>JANUYF010000003.1:312585061-313025061 GCA_026167975.1 Phrynosoma blainvillii | reverse complement strand
CGTGTGCGAGTCGCGGCCGCCATTTTGGAAAACAAAATGGTGGCCGTGACTCATTTGTGCATGCGCACTACTCAGCGCATGTGCAAATGAGTCACGGCCGCCATTTTGTTTTCCAAAATGGCAGCCGCGGCTCATTCGCGCATCTGCAGGAGTACTGCAGGAGTAAACGAGTCACGGCCGCCATTTTGGAAAACAAAATGGTGGCTGTGACATGCGCAGTGGCGGCGGCATGCGTAATGGCGGCAGGGGTTGTGGGGGGCGGCGGCAGCGGGGGGCGGTCCAAAGGCCTCGGGGGGGCCAGACCCAGCCCACGGGCCGTAGGTTGCTGACCCCTGCTCTACATGATACGTAGTTTTGCAAAGGGCTCCCCACATGTAGATCCCCAGGAACAACATCCCATTGCTTGCACTTGTTGAAAAAGAAGTTATCTGTCTGTATCTGGGCAAGTTTCTTGAAGAGGTTGATGAATTTTCCACTTCACACACACACACACATACACACACACACTACACACCATATTCTGACATTTAACATTGGTTTTTTTAAATATATTCAGTTGTTGTTAGCCTCACTCCTGCCTCGAGGAAACCAGCACTTGCTGCTTCAACCAGTGCAGCAGGACTTCAATCTGGCAGGTCTACCTTCTTTGGTAGAATCATAGAGTTGGAAGAGACCCCTCCAAGGGACATCCAGTCCAACCCCCTGCCATGCAGGAACTCACAATCAAAGCACCCCTGACAGATGGCCATCCAGCCTCTGTTTAAAAAACTCCAAAGAAGGAGACTCCACCACTCTCCAACAGAGTGTGTTCCACTGTTGAACAGCTCTTACTGTCAGGAAGTTCTTTCTAATGTTTAGAAGGAATCTCTTTTCCTGTAGTTTGAATCCATTGCTCCCTCGGAGTGTGGTGGAGTCTCCTTCCTTGGAGGTCTTTAAACAGAGGCTGGATGGCCATATGTCACAGATGCTTTGATTGTGTTTTCCTGCATGGCAGGGGGTTGGACTGGATGGCCCTTGTGGTCTCTTCCAACTCTATGATTCTATATTTCTATTCTATGATCCTAGTCTCTGGAGCAGCAGAAAACAAGCTTGCTCCATCTTCAATATGACACCCTTTCAAATATTTAAACATGGTTGTCATATCACCTCTTTTTTATTTCATAAATTTATTTATATAACATATACATATTCTAAAAAAAAAGCTATTTACCAATTGCTAAATTACATCAAAAACATCAACCTAAACAATACTACAAAATCACCTCTTAACCTTCTCTTCTCCAGGGTAAACAACCAGCTCCTTAAGTCTCTCCTCATAGGAGGTTTTTAAGGAGAAGATGGATGGCCATCTGTCGGGGCTGCTTTCATTGTATATACCTGCATGGCACAATGGGGTTGGACTGGGTGACCCTTGAGGTCTCTTCCAACTCTATGATTCTATCCATGGTCACCCTATGGATAAGCATCTCCAAGACTCCCTGTCCTCCACTGCTTTGCTTAGTTCCTGTAAAGTCATATCCATGACCTCCCTAATAGAGTCTTTGGACGTTTTCATACACAAACGTCCCATCCGCCTGGAGCCATTCTGGAACGGAGCCTTCCGCTCACTCCGGAATGGCTCCGGCGGCAGCGACCTAATTCCTTTTAAAAAAAGGAATTATAACTCTGGCGCTGATGTCGGAGTTAGAGCTAAAGGGGGCGGGGCTTGCTGCGACGTCATGTGAACACGCGCAGCAAGCCCCGGACTGACGCCGGCTAGCGCTGGGGATGGCACCGGAAGGGGCGGGGCTTGCTGCGACGTCGTATTAAACATTTGACATTTTGCCGGAGTGGGGCCGGACGGAGGCCAGCTAGCGTCCTCCAAAAGCCCGTGTGAAAATGCCCCTAGCATGCAGCCTTCTCTTTCTGCTTCCCTTCACTATTTCTAGCATTATTGTTTTTTCCAATGAGTCCTCCTTTCTCATGATGTGTCTGAAGTATGACAGCCTCACTTTTGTCATCTTGGCTTCTAGGGAGATTTCTGGCTTGATATGTTCTAGGGCCCATTTCTTTGTCTTTTTGGCGGCCCACAGGATCCTCAGTACTCTTCTCCAGCATCACATCTTGAATGAACTAATTTTCTTCCTATCTTCATTCTTAACTTTCCAGCTCTCACATCCATACATGGTAATAGACAATGGCTTGTATGGTTCTAACTTTTGTGGTCAGTTTTATATTTTTGCATTTTAGAATCTTTTCTAGTTCTCTCACAGCCACCCTCCCTATTCTTAATCTTCTTCTGATTTCCTGACTGCAGTTTCCAGTTCTATAAATGTTTGCTCCCAGGTATGAGAACTCTTTTACTCCTTCTGTTTCCCATACCTTGGATCAAACAATCAGAACAGAGACCTCAATCAAGAAAACAGAAGAAGATTAGGAATGGGAAGGACAGGACAGCTATGAAAGAACTAGAAAAAAATCCTAAAATGTAAAGATGTACAGCTAAACACTAAGGTTAACATTGTCCAAGCCATTGTATTTCTTATTATCATGTACGGCTGTGAGAGCTGGACAGAAGAAGGCAGATAGGATGAAAATAATTTCATTTGAGATGGGATGCTGGAGAAGAGTGCTGAGGAAACCATAGATAGTCAAAAATATTAACAAATGGGTCTTTGAGCAGATCAAGCCAGAACTCTCCCTGGAAGCCAAGATCACTAAATTGAGGCTGTTGTACTTTGGACACAACATGAGAAGGGAGGACACATTAGAAAAAAACAATAATGCTGTGAAAGGTGGAGGGAAGTAGGAAGAGAGGAAGGCCACATGCCAGATGGATGGACTCTATTAAGGAGACCACAGGTATTCAGGGGTTGAAGAAATTAAGCAGAGCAGTGGAGGACAGAGGGTCTTGGAGATGTTTCAACCTCCAGGGGAAGAGTCATGCAGAGGAGGAGGATGAAGAATGAATGCTCATCTGCAAGGTTACTGCACCACCTGGCTTTCTCCTAAAAAGAAGGACAGGCAGAGGAGAATGGGCAAACAGTCACCCTGCAAGGCACCTCCTATGCTTGGTTTTCTCTCAAGTAGAAGGCTGGGAGGAGGAGGAGGGAGAGGGGCAAACACCTTCCCCTCAAGCCTGCTCTGCTGCCTGGCTTTCTCCCAAGGAGAAGGCCAGGTGGTGGTTGGAAGAGGACAGGTGAACACTTGGCCTGCAAGGTTCTTCCGTTACTTGGCTTTCTGCTGAGAAGGATGGGTGGTGGAGGAGAAAGAGGATAAGCAAATGCTCACCCTGCAAGGTTCCTCCTTTGCATGGCTTTCTCCTGTGAAAGCAGAGAAGGAAGAGGGGCAAACAAACACCTCTCAGGGTTCCTCCTTCACTCAGCCTTCTTCTGAGAAAGTAGCAGTAGGTAGGAGGAGAAGGACAGGCAAGCCTCCGCTGCTGCTTAGCTTTCTCCTGAGGAGGGGGCTGAGCAGAGAAGGAGGAGGATGGAATTAATATTAATTAATTAATATTTAATGAAAACCTATCTGCGGTCTGAAGAAATTTAGCCCATTTTAATGTTGGTTCCTACCTACTGCCAAGTTGTGTAGGTCTGCCTTAGACTAATGATGACCCTATAAAAGTGAGACTTCCAGGAGACCCTTGTTGTGAACAGCCCAGTTCAGGTCTTGCAAAATTTGGGACTGTGGTTTTCTTGGCTGAGTCAATCCACTTGTAATGCAGTCTTTCTCCAACTGTGACAGACATAAAGATTTTCAGAGGGATGACTGTGAGAATCCATTTCAACAACAATTTGCAGCAAATTAAAAAAAAAAACCACTAAAATTTATTAAGGTTTAAACTGTTGGGACTTCAAGTGATCCACTTCAAGTAATATCAGAATATACAGACATTTTGTTAGTTGCAGCAAAAACAAGAGTCTTGTTGTAACTTAAAGACTAACAAATGTTACCCTGCATAAACTATCTCTGTGTGCAGCCCACTTCATCAGATACATGTAGTGCCGCCTTGCTTAGCAGATTATTATATGCAAGGCATGTGTGGCTGGGGATGTAGGGATATCTTCAACTAAAATGGGAAAGTACAGTAATTACTTCTTTAACATGGGCCATTAACAAACAGTAGAGTATTACCACAGAGACCCGTTTGCACTGCTGAACTGATGAACAGATGGAGTTAGATTCTGAAAAAGCCTTTGCTTCAGTTCAAACACAGAAGACAGAGTTAAACCTTTTGATGAACCCTAGCTGAGTTCAACTCTTGTTGAACTCTTCTTATTGGAACCTTGTCTTTGAAGTTCTTTTGTTCAAAGATGACCATCTTGAGATCACAGACAGACCATTTAAATTTCTCTCCTCTTACTAGTTATATCCATCATCTGCAGATGAGCTCTAAGCTTTTGGATTATTATTATTATTATTGATAAACTTCTTGGTTCCCTTGTTAAAGCTGTTATCTTTCACAATTGGGGAAACGACAGTGGTACAGTGTAGGCCATGGAAACCTATTGGGTGACTGAGCAAGTTACAGTCTTCAAGCAAATCTTACTAAGGTGTTCTCACGTGTGATGCCAAAACATTTTTATAGTACTATGGTTTGCCCTGTTACTCTGTATGATTGAACTGCTGCCTCTAAACATTACAAGTCAACACTTGCTTATGGCATATGTCCATTATGAATCTAGTGCTCTTAAAATGCTTTTAACATCTTTGCAACCTCTTCCTCTTTGAGGGAAATTAGGAGTGGACTTTCTTCACCACAACTGGGCATAGTAAAAAAAACACATAACTCTTCTAATATCTGGGAAGAATGAATATAATGGAATGCTGAAGCTGGATCAGCGGTAGAATGACACCTTGGTTGCCAGAGTACCACCATCCTAGCACTTCTCAGCCGTATATGGTTTCAGCATGGTTTGAGATTGATTATTCTTAAATGTAACATTCCAAACCCAGCAAAATGGTTCCTGCAGTTTGTGAAATTGTGCAGCCCGGTTAATACTGAAGTTTTTTCATATGGCTCAAAATCAAGGAGTGGCTCTTGCATGTGTTTTACTCTCTGCCCAAATTGTATTCAGTTTTCTTTGCATTATGGTCAACTACACATCTAGATCCTTTTCTACTATTCGTGTTAGGAGGGAATTAATATAGGTGCCTGCAAAGCCTACCCCCCCCCCTCTTTTTAGGAGAACTATTCAGACGAGTCTGTATTCTGGGCATATCTTTGTGGGAAACAAGATACAATAGATTCTAACTAGGTCACCCAGTCTAGGTCCTGCCAAATACCAGATTGTTCCCCAGAGTATATTGTTTAATTCATGGTCTCTGCTTTTGTGTGTGCAAGCAGTGTAATTTGCCCTAAAAGACTAATCCAAATTCTAGCACATTTCACTGACAATCTTCAGCAGCATTTTTTGCAGAGATATGTGTGTCAGTTTATTAAAGGCAACGTTTATAACAAGTTTTGGTGCATTTGTTTCTGTCTGTCAAAAGTCACAAGAAATACAGACTCCCTCCTAGACTTTGAAATCTTACATTGGATATAACACATAGTGATTTAGCAATCTCCTCCTCTGCCCTGACTTTGAAAAATTAAGCAATGGGCACAATATACTAGGAATTTTGTTTGCTCAAGCACTGTCAGAATTAATCTAAATGGTAAAAGACCACAGAAGTGCCTTTGGACATCTTCATTCCTTTTAATTAGTCTTGCATAGGATAGCATAAGATTGGATGTATCTAGTGTAACTGGGCAAAATATTAAAATATTGGTTGTGAGCAAGCTACATTAGTTTATGGGTGCTAATTAAAACAATAAGCATTTAACACAGAGCCAATGTGGTGTGCAGGCTTGAGTGTGGGACTAGGACTTTGGAGAACAGGGTCCAAATCGCTGCTCAGCCATGAAAACCCACTGCATGGCCTTGGGCAGCCACACACTCTCAGCCTCAGAGGAAGCCAATGTCAAACCCTCTCTGAATAAATCGTGTCAAGAAATAGGCATTAGGGCTGCCAAAAGTGGGAAATGACTCAAAGGCACACAACAACAGTTAACACAATCTTTCAAGAATAAACAGTAGTAAATTTAAGTCATTTGTGGGCTGGTGTGCTTGTAAATTCGAATGTTGTGGCTTTCTGTTGACCTCTTGCAAAACATATCTTGTATATCCTAAAGGAAGTATACATTGTACAAAGATCTGGTAAATGTCACCTTAATTATTGGTTGTTTTTTTAAATCCAGCAGCTGGTTTCTTGAAAGCTTCTCTTCCTTAATCTTATTTGCCAACAAGATTGTTTAGTTTTTTTCTATCTTGGTTGGGAAGCTGAACAAAACCTAAAGCAAACTGCTAAGTTCTAGATAAGATTCAAATACTAACTATTGGGGCTAACTATGATAACTTATACATCAAAGAAGAATTATTGTCAAGCCTACAAAGTACACTTTCAGATATCACAAAAGAAGCCCTGTAGTACTTTCACACAGTCAGATTTGGTCTCATATCAGCTTGACAAAGGGTTGGCAAAAACTAATTCTATGCAATGTTCAATCAGTAACCATATTGCAAACTCATGGCAACGTCTGTTGATCGACTACTAGATTGCTGCTGACCATTTGCTGAGATAATATAAAAAGGCTGAAAGTTGCATATCCCATTTTGCTCGTCACAAAACATTGTGAGCTTTGTGTTGTTTGAAAGAATGTAGGCTGTAATAAGCATTGACAGGTTTGTCATTTGAGTAACCATTTCATATTGATCCAAATTAGCCTCGGGCAGCTCTGTTTTTAGCCAAAGCCAACTAATTTAGGCAGATTTTGTAATGTCTGGACTCTGGAGCAAAGCATAAATACTGTATAAAAAGTGCTTTGTAGTGATTTTCAAGCTTCTTGCCAGTTTCAGCCAGATTTTGTGCATATTGTGTGTGTATGTGGGGGTGCTCTTTTAGAGACTGCGGGTTATAACAAGTGGGGTAAGAACTTTATGCCACTTATGGGGGTTCCACATGGAAGGATGACAGGCCAGAGTGCATGTACCATGACTATCAATTTGTCACCTAAGTGAAGAACCCTAAGAGAACCTATATACTTCATGATATTCTGAAAAGCAAATGAACTGTTTTGGCCAATGTAAAATAGGGCAACCAAAATGGTCAAGGGACTAGAATAGGGGTGGGGAAACTGTGGCACATGGGCTACATATCACCTTAGGTCCCCCTGGACATCCCAAAAGTCTTGAGACCCATCCTTTTTTTTCCTTCAGGATTTGTTGTCCCCAAGAAGCAAAAAACTGCTTTAAAATGCCATTCAAGTAGTAGTTTTGCCCTCCCCCACCATGCAACCACCTGTGTGTATGGGGGGGGATGGCAAAAATGGAAATGAAACCTGTTGTGATGTGACATCACTTCAAAGCCTCCCAAGCCCTGACCATCGGCAACACCAGGAGGCCTTGGAAGGAGGACTCTGGAGGACAGGAGCCGGGCGGTGAGAGTCTTCCCCCGCCCCCTCCTGCCTTGGAACACCTGGCCCCAAAGGAGCTGAGCCTTCAAAGCCTCCCAAGCCCTGACCATCGGGACTCAGGCCCCTGAAGGACTCTCTTGCCCCTTGCCATCACCTGGGGCAGCCGGGAGCAGCTGTGGATGGCGCAGAACTGGGGAGAACGCTGGCGAGTTTTAAATTATTGTTTAATTGTTTATTGTTTATTATTTATTGTTTAATTGTTTAATTATTGTTATTTAATTTGATTAGTTTGATTGGTTTTTGAGGGATGGGTGAGTGTGGGAAGGAGGGATGGGATTTGAATTGATTTTATTTGTTTTCATGTTTTGAAATGTTGTATGCCGCCCCGATTGACTGGCAGAGGGGCGGGATATAAATAAAAATTATTATTATTATTATGAAATAAAAATTATTATTATTATTATTATTATTACTTCTGGTCAGTCCAGACAGTTTAATACAGACTATCAGAGGGATGACCTCCTCTTTTGCAGTTCCCTATTCCTGGACTTGAGCAACTGCCCTATGAGGAAAAGTTTTGGAATTGTTTAGCTTATAAAAGTGAGTAACGGGAGACATGAAAGAAGTGCATAAATGTATGTACAGTGTGGAGAAAGCAGACAGGCAGAAATGTTTCTGCCTCTCTCATAATACTAGAATCTGGATCAACCACCGAAGCAGGATGTCGGAAGATTTAGGACACAAAAATGGATATATTTATTCTCAAACTACCTAGTCAAATTCTAGATATCACTGCTGGAAGATGTCTCACTGACTACTAAATTGGACAGCTTTAAAATGTATACATTTACTTGAGAAGTTGATATAGTGAACTGATCTGTATTGCTATCAGCATTAATAAATTGGTCACATACTATAACATTGTTCATTTTGTCCATCATCATTTCTTAAGGAAGAAAAACTTCATTTGCATATGAAGTTAGATTTTTATCCATAAGTGGAATGGACCACATTGCAAACGTACGATGGCTAATGGAGCGCACCAAAGAATTCTAAAAAAATAACCAGCATGTGTTTCATACACTACAGCAAAGCATTTGATTGAGCATTTGATGTCACTTCATAAGAAAAATCAATAACCTTGAACTTAAACCCAGAGACATACTAATCAGCTTTGATGTGGTCTCCCTGTTCATCAAAGTCTCCATAATGGACACCATGACACTCATCCAACCAATTTTTCCAGAAGACATCACAGCCCTGTTCGAACATTGCCTCACCGCAAGCTATTTCCAGTGGGACAATGGATTCTATGAGTAGAGAGATGAGGTAGCAATGGGAAGCCCTCTAAGCCCTGTGATAGAAAACTTTTACATGGAACACTTTGAAAAGCAAGCCCCGGAAGCAGCACTGAAAAAACCCACAACTTGGTTCCGATACACGGATGACACTTTCACCATTTGGAGACTTGGAGAAGAAGATCTAGCTGTGTTCCTGAACTACCTGAACAACATCCATACCAACATCTAATTCACTATGGAAAAAGAAAAGGAAGGAACACTGTTATTCCTGGATGTCCTAGTCATCCACAAACCAAACCAATGTCTGGGTCACACAGTATACAGAAAACCCACACATACAAACAGATACCTGCACAAGAACTCCAACCATCACCCTGAACAAAAAAGAAGCACAATAAAAACACTGGTAGACCGGGCAAAACACATTTCTGAATCCCACTTCTTGGAAGAGGAATTGAAGCACCTAGAACAGAAGAATGGTTCCTCCAGCTCAGACATCAGAAGGGCTACCAGACCCAAAAAAATCCAGAGTGAAGACAAGCAACCACCCAAAGGGAAGGTATTTTTACCATACATCAAAGGAGTCATAGACAGAATAGGGAAAGTGGTGAGGAAACACAACCTCCAAATGGTTCACAAACCAACAAAGAAAATCCAACAAATGTTGTGCTCAGTGAAGGACAAGAGAGACCCTCTCACAGTCGCAGGAGTTTACTGCATACCATGCAGTTGCAGACAAGTCTACATAGGGACCACCAAATGCAGTGTCCAAACACGAATCAAGGAACATGAGAGATGCTGCAGACTGAGTCAGCCAGAAAATCAGCAGTAGCAGAACACATTATAAACCATCCTGGGCATAAAATGCTGTTTGAAAACATTGAAATTCTGGACCATGCCAACAACTATCAGGTCAGAATGCACAAGGAAGCCATTGAAATCCACAAACACTTGGACAACTTCAACAGGAAAGAAGAAACTCTTAAAGTGAACAAAGTTTGGCTACTAGTCCTGCCAAATAGAAAAATCAGCACTCAGCAAATGCAAATTAGAAACTACCCAGGGTCAGGGGCTTTCCCAACAGACAATGATCACCAATTAGCTGACACTAATCCTCTTTTGCATATCCTCCCACCCTGAGGCCCTGTCATCAACAACAGAACAATACACAGTTTACATGGGAATCACTCCTCCCTACCCAGGGTCTCACAGTGTATATATATATATATATATATATATATATATACACACATACCAACTCTCTTCCATTCCAGTATTCTCTGAAGATGCCAGCCACAGATGCTGGCGAAACATCAGAAAGAAACTCTTCTAGAACATGCCACACAGCCTGAAAAACCCACAAAAACTATTTGATTGTATAGATCACAAAAAACTATGGAATGTACTCAAAGACATGGGGGTGCTACTAAATCTGATAGTCCTGATAAGGAATCTGTACCAAGAACAAGAGGCCACCATCAGAACAGAATTCAGGGAAACAGAGTGATTCCCAATAGGCAAAGGGGTCAGGCAAAGCTGCATCCTGTCACCCTACTTGTTTAACTTATATGCTGAAAACATCATAAGAAAAGCAGAATTAGAAACAGTAAAAGGAGGAGTTAAGATAGGAGGAAGCAACACTAACAGCCTAAGATATGCGAATGACACCATAATATTAGCAGAAGACATTCAGGAATTGGAACACTTAATAAGGAAGGTCAAAGATGAAAATGCAAAGGCAGATCTGATGCTGAACATAAAGAAAACAAAAATAATGACTACAGAAGAAATACATAAATTCAATCTAGACAACAAGGAGATTAGTTAAAGAATTCCCATATCTAGGATCAAACATTGACCAGAATGGAGACTGCAGTAAAGAAATAAGAAGAAAACTAGGAATGGGAAGGGCAGCTATGAAAGAACTGGAAAAGATAGTGAAGAGCAAAGACATACAACTGAGCACTAAAGTCAGAATCATCCAGGCCATTGTATTCCCAATTACCATGTACGGATGTGAGAGCTGGACATTGAAGGAAGCAGACTCATTTGAAATGTGGTGCTGGAGAAGAGTACTTTTGGATACCATGGATAGCCAAGAAAACAAACAAATGGGTCCTCGAACAGATCAGACCAGGGCTCTCCTTGGAAGCAAAGATGATAAAGTTGAGACTATTGTACTTTGGCCACATAATGAGAAGGCACGTATCACTAGGGAAAAAAAAAATAACGCTAGGAAAGGTGGAGGGTAGAAGAAAGAGAGGAAGGGCCTCTGCAGACTGGCGGCACAGAGCCGCCGCAGGAAGTGGCGGATCAGGGCCGCAGCAACCCTATGCTGCGGCCCCGATCCTCCCTTTTGCCGCCCAAAAAAGAATGGCAAAAGGCTGCTCCTTTTAGGGGTGGCAAAAGGGCGCCCTAAGAGCCAGTGCCGCAACTCTTTCTCGCCCTTTTGATGTAGCGTGTCTAAATGCTGCTGCAGGACGGCGTCCTGATGCCGTGTGCTGTGTGTAATGGCCTGTGGTGTCAGGACGGCATTGGTGTGGGGTTGGGGCGGCCGGCATGCGGCTACCCCTCCCCAACTCTACCCCAGGCCAGCCCTTTGGCCTGAAGTCCACAAGCCAGATGGATAGACTCAATTGGGGGGGTATGAGCAAGGGCTTGCAGGATTTGGGCAAGGCAGTGGAAGATAGGAATTCTGGGAGATGTCTCATCCACAACATCACCATGAGTTGGAACAGACTCGAAGGCAACTAACAAAAACAAACAATGGAAGATAATTTGTCCCTCCATTTTAAAATTTAAGTTGGACAGTTTTAAAGGGAAATTCCTTACTTTCCCAAAATTTGGGCCATCCATGCACTTTTTTAGGATGGCTGGCTGTCACCTTCAATAAAAAGATAAGGAACACAAGAGGGCATGTGCAGTTACAGTCATGTTCTCCTTGTAAGTGTAAAAGCACTCCTGTCTGTCCCTGGCTTTCAGTCCATCATAAGCCTCTGAAGAAGTAGACCAAGGTCTACAAAAGCTCATGCTACAAACCTCTTTTTTTCTTTTTCTTCTTTTTTTCAGTTAGGGGCTAAACAGATGGCCCCTAAGGGGTGGCATCCCACGGCCCATTTTCTTACTGGATTGGGGCCGTGGCAACTGCATGCCATGGCCCCGATCCAGCACTTTGCCACTGTAAAAAGAGCTGGCTTTTCCGCACTCCTTTGGTGCAGCATGTCTGAATGCTGCACCAAGGGAGCACCCTGATGCCACCCGCCATGCGGTGGGCGCACAGTGTGACGGCAGCATCGGAGCGGACTTGGGGCAGCCAGCGTGTGTCGCCACACCCCAACTCCACTCCAAGGCCAGCCCTTTTGTCCGGTATGTACAGGACCTTAGGGCCTAAGCAGACTGCCAGAAATAGTGCACATTAAATTGAGGCACTGCCCTGGCTCAGTGCTAGGGAATCATGGGAACTGTAATTTATTGTGGCACCAGAGCTCTCTGACAGAGAAGGCTCAATGTCCCAGAAAAAAATACAGTTCCCATGATTCCCTAGCACTGAGCCAGGGCAGTGCCTCAATTTAATGTGCACTATTTCTGGCAGTCTGCTTAGGCCTATCGTCTCAAAGGTGCTACAAAATCTCTATACACCATGTTCTCCTTGTAAGCTTCCCATAGGCCTTCACATAAGGCCTCAGCTAAGGATAGTGTGTTTCCTCTGAATGAGTGCCTGGAGGAGGTTAATATTATTATTGCTGTTGCTGTTGTTGTTGTTGTTGTTGTTGTTGTTGTTGTTGTTATTTATTGGCAGCTGGTTGATCACTTTGAAAGATTGGACTTAATGGAACTTTAGTTTGATCCAACAGGCTTCTTATTATGAATGTCTAGTCTCCACAAACTTCCTTTGTCTTCCCAGACTAGTTTGGCTCACTGAAAGACATATGTTGCACAGAATCAAAACCTTTTTATGTGCAGAAAATGAAACTATGTTATTGCACATGGAACAGCAGTATTCCACATTGTTTTACCTTAAGAATTAAATGTACTGGCATTCTTAATCTCTTCCATTCTCTAGAACAGGGGTAGGCAACCTTTCCCCTTTAAGGGCCAAGGGACTTCAGCTCCCAGAATCGCAGGAGCTATTGGCCAACATGGGACTATTGGCCAACATGGCTGAGGCTTCTGGGAGCTGAAGTCCCTCGGCCCTTAAAGGGGAAAGGTTGCCTACCCCTGCTCTAGAATTTGAGAAAGGCTGTCAGATGGAAGACACAATTGATGACAGTGAGTTTAAAATTTGTAACTAAAGCATATTTGGTTCCCAGAACTACATGTAAATCCAAAGGTGGAAAAAACTAAATACTACAAAAATTAGCACAGAAAAATTCGACTGTGTATTTAAAGACATCCTCTGCCCCTGCTTATTAATCCCAGAATGATTTGGGGTAAGGTTCTTAGAATGACTGAATCATAGAATTGGAAGAGACCACAAGGGCCATCCAGTCCAACCCCTTGCCATGCAGGAACACAGTATCACATCATTCCTGACAGATGGCTGTTAATCCTCTATTTAAAAACCTCCAAAGAAGGAGACTCTACCATTCTCCGAGGGAGTGCGTTCCACTGTCGAACAGCTCTTACTGTCAGGAAGTTCTTCCTAATGTTTAGGTGGAATATCTTTTCCTGTAGCTTGTGTCCGTTGTTCCATGTCTTATTCTCTGGAGCAGCAGAAAACAAGCTTGTTCAATCCTCAACATGACACCCCTTAAAATATTTAAACAGGGCTATCATATCACTTCTTATCCTTCTCTTCTCCAGGATAAACATACCCAGCGCTGTCAATCTTCATAGGACATGGTTTCCACACCCTTCACCATTTTGGTTTCCCTCCTCTGGACATGCTCTAGCTTGTCAACATCCCTTTTGAATTGTCTTGCTCAGAATTGGACTCAGTATTCCAAGTGAGGCCTGACCAAACAGAATGTCACTATTACTTCTCTTGATCTAGAAGCAGGAGTGTTCAACAACATTTCAACAAATATACATTTAATGTCATCTGCAAATAGGTCCAGGGATTCTTGTTTGGCTTCCTAGTCCTCTGTTCTTTTGAATTTGCTCCACTTGATTTTGTTATGAAGGGATTGAGAACATGTTGCACTTCTGGAGGAGCCATACATTCTCATTAACTCTGTGAAAAATGCTTATATACTATTACATGATGTTATGAAGAATGTTTTACAGAGAATCCTGAAAGTTCACACAAACACATTCCACCTGCTGCTTAAAGTATATAAAACACACTATTTAGAGAGCCATACATTGGGAGAGATATTATTGGTCTTAATATTATCACTAGTTCATGCTCTGTTTGCAAGCATGCTTTCTTGAAACACCACTACTATCTTGTTTAACAAGGAAGGAAAGAGAGAAGGAAGGAATATGTTGCTGATCCTCTTTCTTTTGTCTTTTAATGAATCTGTTTTTAAAGAATTTTAGTCATAGGTATTGTTCAACTGTATATTAATAATAATTTTTTATGTTTTTACTTCTCTTCCTCATATGTTCTCAAATATACTTAATGTTTGCAAGCCACCTAAATTCCCAAGATTGGAAAAATAATTGGATATAGGTAGTTGCTGTTGTTACTATTATTGATGACGATAGCTGAGAGCTTACATCATCAGATCTAGTTATGATGACAGAGCTCAATCACTGTAACTATATGTTTCTGAGCCCAGTTCCTCCTGCCCCAAACTACTATATAAGCCTGGTGCTTCTGCCAATGGAGGGTTTTCCAAAGAGCTAGAGAGCAGGGCAGTGAGTGAATAATATTCTAGCCCTCTCCCAACTGTGAGACACTTTGTGACAGTGTTGTCACAAAGCACCTCACTGTTGAGAGAGAGAGAGGGAAGCATCTTTGCTTGTCATCCTGGTCCCTAGCACTTCAGAAAACCCTCCATTGGCAGACATGTCATGCATATATTGTAGGTCTTTGGGATCACTTTCATTTATTACCCTGAAGCAAGACTGTAAATGTGAATTCCAAAATGTTATTGGTTCGTAAATCTATTTTATGAATTCATAAATACTGAGCAGAATTCCAGCCAATAATAATAACTGAAGAGAAGTACAACATTTTGATTCCTTCTACAAAATCACTAAGTACCCCTAATCTCAGAAATTAACACATATAGTAAAAGAAAACAGAACTGACAACATGAAACAGCTACGTTCTCTACCATAAAGAGGTTCTAGTGAGCAACCTGCTTCAAATATTTCTCTTTGCTATTTTAAACTAAAAAAAACACACCAGTTATTTGCAGAATGGATACTCATTTATTTATTGGTGGGAAATCTCTGGTGCGGTTTTAATATATCTATAATATAATGGGATTCCTGATTTCTTGCATTAACCTTAACTATCTGAAGATGGAGCATCGCTCATAAGTAGGGCACATGCTTTGCAAATGTAATACCTCAGATTTAGTTCCTGGCATCTCTAATTAAAATGATCCAATCATAAGTGATAGGAAAATACTTTCACAACATAGAAATTTAATTTCAAAATTAATGAATGTGAAAAAGGACCATTGCACCACTGTTCAGTTACAGCTTCAACATTGCACTATATATGTTTGTCTTAAAAGTAACTTTCCAAGCTGTGGTCTGCCCAAGATCCTGAAGAATGGCTTCCTGTGAGAGCAGAAATGTTGTTGTTGTTGTTGTTGTTGTTGTTGTTGTGTGCCTTCAAGTTGTTTCCGACTTATGGCGACCCTAATGGAACCTTGGTGGTGCAGTGGTTAAGTGCTGGTACTGTAGCCACAACGTTATAAGTTTGATCCTAGAGGAGTGCTCTAAGGTCCACTCAGCCTTCCATCCTTTCATAGGTTGGTAAAATGAGTACCCAGCTTGTTGGGGGCAATAGGCTTACAGATTGTAAACCGCTCAGGGAATGCTAGTTAACTGCTTAGCAGTATAGAAATGTATTTGCTATTGCTATTGCTAAGGCCAATCTATCATGGGGTTTTCTTGGCAAGATTTGTTCAGACGAGGTTTGCTTCTAACTTCCTCTGAGGCTGAGTGTGTGTGACTTGCCCAAGGTCATCCAGTGGATTTATACAGCTGAGCGGGATTTGAACCCTGCTCTCCAGAGTCCTAGTTCAGTGCTCAAACCATTACACCATGGTAGGCTGGAGCAAGAATAGTAATGGTACGACCTGTGCCTTGCATAGAGCCCTTTGGAGGCCCAGTGCAACCCTTGCTTCTCCAGATCTCCTGACACCTCCAAACCCCTGGCACTTCCCTTCCCTCAGTTTTGGGTGAGTGGAAAATGCTTTTCAGCCTCAGACACTCAAGGGGACAGATTCCACTTTAAAATGCTGTTTGCAAAAGTCCTGAAATGCTCCCCCAAATCAGCCAAAAGTGATGGAATAGCATTCAAAATGGCAGCTCCAGGACAGTATTCCAGAGTCTCAGGGGTGCCAAAAATAGTCTCACTTGGCATATGGTTAATCTCCTGTGATTAACACCAGTGTTTTGTTTTTCTGTTTCCACTTCTTTTCTTATTTACTCCAGTGACTGCATAGCTGGATATATTTTTAAACTACTTCTGTCGCAGAATATATGTTTATGTGTTTCACTCTCTTCTATCTGGCACTGTTTCAAATGGGCATCAGCTTCACTGCCTCCTGAATTTCATTCCTAATGTTTGCAACAATCAAGAAGAACCATCAGTTTGCACATACCTGTTTCTAAGGTCTCTATGAACTCTTCACCCCACCAGTGGCAGCAATTCTCTCTAAAGGGAGCTGGCTACTAGCAGGTAAAATAAAACAATGTACAGATAATCACTGTTTAAAGCCCTTGGGAGACAGATTAGTGAGGTATTTTCACTGATGAGGACTGTTTATTGGTAGGGGTCAGTGGTGCAGTGTGCTAAATGTTAAAGGGCCTGAACTCTATTGATATATTTGTATGCTACTTTCAGCAACAAGAATAACAGTCCATGGTGGTGGATCATAGATAATATATACAGTATTAACTCAAGCATTTTGAAAATAGAACAATAAAAAAGTTAGGGAGGTTATGCTTTAATAATTTCATCTTAAATTACTAAAAAGGCACCCACTCCCTTTGTTAGGCAATGTAGTAGATAACCTTTTTAAAAAAAACAACAACAACAATACATATTTATAAGAATTTCCAAAGGCAGACCCATCTTAGACAAGTGTTGTGTCCCTTCAAATCAGTTCTTACTTATGACAACCCCAGCATAGTGTTTTCTTGGCAAGATTTATTCTGAGTAGGTTTGGAATTGCAGGCCAAAATATCTTAAAGGCACCAGATTTCATCTGATCTTTGAAGTTAAGCAGGGTCAGCCCTGGTTAGTACTTGGTTGGGAGACTGCCAACGAATCTCAGGTGCTGTCGGCTATATTTCAAAGGAAGGAACTGGCCAAACCACCTCCAAGACAGAGGAGCTTATTGCTTGGTGTTTTAAATTGAATTAAGCCTCTTGGGCTGCAGATGGGAGGTGGGATGGAGGTGGGGATTATCACATGCTAAATCGACGCCAAATTGCCAGCTACCATCAGCCCAACTCCCAGCCGGGTTCAGTCGGTGCTGTGGTTAAATGCCTGTCCTGCAGCCACTCACTCATAGACCACAAGGTTGTGAGTTCAATAATAGCCAGGGCTCAGGCTAGACTCAGGCCTGCATCCTTCCGAGGTCACTAAAATGAGTACCCAACTGTTGGGGGGCAATGAGCGTACAGTTGTAAACCGCTTAGACATCCCATAGCGCGATATGAAGCTGTATATAAATGAACCTGCTTTGCTTTGCTTTAGAAGCCAGAAAACATTCTGATTTCTAAAAAGCACTGGCTGAGCCCGGCTGGTACCGGGTTGATGGAGGTCAGCAATTCAGTGGCAATTTAGCATGCGATAATCCTCGCCTCCATCCTGCCTCGCGGCTGCAGCCCAGAAAACTTAATTCAATTTAAAACGGCAAGCAATAGTCTCCAGAGACAACAAAATATCCAATGGGAAGCAGGTCTGCAGGACTCCTAGGAAAAGGCTAAGCCTATACTGCATCTTCATCATTTATTTGTCTCTTCATGGGATCCAAGGTGACTTATAATATATTTAATATTGTAAGCTGCCCTGAGCTCCAGTCTTGGGACAGAGTATTTAAAAAATGTATAAATAATAATAAGATAAGATAAAAAAATCACTTCTCAGCTCCTAATCCCCTTTCCTCCAATGGATTCAGTCCCCCCCCCCTCCAATTTTACTTCTTCTGATGTATAGGGAGAAGAGATAAGCAAAAACTTTTAGAGGGAAAGACCACAAAGAGGTGAAATTAAGCAATCAAGCAGATGATGAAAACCACCCAGTTTGAGAGACAAGAGGAAGAAAGATGGAGACATTTTTTTTCAAATATTTTATTGATTAAAAAAAAACAATCTAAAGTATCCACATAATCCCAATATAACAATCATAATAGCACCACAATGACAATCACTCTACACACAATAATCACATCATACAATATCTTAATTACCTATGTGTCTACCTACATATCTATCACATACCTACCCACCTAATCAAACCATCTCTTTTCACTCTTTACACCTTCTTCTCTTCTACATCTCATCTCTTACTCTTACTCATATTTTCTCACTTTTCCATACCATTCTTTTTCCTCTCCATTCTTACTTCTCCTTCAAATGATCCTTGTGTCCTGTTCCCTCAACTTCCATTTACTCACACCAACCCTCATCAGACTTACCCATGACCTTTTTTCCTGCCTTCCACAATCATACACCTTACTTTCTTCACCTTTACTTAACATCAATTCCAACTTCCTTACTACCAATTTAGCCTGCTATTTCTTTTCTAGTTGACTTTCTTAATAATTACAGTCAGCCCTCCTTATCCATGATTTTTTTTTCTCCACAGATTCAAACATTCATGGCTTGAAAATATTCAAAAAAGGTATAAATTCCAAAGGCAAACCTTGATTTTCCATTTTATATAAGGGACACCATTTTGCTATGCCATTATATTTAATGGGACTTGAGCATCCACAGATTTTGTTTTCTATGGGGGATCCTAGAACCAAACCCCAGCAGATAACAAGGGCCCAGTGTACTATACTTGCTTCATCACTCAATCTATTTTTATCTCTAATTATATATTAAAAATTTCACTCAACCTTTATTACTTATACCTAAACCTATATTCTTCAAAGGCTAGCTTCTTGGTGGCTTCAGGGCATGGTGTTTTGACAGCGCATGCCCCAAGATGCTGGGCAATCACACAGGGGTGTCTTTCGGCCGCTCTGGGGGCATGTCATTTTGACAATGCATGGCCCCAGAGCACCCAGAAGCTGCCCTGAGGTTGCGCCAAAACCAACTCAAAAGGGAGCAGAAAAGATCCATATTTCAGCTGGCGGTGGGTGGATTGGGTCTGCAGTATGCGCTTGCCTTTTGGAGAAATTTTGAGGTGAGGTAGTATGCCGGTTCTTACTTAAAAAAATAAGTGCTAAAACAAGTCTTTGGCAAAGAAAATTGCCCTGCTGAAGTGAGCATAGAATGATTTACCAAGCTGCTGGGGGAAAGGAGAAATTGCAGTAGGCTCCTGGAATTAGTGAGATGGGGAACTTGCTTTATCCACTAATATGGCTATATTCCCATATTGTGAAAGGGGAGTCCTTTCACTTTATTCAGCTCAAGGGATGTGTGTGTGTGTGTGTGTGTGTGTGTGAGAAAAAGAAACACAGCTGGCATGGTATAATGCCTTGACTATTGGGCCAGGATTTTGGGAATCAGAATTCAAATTTCTACCATAGAAACCCATCTATGGGTTAATCTTGGGCAAATCACACTCTCTTAGCCTCAGAGGACTGCAATAGCAAACCCCCTCTGAACAAATATTGCCAAGAGAACCACATAATAGAGTCACCTTAGGGTTATCATAAGTCGGAAAGGACTTGGATACATACAACAACAAGATAGCAGTTACTCACTCTCCTGTTAAAAAGGGGCAATAGGTTACACTCTTTGGGCAAAGTTATGCAGGGAGGGCAAAGGGTAGGACAGGCCTGCCCCCTCAGTCCTGATTTCACAAGACAAGTGGGATCACAACCTCTTCCCCTAACTGGTCAGAGGAAGGAACACCAGTATTTTCTTTCCCACATTTAACTCTGCAAGAAGAACCAAGTTCAGCAGCACCCTCCCCATGTTAAATAGCGACCCATGTGCTGTATGTCTTTAGTGAACTCCCTTCCCCTTTTCATCCTTGAAGATACATGCAAAGCTAGACTAAAAGAATTCCTATACCTACTTCTTTGTAGGAATATATATATATATATATATATATATATATATATATATATATAATTGAATTCACTTGTGCATAGGCCTCCACAGAGTCATATTGCACAGTATTATAGGAACAACAATGATGACTTATCTCATTTACCTTTTGTAGATGTCCAGCATTTGAAGAAGCGGTGGCTCAAGTGGTTGAGACGCTGACTCTGTTAATTGCAAGATTGGCAGGTTGGCAGTTTGAGGCCCAGGTGCTGCATGATGTGGTGAGCTCCCATCACTTGTCCCAGCTTCTACCATCCTAGCAGTTCGAAAGCAAGCAAATGCAAGTAGATAAATAGATACCACTTTGGTGGGAAGGTAAACAGTGTTCTGTGCAGTCATGCTGGCCACATAATCACAAAGTAGTCTCTGACAATGCTGGCTCTTTGGCTTAGCAACAGAGATGAGCACCGCCCCCTATCGGACATGACTTGACAACCTTGACAATGGGGTATACCTTTAGCTTTTACCTATTGACTGTTTACTCTATTTAATAGGCATGTCTCCTCAGAAGTAAGCCTCTTGAGTTTAGTTGGGCTTATTTTCAAGTCCAATTCGGGACTGCAGCTGAAAGGGTTATTAGAATGCAGCAATCCTATAGGATAATCATTTCTCTCCAGATATATCTATTTTAAATATAATTTCATTCCATATATCTCCTG
This sequence comes from Phrynosoma blainvillii, assembly GCA_026167975.1. NCBI lineage: Eukaryota > Metazoa > Chordata > Lepidosauria > Squamata > Phrynosomatidae > Phrynosoma > Phrynosoma blainvillii. The sequence continues at coordinate 313,004,302 of JANUYF010000003.1, read as the reverse complement.
GGGCTAAAGGTGTTAAACCCTTCCGTACACCATTTTTGTTTTATAAGGTAGTTTAGATTGAGAGCTGTGATTGGCTTAAAGTGATTATGAAAGATTTATGGGGAATCTTGGATTTGAGCCCAATAGTCAAGCTAGGGTGGGATGGCATTACGTTTATGCACTGATTCCTGATCTGAGAGAAAGCAATTTAATTTTTGGCAGTGTCTGGTACAAGCGTATTGATTTTCTTTTCTCCCTCTACAAAATCCATTTTAGTGTTAAGTCAACAAACCACTACACTTTAGTTATAAAGCCAACCAAAAGGGCCAGAAGGTATTTAATTGAATACTGTTGTGTATTAAAGCTTTAAACTGATTCTGGAAAATACATTTTGCATAAAGAGTCACAGCTAACCATGGACTTCTCTGCCATGTTCATTACCAAGTAGCTCCAGCTTGGATTCTTCTGCCATCAGAAGTGGCTAAACATCACAGACACTCCATCTGTGAAGGTTTGTTAATTGTGACATCCAGCCTAGGGATTTTAGTTTGTTTCTTCTAAAAGAGTAAGAATCACAATCCATGGTTTGCTGTTGCTTTATGATTCAAGCATGCTTGAGGAGAGAGAAGTCCAAATCCTTAGCTGTCCCCACTTTTAGGAGGAACCAGACAGGAGAGATTGTGTCATTAGAAAGTGTTATTAACACAGGTCAGCAAGGAATGAATTACCGCTTCTGGGTAAATCTCTAGCTTCTATAACTGGCTTCAGCTATTGAACCTAGTATAGTTGAACAAAGTGCCCTTAGTGGCCTGGCTTTAATTTGAAAACCTGGCTATGAATCTGCTAATTGGTCAAAGTGTGATCTCACATAGAACACATATAGCTTTCCCTGAAGTTAATTTCCCGTTACCATCAATTCTCTCTTTTCTGGTCTGAGCTTCAAGGCAAGGCTGGAGAACATTTGAAGATGTTTGTTCCTACAATTTCTGTCATCCCAAGTTATCACAGAGAGCCAACATGGCGTAGAGGTTTGGGTGTTGAGCTACTATTCTGGAGACCAGGGTTCAAATCCTTCCTTGGCCATGGAAACCCACTGGGTAATCTTGGGCACGTCACACTCTCAGCTACAGAGAAGGCAATGGCAAATCTCCTCTGAACAAATCTTGCCAAGAAAACTCTGTGACAGGGATGCCTTAGGGTCACCGTAAGTCAGAAACTACTTGAAGGGACACAACAATAAGTTAGCATGGCCAGTGTTAATGGACTGTGGAACTTGAGGTCCAAAACGCTTGGAGGTCTAAAGGTTCCCAATTCCTGCTTAAAGAGTAGAAGAATCCAGCGTTACAGAAAGCATAGTTTAATTCAGTATTGAAGCTAAAAAGAAAGATCAAGTGATTTTCTATTTTTGTCACAAGACTTAAAGGCACCATAATCTACTGAAAACTATCCCCCCCACCCCAGCCAAGATAAACCCTATGTTAGTATGCACTAATGTAATAGCTGAAGATTTGATTAAAATAACTACTGTAATAACATCTTATCGGAATGTAGAATGAAGACAAACTTGGTTATTGCAGAGACAGGTTTATAGCACTGGAAATGTAGATAATGCTGATGGACTTTTCACCTTTCAACCACAATCTTTTAGCTAAATGGAACTCTATTTTTGAGGGAAGGGAGACATACTTAGTAACTCACAAGTGAAAATAAACACATTTTGATATCAAACAGACAAGCAAGGTTAAGGTTGTCTCTGAAAATACTGTTAGAGAAATGCCTAAAAATGGTAATTTATTCTTAAATATTTGGAAAAAATAAACATTAAATAAACACCTTGGTTAGCAAGGGTCTGCAGAAGATGACATATGAGAAACAAATTTAAAAGGAGCAAAGGAATAACACACCAGTGAAGGAATATTTATGTGGATTGTATATAGAACAACCAAAAACACTGCAAAATACAGTACAATGACATGTTTTCTTAACAATAGAAGAGAAATTATCAGGACTCAGGTACATATATTTTCCATATGCACTGAATTACTTAGCTTCCTGTTGTTGCTTTTTAAATTTATTTTTAGTACACCCCGTCATATATCTACACTGCTTCTATAGCAGTTTGATACCTTTGTTGACGCCATGGCTCCATCATCTAGAATCCTGAAATTTGTACTTGGTACAGTACTTGGAATTATCTACTAGGTTGCTCTAATGGTGTAGTTCAGGGGTGTGTGTTAGAGGGTTACAGGTCACAAGTCAACCCATTAAAGAGACTCATGGTTGACAAACAGTGGAAATCTTTTGGCCAATACATTTACTAAAGCTGGGTAAAGGTCTAACTGGCATACAGTTTTGGCTTTCAAAATGTTTTTTTCCTTAAGTGTAACATGTTGGATCAAGTTCAACCATTTATAAATGGGTCTCAAAGAAATGGAGGTAAATTGAGGAGAGTGATCTTTCTCTTTGGGCTAAAAGGACTGCCAAAAATCAGAGAATGCCAACATTTTGACATTAGAGAATTTGGTTGAAATACTTCTGCACTCTTAAGAAGGTTCCATGGTTGCTTGGTGAGTCCAATTGGAAAGGAGTCAGCAAACAAATTTACTGACAACACATTCTCACTTCCAATCCTGTGTTGCAGAGATCAGGAGTTGATACTTTTTTGTCCTTTTCTATCATATAGTTTGAAAATATAGAAAAGAATTTAGAGGAGAAACGGAATTTATAGGATGGCTTATGTAAGTTCTACATTAAATCATGCTAGGAATTGATTTTGAGGAGGAAACTACATTATCTGTCTCTACTCCCTTTCAGGAAAAAGCAAAGGTGAGTGGTGGTGGGAGGGATAATTTTCAGTAAGAAAAAAATGACCAGAAGGGCCATTCCTCTTCTTAGAGTTTTGCAATATCAAACGTATACGAGTTGAATTGTGAAAACAATGCGAAATACAAATACAGAACTATTTAGCAGGGTATAATGCTACCACACAGTAAAGCAGAATTAAGATGAAAGTGTGAAAATGCATCTGGTTTTAAGCTACAGGAATCAAATGTTTTCATTGAGTAGTGGTAAAGATTCTACAACAAACTATAAATCCTTTGTTGTTGTGTGCCTTCAAGTCATTCTCGATTTATGGCAAACCCTAAGGTGAACTTCTCATGGGGTTTTCTTGGCATGCATTGTTCAGAGGAGGTTTGCCATTGCCTTCCCCTAAGACTGAGAGCATGTGACTTGCCCAAAGTTACCCAGTGGGTTTCATGGCCAGACTGGGAACCAAGCCCTGGTCTCCAGAGTCATAGTCCAACATTCGAACCACTGCACCATGCTAAATAATAGCAGTGTGTTGCATGGATAGGTCCAATAATTGAACAGGGAGGGGAAGTGCATGATTCAGGACTGCCAGGTTGCAACCTTCCTTTCACAACTCATTTTCAGTGAAGTGTGCATAATTCTGTGCTGTGGACTTTTTGCATATTGCCAGTGACTGTGGTAGAAGCCTGAAAGAAGCTTCAACAAAGAGGCATTCATCAAAAATTGCAGATGTTCTACTAGGGGACAACAATGGTTAAGCCACCTATTTTCTTTATTGAATGTGAACTTGCCAAAGAACTCGTATTTGGGGAGATAAGCCATGAGTTTGCAGTAAAAAGGAATTTGTGAAAATAAAACTTTCTAATTAATTGATCTGTTTACAAAACGCTTGCAATTGTGGTGGCCCATAAAAACAAAAGGATCAAAATATTGCTAGGATAATAAGTTTTTTACTGAAGTCACAAAAGTCAGCTAGATTTGCAGGAGCCTTTTTGTAGGCTGGATGTTATGTTAAATAAATAACAGAAAGTCATCTAGCAATGACATGTTAAGCCCCTCTTATCTGTTATTTCTGTTAGGACACAGATGCTGAGCTAAGTTTGTCCAAGCTTTATTTACAAATACAAGACCAGTTAGTTCACTGGGTTCAGATACTTGACTATTCAAGTCTTGTATGGAAAGGACACTCATCTCTCACTTTAGTCCAAAAGCATCTTATCCCCATCCCACAATCATGATGGTGTTTTAGCCAAGTAGTTCCTAACCTGTGAACCTACAGAGATTACAGTACGTTTCCTAGAACCTCGCTCTCACCATTAATCATACTGACCATTCTGGAGCTGAAGTCTGGGAGCTGAAGTCCACCGACATCTGGAGACAGTTGCTTCAACTATTTCTATAGCATCCCATTCCTGTTTTTTCTAGAGGCACTTGGAAGGGCCATTGGTCACTGCTACATAGGCTTCACTTGCATCATTGCCTATTTGCCAACCTCTTACAATGATATCCATGGCAGGATTTTGGGCACTAGCTTTCTTGGGTCATCAGACTACAGTTGTCTCAGGTTTCATACTTAGTAAAGCTCAAGCAGGGACAAAATTTCTGTCCACTGGAGATGGATTGGCATGGTGAGGATGCAGCAGTACTGCTTGATCACAGAGACCTAAGGGTGCATTTACACTGTAGAAATATGTAGATTGACACCACTTTTAAGTGTTGTCGCTCCATCTTATGTAATCCTTTTGTTGTTAACTGCGCTCGAGTCAATCTCAACTCATGGCAACCCTATGGATGAGACATCTCCAAGACCCTCTGTCCTCCACTGCTCTGCTTAACTCCTGCAACCCCTTAATACCTGTGGTCTCCTTAATAGAGTGCATCCATCTGGCATGTGGCCTTCCTCTCTTCCTACTTTCCTCTACCTTTCCCAGCATTATTGTCTTTTCAAATGGGTCCTCTCTTCTCATGATGTGTCCAAAATAAGACAGCCTCAGTTTGGTCAACTTGGCTTCCAGGGAGGGTTCTGGCTTGATCTGCTCTAGTACCCACTTGTTTGTCCTTTTGGTTGTCCATGGGATCCTCGGCACTCTTCTCCAGCACCACATCTCAAAGGAACTGATTTTTTTCTATCATGTTTCTTAACTGTCCAGCTCTCACATCCATACATGGTAACTTGTGAAGGTCCTCAGTGGTCATTATTTTTGTTTTCTTTATGTTCAACATTAAGCCTGCCTTTGCACTTTCTTCTTTGATCTTCCTTAGTATGGTAGGTGTTCCCAGTCTGTGAGGTTTTCTGCTAGTACTATGGTGTCATCTACACATCTCAGATTGTTGATATTTCTTCCTCCTATTTTCACTCCTCCTTCTTCTGTGCCCAAGCCTGCTTTTCTTATAATATGTTCTGGAATACAGGTTGATCAGATAGGGAGAAAGGATACAGCCTTGTCTGACTCCTTTGCCAATTGGGAACCATTCTGTTTCTCCGAATTCTGTTCTGACAGTAGCCTCTTGTCCTGAGTACAGATTCCTCATTAGGACTATCAGATGTGTTGGCACTCCCATGTCTTTAAGGGCATTCCATAGCTTTTCATGGTCTATGTAGTCAAAGGCTTTGCCTTAGTATATATAGCATATATTTTCTTTTTGAATTCCCTGGTGCTCTCCATTAGCCATTGTATGTTTGCAATGTGGTCCCTCGTGCCCCTTCCTTTCCTGAAACCTGCTTGGACCTCTGGGATTTCTCTTTCCATGTATGGTTGGAGTCTATGTTGCAGAATTGTGAGCATGATTTTGCTTGTGTGGGAGATCACACAATATAATCCTCCCCGCACACTCCTTTCCTCTGGGAGAAAATTTTTAGAACCAAAAAGGGCAAGGTTATCTGCAACCTCCCAGAGGCCTTTACTGTATTTGCCCCCAGACTCTGGAACGACCTGCCGGACGAGATCCGTCAGTTAACATCCTTGGACAGTTTTAAAAAGGCTGTCACGATGGATCTCTTCTGGCAGGCCTTTCCAGATTAAATAGCTGGCCTCGGGTTGTCTTTATAATTTGGATAATATGTAGCTCCTGGCTCCCTCACGCTGTAAACCAAAACATCACATTGGGTTTGTAACTGATTTATTGTTTTATTGTTTTATTGTTTAATTGTAATTGATATACTGATTTTATTCTGTAACTATTTAATACTGTTTTAAGGGTGGGAGGGACATATTTTGTATTGAATTTTATGCTGTTAACCACCCGGATTGGGAGACCATTGGGCGGTATACAAATAAATTTTATTATTATTATTATTATTATTATTATTAGATCAGAGCTATGGTCTATGTTCCTAGGATTTGCCATTTTATATGGTCTTTAGCCTTCTCTGCCAAAGGATGCTGGTGTCTCACCAAACTACAAATCCCAGGATCCTGTAAGAATGAGCCATGGCAATTAAACTGCATTATTTCTACAGTGTGGATGCACCTCTAGAGAACACAGAGCCCCGCAAAAGAAACTTTCACTGGCTAGTGCTTCCCGACTCAGGAGGTGCTTTGTAATCCATCCAAGAAACTGCTCTCTTCCCTCCTCCTCCTCTCCCCTCACCTAACAATGTCACTGTCTTTCTCTTTTTCCACTAGACTTTATTAAAGCAAACTCGAACCAGCACCACCAATTTACAGCTGTGGCTCTCCATCTTTCATGTCCTGCATATCTGCATTTGGAAGATCACCTTATACAAGCCTTTGAAATTTTAGGGCAAGGGTTTGTATCTTTCTGGACTGTTATGTTCTACCCCACTCTCACAACTGCATAAATATGATTTATTATGCCTGAGGCCTTAATCCCATTTGGTACTACATCTGAAGAAGTGGATTTATATCCACAAAAGCTGATGCTAAAATAAAAACTAGTTATTCTTAAGGGTGGTGCCATTTTCCTTTTTAATTTTTTCTCCCCATTCCTTCACTCTTTTTAACTGAGAAAAAGAAATTTGTAGTATAAGCTTTTGTAGACTGAGGGGGGTTGCAGACTGCCAGAAATAGTGCAAATTGAGTCCACTTTTAGGGTTAGGGTTAGTGCTAGGGAATCATGGGAATTGGTTTTTTTTCTGAGACATTGAGCCTTCTCTGTCAGAGAGCTCTGGTGCCACAATAAAATACAGTTCCCATGATTCCCTAACCCTAAAAGTGGACTCAATTTGCACTATTTCTGGCAGTCTGCAACCCCCCTGAGTCTATTTTGTAAGATGCAAAGAAGACACACCTGCTAGACCTAGGCTGCATCTGTACTGCATAAACAATTCACTTTGATACCTCTTTAACTACTATAGCTCAATGCTATGGAATCCTGGGATTTGTAGTTTATTGTGGCATTAGAGCTCTCTGAAAGAGAAGGCTAAATAGCTCACAAAATTTCATAGCACTGAACCATGGCAGTGAAACTGGTGTCAAATTGCATTAATTCAGCAGTGCAGATGCAGCCCCAGTCTACAAAGCCTTCTGCTACAAATGTATTTCTCTCAGTTAGGCTCAAAGGGGCTGCAAGGTCCCTTTGCATAAATGTGCAGCATAAGATGTCCTATGATTTTTGCAATCCTAAACTTCCATAGATAATTTAGACTGAAGAACACATCTTGTCGATATTCCAGCTACAGCATGTCTACCAAGATATTTTGCTGCCCTCCCCACCCTTTGTTGTAAAAACATATTAATAAATTATTTAATGTTACAATTTGCAGACTTAGCCTGTTGAATATGTAGGACAACTGCATCTGAAGAAGTACAGTGGGCTCTTTGTATACGCAGGAGATCCGCTCCGCTCCCCCCTCTGCATATGGAAAAAACCAACGGACCTCAAGTCCTATTGATTCTAATGGCAGCATGCTCCTGTGTGCGCCGTTGTGCACGCCGTGGTCATGCACACCATTTTGTCCCCCCGGGCTTGCTGTCCATGTGACCTCAAGTCCACATATGGCAAGCCTGTGTATGGGGTGGGTGGACTGTAGAATGGAGTCCACAAAAGCGGCTGCTGACATAAATCAACTAGTCTTCCTGAAGACTCTTTCCTAACTATTTAGGTTAATAGTTGGTACAACCTTAATGTTTTCTGAACTAAGCATTTATTTGTATTCATTTATTTCATTTGTATGTGTCCTTTCTCCCAGAGTGGGACCCAAAGTGGGACTTCCAAAGAAAGTCAACTAAAAAAATGTAACAATTAAAAATCCACACATTAAACAGTATAAAATCATTAGAAGACATACAAATGTTAATAAAATAAAACAAAACATATATCCTGGTAAGAAGTATTTTTCTTGTCTGGATAAGCATGGAGAGGAGGATGAGAATACGTTTCTGGTTTGTTTATTGTATTAGGATGGGGATATTGATAAATGGACAGCTTCTCAGATTAGAAGTACTTTACATTTCAATAGGTTTGTCATCCTAGTATTGTCAAGCATTTAAATCAAAGAGGACAGATTCAGTACCCAACGAAGTTTACACAGGCGAATGCCAAGGAACAAGCCCTATAACTACATTGGAATTTTTCATTGTTCAGATCAATTAAGAGGTTAACAGTACTAATAATCCCAGTCCCTGGGGCCATTCATACTAATTATTGGCCAATATTATTTTACGGAAAGGCAATGCAGAATGAATTGGCATCCTCTATTGGGTCAACTTATAATTTAAAGATGGCTCACAAACTTCATTTTAAAGAACCCTGCATCAGGTAAGTTTAGCTTGCAGAGAGAAAGAAGGAAGTGAGCAAAAAGGGGAAAGAGTGAGGCACCATCTCTTACTCTCACTGTGTACGCCAACTTCTTTATTTCAGTTAGTCTCGAGGGTGGTACAAGATCTCTCTCTATACTGATTCTACAGATGGCTATATCTTTGAATTCTGTGTGTATGCATGTGTTAATGCTGTACATCAGAAGTGGGAATCACGGAGTCCAGATGTTGGTTGACATCACCAGGGGCTGTTCTCTGTGACATTACCAGGCGTAATACCTTGAAATTGGCCCTGAAATCTCAAAGCCTGGTATAGTCCAAACCTTGCAACCCTACTGTCACAATAACACATTTTAGCAGCTATGTCAGGGAAAGGATAACATTAAACAACAAATATATAAAATATGTTCAAAAAAAGAAGGAAGGCATCTTAAAGGCACTAGGCACTTCACCCAGCACTAATAAATTATATAATCCTGCACCAGGTTTTCACATCTTCACATCTCTGTGTGTGCACGTGTATAAATATTTATTGCAGAGACTTCAACTGGGTCAGCAGAATGCTGCTTTACCACTACTGTTCCACAACCATTTGGGTGGCTTTTAAGAAGAGTGTTAGTGGTCTGCCTGAGTGAAAGCTGCAGACATATTAATGCAATAAAAAGCTTCCATTGGTTTGTCTTTTAAAGAAATGAGAGACATGCATGCATTTAGGGAAGCTAAATGGTTCAGTTACCTTTTTTCCTTTTGATCTGCTTTGGCATATTTTAGTATACCACAAAAGAGGTTGCTAAGTATTATAATATAAAATCAGTATGTGACTGATGTGTTTTTAAAGCCATCTACGAGTGGGATGTGTTTGTATGTATGGAGAGACAGGTCCTGAAGCCAAGGGACAGTTTTAGAAGTAAAAATATTAGACAGGCAGGTGGGTATGTAGTTTGCTGTAGGGTTGCCAGTTCAGAATCATCTCAGGCTTTGAGGTTTCTGGACCAAAGCTTGAGATCTAGAGACAGGCCTGGTAATGTCATTTAGTGTTATACATTAAATATCAACCACAGTTGCTCATAATTTATCTTTCAAATACACACACACAGAGAGAGAGAGAGAGAGAGAGAGAGAGAGAGAGAGAACATATTTTCATATTTGGAAATGAAGACAGAAATGTCAGCTAAAGGGCCAGTTCCCAGATCAAGGTGAAATAAGGGGATAATTATTTTTCACATACTTAAGGAGACATGATGAGGAACATTTAATCTAGCCTTCTTGCTTCTAGCCAGAAGATGGATGCAGTGCAGTGTGGAAGGTGAGCCTTTGTGCCACAAAAAATAGAAGGGAAGGAGAAAGCTAATTGGGTAAATACATAAGCCCCATGAAGAATTTAGCAAAGATTCTCTTTGTGTTTGTATGTATGGCTTTTTTTTTTTTGCATTGTATTTTAGTATTTTATATTATTGAAATAGTTATAAATGTTTTATTCTGTTTATAAAGTTTTGTATACATGGATTGTGCTATATAAACAAACAACAACAATAATAAATAATTGCAACAAGAAATCAATGATTCAATTAGTAGCAAAGTTGCTGGACTAACTGAGCTGGAAGTTTGCACAGAGCCCTTTCTTCTTGCCTGAAGCTGATCCTCCCAAAACAGTAGTTACATCCTTGCCTCCCACCTGTAGATGACCCATAAAAACTGGCAACTCAGGGCCAGGACCTGAGATCTGGGAACCCTATTTGCTGTAGAGAAAGGCTTAAAACATTGTCATTTAATAATGGGCAGGAGATAGGCTGCCAGATGTTTGGGTGCCAACTGCTTAGGGAATTGCTGTGCTTCTCCAGGTTTCCATGGGAGGAGACAAATCTCAGAGAGGAGAAGAAAGTTTGATTTTGTGTGTGAAATGAATTTGAAGTATGAGCATCCATCTCCATCTATTCCCATCTGACAAAAGGATTCGCAGTCTCTGTACAAAGGTGTTTATATGTGTATTGCATTTACCACATATAATTGCACCAAAAAGCTAAAAGCAAGGGGAGAAGACTATGGAGATGACAAGGTGCTTATCCTTCTGCCATTTGCACAAAGCAAGGTCTGGAACATCAGCATTGAAACCCTTATTGTAGAAATTTTGGCAGTAATAGTTCAGGGCTCAGACAAATAAAAAAATCCCCAGAGATACACATAGGACGTGGAAAAACTCTCCATATGTCATGTAATTTAGCTAGGGCTGTGTGGGATGTGAACCCTGAAAGAAGTTAATATCTCCAGTTACTGGGTGCATTTTTTCCACCTGCCCAGCCATCAAAATATGCTCCTCAGTTGATCTATTAAATAGCTGGATTTTACTAGGTTCTGGGCCCATTTAATCAGTCTTTTCTCGTGCAGACTGCATCTGCATTGCAGAAATAATGCAGTTTGATACCACTTTATTGCGGTGGCTCAGTGCTACGGAATTCTGGGAGTTGTAATTTTGTAAGACATTTAGCCTTCTCTATCACATACTTCTCTATCACAGAGCTCTGGTGCACAACAAACTATAGTTTCCAGGATTCCACAGGATGGAGCCATGGTAGTTAAAGTGGTGTCAGAAATGGATTATTTCTGTAGTGGGGATGCAGCCCTTGCTTCTATTTCTGCAATTAGTTGTCTCAGAAGCTGTTCCAAGCCCCCACTCGACTTTTGTCTGCCTCATCACACTGGTACCATGTGGGCAACTTTTGTGACATTACAACAGCCACTACACCACACTGGCTTTGCTGAAATATATACAGCATTCTAAATTCACTTTCCTTCTGGTTGACAGTGGCCTCTGTAAGAAAACCTTCAAGGCACACCTGAGCTATGAAAATAATCTGTACATCAGATGCCCTGAACAACAGGAGTACAACATGCACTGATTTTTATTTCCAAAAGTAAACCTGTGTCTGATTTAATGAAATTTCTTAGCACAGTATACTTCGAGGGAGCTTGATGTTGAGTTTACATTAATACAACAATGGTCAAATAGTTACAGAAGTTCAAATAATTATACACCCAATCGATTTGCAGAACACAAATGACACTCCATTCCTCAGTGCTGCATTCAAAGATGGGCTGTAATGACTAGACTAGGTTTTCCATGTTGACAAAGGGGGGTTGCAGACTGCCAGAAATAGTGCAAATTGAGTCCACTTTTAGGGTTAGGGTTAGTGCTAGGGAATAATAGAAATTGCTTTTTTCCTGAGACATTGAGCCTTCTCTGTCAGAGAGCTCTGGTGCCACAATAAAATACAGTTCCCATGATTCCCTAGCACTAACCCTAACCCTAAAAGTGGACTCAATTTGCACTATTTCTGGCAGTCTGCAACCCCCCAAAGACTACTGTATAAAAGGCAGACTTTTATCATATGTGTTTTATCTGAAGTAGCAATATTATGAGTTTACTGTGAAGGGTGTGGAAATGCTGGTTCTCCATTAGTATGCAAATCATGGTTTATAACAGAGTTGACAAATAAGTCCAAACTCTTGTCCTGAGGCATATCACATAATGAAAATGCCCCTGAGGGAACTTTCTTCATGGGTGAACCACCTTACTAATTTGTTTCCCTCTGTTTTCTTGAAACCTAAAATTAAGATTAAAACATTAAAACAGAACCTGAATGATGGACCATTTCTGAAACACTTTTTATCTTGACTTCAACAAACTTAGGGGGGTTGCAGACTGCCAGAAATAGTGTGAATTCAGTCCACTTTTAGGGTTAGGGTTAGAGTTAGGGAACCATGGGAACTGTATTTTATTGTGGCATCAGAGTTGTCTGAGAGAGAAGGCTCAATGTCTCAGAAAAATAACAGTTCCCATGATTCCCTAGCACTAACCCTAACCCTAAAAGTGGACTGAATTCACACTATTTCTGGCAGTCTGCAACCCCCCTTATAGTATCTGACAGGGTTTTACTGGAGTATGTTTATAAAGGTGTATCGGAGGCACACAAGCAATTTGAAAACTGGAGTGTCATAAGCAGGGACTGTTTAGGACTGAGAAAGAACTATTTCATATGTTATATGGTGGCTCACTCACAAACTATAAGGTTGCAAGTTCAATGCCAGCCAGGGGGCTCAGGCTCGACTCAGGCTTGCATCCTTCCAAGGTTGATAAAATAAGTACCCAGCTTATTGGGGGCAATTGGTTTACACATTGTAAGCCACTTAGGGAGTGCTTAAGGGTACTGATAAGCAGTATAGAAATGTACTTACTATTGCTATTGCTATTGCTATGTAACAGACCTGTGTTTTGTACAGCCAACCCTCTGTGTCCATGGATTCCACTATCCACAGCTTGAAAATATTTTAAAAATATATAAATTCTATAAAGCAAACCTTGATTTTACCATTTTATATAAGGGACACCATTTTATTATACCATTGTATTCATTGGGATTTGAGCATCCACGGACTTTAGTATCCACAGGGGTGGGGTGGGATGGGGGTCCTGGAACCAAATCCCAGGGGATACCAAGGGCCCACTATACGTTTAACAGGGCTCTAGAGGCAAGCCTGACCTTCTGAAATGCATACTTATAGGCTACATGGAACATACTACTATTCCCTTGCAACAGCAGTTCTTACTGGCTTCTGGTCTGTTTTTGAACACAGTTCATAGTGGTGTTTATGATATGTAAACAGGGTGACAAGATGTCATAGCTGCAAAGGAAGAGAGGGCTCCACAAAATGTAGAACATTCAAGAAAAATGTAGGCCATTATAAAGTAAATGCTAAAAAAAGCTAGTATGAATATAAATTCATTTCATATGGTTTATTTACAGCTATATTAAAGGTAAAGGTAGTCCCTTGACATGAATGCCTAGTCGTAACCAACTGTAGGGGAAGGTGCTCATCTCCGTTACTAAGCCAAAGAGCCAGCATTAGCCAAGGACTACTCCAGCGGTCATGTGGGCAGCATGACTGCACCAAAAGCTGTTACCTTCCCACTGAAGTGGTACCTATTTATCTAATTGTATTTGCATGCTTTTGAACTGCTAGGTTGGCAGAAGCTGGGATTAGTGATGGGAACTCACCCCATCATGCAGCACTCAGGGCTCAAACTGCCAACCCTCCGAACTTCTGACCATCAGAATCAGCATCTTAACCACTAAACCATTGCATCCCTGTATTTTATTTTGTATTCAACCACATTTTTCTGATGAACTTCTCTTCATTAACATGCCTTGTTGGCATGCAATATAGAACCTCAAGCAAGACAAATGCTTAAAATTGTACTTAACTAGCAACAAACCCTTGACTGAATCCACATTTAAATTATTCCTTTAATTTGTCCATTATGCTCAAGTTAAGGGGAAACCCCTTTCAACATTTACATTGTGTCCTCAAGCATCCCACTGCCTAACACCCTCTCAGAGAAACAAATGCACCCAGAGCTCTGGGACAAGTCTTGTCTGCTGCTGCACCTAGAAAAAAAGAACTTTAGAAGGACCCAGCCTTTAGTTTCTTAGCCATTGTCACAAAAATCAGTTTTTGCAACAAAATCAACATTCTTAATTTGAAAACACTTTAGCACAATCTGTAAACAAAGCAGAACCATATATTTGATTTCTGAATGCTTCCCTCTTGTATTGTTCATCTCTTGTTCCAGAGGTCCAATTTTCATGGGATTTTTAGATATATTAAAAAGTTATTGCAGTATTCAAATTCAGCAGCTAACACTGCATAATGAAAGAGTATCAGATCTTTCATACATACATTTTGAGATGTGCAGGCCAGTACAGATAAGTTGACAAGAAGATTATGAAAAGGAACTACAAAAATTAATTATAACAACCTCGCATTCTTAACCATGATGGTGTTATATAAAATTAAACCATATTTGTATATATCTTGAGAGTAATTATATATATATATTTCTGCACATGGTACTTACATTGTCATGTCTTCATTTAAAGATCCTTTCTAGGATCCTGGCTAGATTTTACTCTCCTAACTCATCACCTTAACTTTTAGGGATGTAAAATATTTTAACTATCCAGTAGAAGGGTAAACTGAGCCACAGATATGCCAGTGAAATGTTTAAGATTGCACAGAGTCATCAACGTTGCCAAGAATAACATCCAAAGGTTATGGATTCCTATCTGTCTTCCTTGATGATATACTCATTTTCCATCCTGCCTCTGTACTTTAAAAGGCATTTAGTATAATTAACTCTTAAACAGGAAATTTGAGATTGCCATCAGAGACCACTGGACTGTTTGGCGCTGATGTCCTCATGCTTGAGCAGTAAGGACAGGAGACAAATCAGGTTGGCCAATGAAGAAGCATGACAAATTCAAAGTCCAGGGTCAAGGAACCTCTCACCATCCAGATGTTGTTGGGCCACTACAACTTTCAGAATTCTTGGCCATTGGCCATGCTGTCTGGGACTGATAAGATTTGCTGTCCAAACAATTTAATGGTCTTTCTGTTCCCCTTGCCTCAGCTGGAGAATTACTTTTTTTTAATGTGAAATTTAAATGACTTTAACAGGAGAAGGTAAAATTGGATATCACCTTTCAAAACAAAACAAAACAAAACAAAAAAGGGATGGAGAACCTGTGGTCAGAGATCAGAGATGATGATATAACACCTGGAGGTCCATAGGTTCCTAACCCATCCTTTATGGGAAGTATTAGTGCCACCATTGTGAAGGCACCCTCTCATTAATGACATTTTTTGAAGGCACATTTTCCCGAGCTGCATTACAAACTTCCTACAAGCTGATGTAGCTGCGGTTAGCCCATATGTCAACAAAACAACCCTGCAAGGTAGGTCTGGCATGAGACCACTCATTCAGCTTAATTAGTGTAGAAGGATTTCACCACTAGTCTCTCTGTTCAGAATCACAGTACTAATCTTAATTACTCTCAAGTCAAGTTTACTAGTTTGATGCAAACAGATTATTGCTTACGATTGCAATTCTATAATCCTCTCAGTATTTTTCTTGACCTCACATTGATTGTTAAAAAATTGGAGTGGAACTAAAAGTCAACACTCTCTCTTGGATATGATACCATACTGCAGACAAAGAACAAAATATTTTACAAACTCATGGACTATAGTCTTTCTCCTTAGCCACCCCAATGCCCCAGCATGAGCAGCTGCAGACTAGTTGCTTTTTGCATTCAAATCATGTTTTCATCTCTTTCTCTCACAGTGAAGATGACTACACCCTCTATTTGAAGAAGGAAATTACCAGCTATAGCTTGCATCAGTAGCTAGTATTCTTATTTATAGTGAAGTAATTCTTTACTAATTTTCTTCTTGAAGGAAGCAAAAGATACTCTTAGCAATTTTTCTCAGCTGTGAGAAAGTATTTTTTTTAAAATAACAACCCACACATACTCAGTTTTTGAAGCCCATTAACAATTCAGGGCTTATTCTGTGCAAAATTCACATGTTGTTTTGCGTGGAAAACAAGATTTTCTGTGCAGGAAACAGTTTTTAAGGCACAAAAATTAGAAACAGATTTTTGTGGAACAGAAACAGCTGTTTCCTTTGCAGAAAATGCTGTTTTTGGTACAAATTAACAACACAAAAATTTGCACAGAATAAATCTCCAATTACAAAATTGTATGTGTTAGAGCAGGGGTTGGCAACCTTTGTTGCTGGGGGGCCGGGAAAGGGGTGGTGGTGCGGGGGCTGGGCGGGCGGGCGGGCGGGCATGCGCTTGCCCCCGTGCATGCGCACGCCACTCACCATCGTGTACATGCACGTGCACGCGCGGATGCCATTTTGGAAGGCCCCACCACACCTGCACCATGCAAATTCGCACATCGCAGGCACGGTGGGGGCTTCCCTGGGCCTTGGGAATGCTGCACCGTGGCTGTGCCGTGTGAATTCGCATGGTGCAGCCATGGTGCTGTCTTCCCAAGGCCCCCCGGCAGCTGTGCCTTGCAAATTCGCACGGTGCAGCTGCCGTGGGGCCTTCCAAAATGGCGCCTGCTGCTGTGCACATGCGCGCGTGGGCACAGATGCCATTTTGGATGCCAAAATGGCACCCGCGGGACTGGCCACAGGCCGGTCCCAAGGCCTCCGTGGGCCGCAGGTTGCTGACCCCTGTGTTAGAGGATTAAAATACCAGGGAGACAGGGAAAGCTAAAAAAAAAGGGGGGGAGGGACATAATGATCCAGTATAGTGTAATGATTTGAGTGTAATGATTTGACTAGAACTCTGGGAGGCCAGAGTTCAAATCACTGCTCAGATATGGAAACCCATGATGAGTAATCTCTCTCAGCCTCAGAGGAAGGCAAAGGCAAACCCCCTCTGAACAAATTTTGTCAAGAAAACCCCATTATACCTTAAGGTTGCCATAGGTCAGAAACGACTTGAAGGCACAACAACAACAACAGCAGAAATAAATTACTTAAATAAATATGACATTCAGCACATGAAAGAATCAGACAAATCCAAACCTGTTCAACTTTTGTGGCTCTCAAAAT
This sequence comes from Phrynosoma blainvillii, assembly GCA_026167975.1. Lineage (NCBI taxonomy): Eukaryota > Metazoa > Chordata > Lepidosauria > Squamata > Phrynosomatidae > Phrynosoma > Phrynosoma blainvillii. The sequence goes on along the minus strand of JANUYF010000003.1, from coordinate 312,987,326 downwards.
GGCTCTTGAGTCAAGGTTCCTAATCTGATGCAAACTGGTTGTTGTTGAAGACTACAATCCTATACTCTTTTATCTATTGAAATACGTTTAAATGACTTCTGAGCAGATATTTGTTTACATTTTATTTTATTTATATCCTGCCTTTCCCACAATATGGGACCCAAGAAGATTTACAATATATGTTAAAGCCAACTAGTTAAAACAATGGATAATACAAAAGGTAAAAAGCAATAAAACATCTATATTAAAAATCATAATTTAAACAGTCAAAAAAGCAGTTAAAACATCCTCCTCCTCCTTTTTGTACAACACCCTCCAAATAAAAGTCCTTTAAATGGGCAGTTAACACTCAAAGGCCAAAACTCTTTGCTTTTGGCAAAAAGAGCTTGGGAGAGTTTCTCCTGTGTGTCTTCACCAACTGTATCTAGTGGGACTGAGAGAAAGCCCTCCCCTGAGGATCTTAAAACTTGGGCACACTCATACTGAGAAACACAATCCTTCATAGAGTCTGGACTTAAGGGGTGATGCAGATGGGTGGCTGTGGGCCGCCCTGAGAAGTGGAGGATTGGGGCCGAGGCTGCCCCACTCCTCAGCCCCAATCCTTCCTTTTGCCAGCCTGGAAAAGAGAAGCAAAATGCTGCTCCTTTCAGAACCGGCAAAAAGGATGCCGCATGGGCTGCCATGCGGCTCTTCTGCGGTCCTTTTGGCACAGCGTGTCAAGATGCTGTGCCAGGAGGACATTCTGACGCCGCGTGCCATGTGTAACGGTGTGTGGCATCAGGACGTCCTCATGGAGGGGTTGCGGTGGCCGGCGTACAGCTGCCCCTCCCCATCCCTGCCTCAAGGATGCCGTAAAGGGCCCATCTGCTGAGGCCCTTAAGTCATATAAAACTTTATGGGTCATGAATTTCATGACAAGCACTTTGAACTGTGTCCAGAAATGAACCAGTAGCCAGTGAAACGGTATCAACAGGGGAGTTACAGTGGTACCTCTACTTACGAAATTAATTCGTTCTGACAGCCATTTTGTAAGTAGAAAATTTAGTAAGTAGAAGCAAATTTAACATTGAAATGCCCTAATCCATTCCAGGTCCCCAGATTCAAGCTACAACTCAATACAAATGTATAATACAGGGTTATTTCGTTAAGTACCTCTAATACAAACATGTTACATTACCCTTAAGGAACAAAAGGGCCATAGTGTTGATGGATATCAGAAGCCAAAAATACAATCCTGGAGATCAAAAGCCAAAAATACCAGAAGCCAAAAATACAGTCCTGGAGATCAGAAGCCACAAATATCACAAGCCAAAAATACAGTCCTAGAGATCAGAAGCCACAAATATCAGAAGCCAAAAAGCCACAAGACACAAGTCCTACCTTCCTGTATCTCAGAAGCCACCAATTTCGCTAGCCACACTTCCTCTCCTCTTTCGCAAGCCCAAACAGTGCTGCCTAGCTGAATTTCACTAGGCAAACACTTCCTCTTTCGCTAGCAAATACAGTGCTGCTTTGCTAGATTTCGCTAACCAAATGGCATGCCACAAAATTTGGAGAGCAGCTCGTTTGCGCCAATTTCGTAAGTTGGAACGCTTTCTTAAGTCAAAGCAAATTTTTTCGGGTGGCGCGTTTCGTAATTTGAATTTTTCAGTAGAATAAGCATTCGTAAGTAGAGGTACCACTGTATATATACCCTCTAACTGTCCCAGTTTGTTGGGGACAGTCCCGATTAATCTTCTGTCATGCCATTTTTTACAGCTGCTTTTAAAATGTCTCTGTTTCTCTCTCCTCCTCTCACTTTACCACTTTATTTTCTGCTTGTTTCAGTTGCTACAAACTGAGTTCAGTTTACAAAAATAGTGTACACTCAATTAATTCAGTGGGAATGGGGAGGGAAAAGTGGGGAGACATTCTTGCCCTTCCCAGTAGACTCAATCAGAAGCAAACTGCTTCAGCCTCTCTTCTTCATTACTAACTTTTCCCATCTTGACTATACACTGAAGTTAGGGCCAATGCAGATGGCCCATTTGGGGTGGCTCTGAGCCACCTCTGGGAGCAGCAGATGGGGGCCGTGGCAACCTAACGTTGCAGCCCCGATCCTCCTTTTTGCCACTCCCAAAAGAGCGGCAAAATGCCACTCCTTTTGGGGGTGGCAAAAGGCCACTCTTAGAGCCACCGCTGTGACTCTTTTGCACCCCTTTGGTGCAGCATGTGGCTCTTTTGTACCCCTTTGGAGGGCGCCTTGATGCCGTGTGCCATGTGGATAGGCGTGTGGCATCGGGGTGGAGTCAGGGCAGCCGGTGTGCAATCGCCCCTCCCCAATTCCAGCCCCAGGCTGGCCCTTTAGGCTGGTCTGCATCCCCCCCCCCCTTACTTGGCCATTCATGTCCTGGTTTTTATCCGTGAAATGTTGGAAGATATGGTTATATATTCCTGTAATCAGTCTCAATCAGTATTCCGGCTGCAGCATTTGGGGCCTGCTTTAGTAATGCACACAAGATCTAATCAATATATGTGTTGCCATAGCCAGATCTGACATCTCCAGTGGCTTTCCATGACAGAGTAGGGAAATGGACCCTGCCCTCAGTGTTGTAGTCCAATGCTCAAACCAATTCACCATGCTGGCTCTCATATTTTATCATGCTATTGCATATTATAGAGCAAACGGTTCATATTGCACAATTAGAACTCTACAATTCCACTTTAACTGCCATGATTCGATCATGTTGAATTCTGGGATTTATCATTTAGGGGGTAATATTTAGAATTCTCAGCCAAACTACCTCACCAAACTACACAGTACAAAGTACCTCACCAAACTCACAAATCCATGGCAGTTAAAATGGAATCACAATGTCATAATTGTGCAGTGTGAAAGAGCTCCTGCTCAAAGTCAAGGCTTTATTTAGACTATCTGATCACTAAGAAAATAAATTAAAGAGTTCTGAAATGCGTTTGTAATAATATGAATTCCACATCTGGGTAATGTCAACCATTGTCTGGCGCAACACTGGTACAACAAATGTCAGGAAAGTTATGAAATGGGTGTTACATTGTTTATTGTACAATAATAGCATGCATCACATATTTGTTTGGTAGTATTTTTCTCAGTTTTGGTTAATTATAGCCTATCACATTTATAAAAGCCCAGAGCAATTTACAACATCAGAAAAACAAAATGTCAGCATAGATATGAGGAAATAACAGGAACGGTGGAAAACATTGGGCTACATCTAAGGTCATATAGGCGGACGTCTGTCATGCAATGGGACTTCCCTTTGCTCTTTCTTTGCAACCTGTCCATTCACTTCACAAATACCAACCATCTAGAGCAGAGGTAGGCAATCTTTCCCCTTGAAGGGCCGAGGGACTTAAGCTCCCAGAATCCCAGGAGCTATTGGCCAACATGGGACTATTGGCCAACATGGCTGAGGCTTCTGGGAGCTGAAGTCCCTCGGCCCTTAAAGGAGAAAGGTTGCCTACCCCTGATCTAGAGTAATAAATCTGGTAGTCACAGAAGAAGCTAATGGTGTTGAGGAGGAATCCATACTGCCATCAATGTCTGACTGCTGGTGAACCAACACCACCGTCTGTGCTAATTATCGTCTATGGCAGGAATGGGCAGAGTGACCCTTCAAATGTTGTTGTAATACAACCTCCATCAACCTTCACCTTTAGAAATGCCAACTAAAGGCCTCGGCAGATGACTAATAAAGTCGTCTCCGAGGCAGAGAAGAGGAGGGGCAGCCGCACGATCGGTGCCCCTTCCTCCTCCCGAGGTTGCCCTCGGAACTGCCGGCCCTCCGCACGGCCGGCGCTCTGGGGGCAACCTCCCACCGCAGCGTCCTCACACGCTGCAGCGGAAAAGCCAGGGAAAGTGCGCCCGACACGTTTAGGGTGCACTTTCCCTGACTTCTGAAAGGAGCGCCAATTTAGTGCTCCTTTCAGGGACGCCGCCGGTGCGCTGCAGTGCGGCTGCCGTGGTTCCGCGGCGCACCGTCCCAGGGCGTCCCGGACGCCCTGGTCTGCTTCCCCCCTAAGGCAGATGGGAGATGGGGCTCCAACCTTGAGTCCCAGTTTTGGGAAAAAGGCAGGATACAAATAAATATAATAACATCATCGTCATTATCATCATCATTATCAGGGAGATTGAAGGCTGATCTTCAGAGGTCATCGTCATCATCATCATCATCATCATCATTCCACTCAGCATAGCCCAAACATTTCTTATTAGATTAAATATCAACTGAAGGTTTATTTTGTGTGACACTTTCCAAACTCATGTTAACCAGTTCACCCCAATTCTCCGAGCAATCAGAAATTTCAGGAGTACAGTATTGTACAGGAGCACAATGGATTTTACTTAGTTATCTTATTTTCTTTTATATGCTTTAATAAACTATACTTTTGGACTTTACAATGTGTCTTCTTGACTGAGGAAGACAGGATTGCCTGGAGAAGAGAAGCTGAGCTAGATGATGGTTATAAAGTGGCTGTGGATCACAGCAGCCAGCTTGTCCTGCAGATTCTGCTGGGTGTCAAAGAGCATCACTGCAACACCCATCATCCACACACTGACATATTTACAGAGAGCCAGTGTGGTGAAGTGGTTTGAGTACTGGTTTAGGAGTCTGAGACACCAGGATATGAGTCCCCGCTCAACCATGGAAACCCATTGGGTGGCCTTGGTCAAGTCGCACTCTCTCAGCTTCAGAGGACAGCAAAGGCAAACTCCCTCTGAACAAATCTTGCCAAGAAAGCTCAGTGATTGGTTTTATGTCAGAAATTACTCAAAGGCATGCAACAAAATCACAGTATTTACTTGTTTTTTGCAAGTTTGAAAGAATTGCATCTATTTCCAAATACAGGTATATAGGTTGAGGTTACTTGGCTGTACAAGCATGAAATGCTCGAACAGATCCACTAAAAGGAAGAACTCCCAATTCAGCTCTCTCTTAATCTCAGTCTGACTCTGGCTTAATCGGCTTTCCTATAAGTCCATTAAAGCTATAAAACTATAGCTGTAAAACTATGATAGCAATAAAACCCCATTACTATCAATAGCAATATTTTAAAATAAAACCAGTGAACAGTGGACCTGCTACTTCCACCCCCACAGCTGTCATTTCAGATCACTGTTCTGGAGTATTATCCCGGGAAACTAATTTGTTTATAGTAGGTTTATAGTGCTTTATAATATGAAGATATGTAGTACACATCTTCATGGTGTTTAGTAGTGTATTTATTACCGGTTAGCAGCTGTCTAATAATGCATGTCTGACATAAATGTTTTACTTAAATTAGCAAGCATCTTGTCTTCTGGGAAGAGTAGTTACATGGGGAATTATTGTATCTAGCACCATCTAGTGCTTAATACTTAATATTGTGTGTGTGTGTGAGAGAGAGAGACTTTGAATAACAATTACATTGTTTCCCATCATTTTAAAGAACTGCCTAAGTTCTTCCAAGCGCTACCTTAGTTATTATATAAAAAGTTCAGATATTACACTTTGTACAATTATTTTAAAAAGGTGTTACACTACCTCCCACATGAGAGATAACCAGCCTATAAATGAAATAAATAAAATTAACAAATGCGACATAAATAGCACAAAAGAAGCAACAAAGATATGCCATAGGAAAATGCATACTGGACTATGGTGGGAATGAGCAAATAGGACAATCGTTATTAAAGTTTATGTTTACTCAGGATGAAGGACTACTTTGATTTTGATATTGTCTTCTAATTTTAAGATTATACATACAGAGAATTCAGTGCTTTTAGAATTAATCAGTGCAAATGGTAACAAACATCTTCCAAAGATCATGGGTCTCATGAAAAGCTTAGAAAGCTTTGTAAATCATAGAATCATAGAGTTGGAAGAAATCGTAAGGGCTAGCCAGTGCAACCCCCTGCCATGCAGGAACTCCCAATCAAAGCATACCCAACAGATGGCCATCCAGCCTCTGTTTAAAGACCTCCAAAGAAGGAGACTCCACCACTCTCCAAGGGAGTGTGTACCACTGTCAAACAGCCTGATGGAGCTGGCTTGCATCCCAGGCCGTTCTTTAAAAGCTTTCTGTTTTGAATGCCTGTCTGAATTAGTCAGGGATTCAGGTTTGGCTGAAATGGTTATCATTTGGTAACTTATCTTTTAAGTTTGTCCCTGGAGGACCAGTTGTCCTCCATGTCTTATTCTTTAATGTTCTTTGCTTTATAATAAATCTTTTTCTTTAGTACTCCGTCTCATTCTTAATTCCTTTTAATGGCTTTAGGGCCTAACAGACTGCCAGAAATAATCCAGCTTGAGGCTACTTTAACTGCCGTGGCTCAGTGCTAGGGAATCATGGAAACTGTAGTTTATTGTGGCACCAGAGCTCTCTGACAGAGAAGGCTCAATGTCTCAGAAAAAAAAACAAACTACAGTTCCCATGATTCCCTAGCATAGAGCCAGGACAGTTTAGGTGGCCTCAATAGGGATTATTTCTGGCAGTCTGTAAAGGCCTGCTAGTGTCTGTTCTGATTGTAGGTTATTAGTAGAAGGCCCCAGCAATGTCCCAATTGCTGGGGTGTGATAAGTATTGGGTGGTGGCAGCAAGTTATTGTTATTGATTCCAGGGGGAGTTTGGACCTAATCTGCTCTAGGACTCATCCATTGGTATCCTCAGCACTCTTTCCAGCACTACATCTCAAATGAGTTTATTTTCTTCCTATCAGTTTTCTTCATTGTCCAGCTCTCACGACCATACACATAAATGGGAAATACGAGGACATGTGCACAATCCTAACTTTGGTATTTAATGACAGCTTGACACCACTTTAACTGTCATGGTGCTATCCCACAGAATAGGATGAATGCTGGGAGTGGTGATTCAATAACATCTGGAAGTGTACAAAATTCCTACCTCTGCCGCATAATGTGAGCCAATCAGGTATGCCACTAATGTGGATCAAATGTGTCTGAATCTAATTCCTGTTAGAGTAGACCCACTGAATTAATGGCATTTACTTATATGGAAATAAATAATAGGCCCACTGGGTTTACTGTATTGGGACTAATCAATAGGATTCAAGCCAATATGTCCCAGAATATATCTCAGTAAAAACAACCATAAAGACAGAGCCAGTGTTCTATAGTGGTTTGAGTGTTGGACTAGGACTTGGGAGACCAGAGTTTGATTTCCCACCCATCACTGAAAAACCTGCTGGGTGACATCTGGCAAGTCACACTCTCTCAGCCTCAAAGGATAGTAAGAGCAAAGAACAAATCTTGACAGTAAAGCCTTAGAGTTGCAATAAGATGGAAATGACATGAAGGGATATAAAATGACAATAAGACTCACCTTGTATAGAAAGCCAGCTGTCACCATCACCTCCCAGTTCTTAGATATAGTAGATGGATTCCTACCATCTTAACATGATACAAAATGATTCACAGTACCAGCCAAACAACTGTATGGTGGCTGGTTTATCTTTATCATTGTCATAATCCGTTCTATCCCATTTTTAAAAAAAATGTTTTTCTACTCATGGATTTAAATCCAGCCAACTATATGGAAATCCTATGGCCTTATTTACGTATGATGTCAAAATGGTGTCTCTTCTTAATTTATATGATATATTTGCTATATCGGATGTTATTGATATATCTTCTTGAGAATATTGCTTAGTGATGACATGGCCTTGAATGATGGCCTATAAATGTCTTCAGTGACTGCATAATTAAGAGAGAGTGCAACTATTGACTTAGGGGGGTTGCAGACTGCCAGAAATAGTGTGAATTCAGTCCACTTTTAGGGTTAGGGTTAGTGCTAGGGAATCATGGGAACTGTTATTTTTCTGAGACATTGAGCCTTCTCTGTCAGACAACTCTGATGCCACAATAAAATACAGTTCCCATGATTCCCTAACTCTAACCCTAACCCTAAAAGTGGACTGAATTCACACTATTTCTGGCAGTCTGCAACCCCCCCTTAGACGTTCTTGCCATGTAGAACCAAAATCTACATTTCATATTATATAAAGGCAAATTCAGTGACATATTTTCATATGTTTAATGTTTGCTCTAAATTATAAGGCTAGCATAACAGACAACTCAGTAATAAAATACATATCCAACTCATGCCATCTCTCATTTTTAGGATTTCTAGTATGGCAAGTAGTAAGGGTCTCAACCTTAATCTTGTAAATCCGCTGTCAATTGGATCAAATATACATAGTCCAGGGTTAGATAAATTAAAAGCCTGATTACCAATCAGGAAGGTCCTAAAAGACCCAGACTTGAATTTTTTTTTATGGGAAGCATTTCTTCTTTTAAGAATGACATTCACTTCAATTGCTCATTAAAATATATTTTGTGAAAATATATTATTTGACCAAACATGCAACAGAAATATTTGCAGAAATATATAGGCACTTGACAAGGTTCCCCATGACATTCTGGCAAACAAGCTAGTAAAATGTGGGCTAGACAAGGTAACTGTTACATGGATTTGTAATTGGTTGACCAGCTGAACCCAAAGGGTGCTCAGCAATGGCTCCTCTTCATCCTGGAGAATAGTCCCATGTTGGCCAATAGCTCCTGGGATTCTGGGAGCTGAAGTCCCTCGGCCCTTAAAGGGGAAAGGTTGCCTACCCCTGGTCTTGACAGCCTTTTTAAAGCTGCTTAAGGTTGTAGGGGTATGTTTACTCCAGGGGTAGGCAACCTTTCCCCTTTAGGGGCCGAGGGACTTCAGCTCCCAGAATCCCAGGAGCTATTGGCCAACATGGGACTATTGGCCAACATGGCTGAGGCTTCTGGGAGCTGAAGCCCCTCGGCCCTTAAAGGGGAAAGGTTGCCTACCCCTGCTGTAATCTGACGGATCTCGTCTGGCAGGCTGTTCCATCATCTAGGAGTGGTTGCTGAGAAGGTCCTCTGGGAGGTTGCCAACAGCCTAGTTTTTATCGGCTGCAGCAAATTCCTCCCATAGGACCGAAGTGTGGGAGGAGGATTGTATGGAAGGAGGCAGTCCTGGAGCTAGACTGGGCCCAAGCCATTTAGGTCTTTATAGGTAATAACCAACATCTTATACTGGGCCTGGAAACTAATAGGCAGCCAGTGGAGAGACTTTAATACAGGTATTATGTGGTCTCTCCTTGATGTGCCTGAAACCAATCTGGCTGCCATGTTTTGTATTAACCGAAGTTTCCGGACCAAGCATGAGGGTAGCCCCATGTAGAGCACATTGCTGAAATCAAGACAAGAGGTTACCAGCGCATGCACCACAGTCTCAAGGTCCCATACTTAATAATACAGTCGCCCCTCTGTTTTAGCAGACTTGAAGTCCATGGTCTTCATTATTCACAGAAGAGTGATCCCCATTGGTTAAAATGGCATGTGCACCTGTGGCACACATGCAGAGATGCACGCAGGAGTGCGCAGCCATTCAAGCCAATGGCGCTTGAATATCCATGATTTTTCATTTTCGCAGGGGGGGGGGGTCCGGAATGGATCCCCCACAAAAAGGAAGGGCAACCGTAATAATAATAATAATAATAATAATAATAATAATAATAATAATAAAATACAGTTGGCTCTCCCCATTTGCAGACTTGAGGTTTGCAGTCTTGCTCTTTGCGAGAGGGACAAGTGGGGAAGGAAAAAATGGAGGTGTGCACCCGCAAGCAGCCTTGTGTATGTGCTATTATTTTCAATGGGACTCAAATATTTGCAAGTCGCCATTTTCATGGGGCGGGGCCGTCTGGAACGGATCCCTGCAAATTGGGAGGGGCTACTGTAATAACAAAGGTAAAGCAATTTTTTCTGATATTGGGACTGATTGGCATGCTTTACCTCTAAAGTTTTCCTGATGCAAAACATGAAGACGTGAGAAATTCAGTGTCCTCTACCTACATAGGAGCCTGTGGCTTCACAAAGGAAGGAGACATGCTGGATTCCAAGGAAACATCTTCTTTGAATTATTAAATTTCCTTGACTTTGAAAATTTCCCAGTGACCGCGTGGCCAAAAAAGGGGAGGTGCCAGCCTGCAGATAGCCCTCCCCTAACATCTGAACTAAGACCAGAAACAGAAAATGCAGGCCTATACCTAACATCTTCAGTTTTTCCCCTCCTGTTTGCCTGAAGAAAAAGCCAGTGTGACTTTGAAAGCTTGCAACATGTAATTGTGCATTTTGGTTGGCCCAATAAAGGTATCATTTGGATATTATTGGATCTGCTATATGACCAACATGGCTACCCCTAGATGTTTTCTAACAATTCCCAGGATTCTTTAGCACTGAGCCAGAGCAGTTAAAGCGGTCTCAAAATGGATTATTTCTGCAGTGTGTTTTGGACCATAAATGATACAAATTGTGTCCACTTTAACTGCCCTGGCTCAGTGCTAGGGAATCATGGGAACTGTATTTTTTTTCTGAGACATTGAGCCTTCTGTCAGAGAGCTCTGGCACTACAATAAACTACAGTTCCCATGATTCCCCAGCAAGTCAGGGCAGTTAAAGTGGACTCAGTTTGCACTATTTTGGCAGTCTACAAAATCCTAAACTCAAGTTGTATTTTGGCCACATCATGAGAAGAAAGGACTCACTAGAAAAGACTATAATGCTTGGTGAAGTGGAGGGCAATAGGAAAAGAGGGAAGGCCACATTCCAGATGGATAGACTCAGAGACTGCACGCACAATAAAGAAATAATCTGGTGTGACACCACTTTAGCTACCATGGCTGTGAGATGGAATTCTGGGAATTGTAGTTTGCTGTGGCACCAGGCCTTTGCAATGGCAAACCCCCTGTGCTCTGTTTCCACAACAAACTACACTTCCCAGAACTCCATAGCATTGAGCCATGGCAGTTAAAAGTGGCGATTGTTTCTGCAGTGAGGATGCTTTGTTTGTTTCTGAAGTTGAAGCGGTCTCAAAAGTGGATTATTATTTCTGCAGTGTGTTTTGGACCTAAATCACAGCTCCAAGTACTATAAAGCCCATCATCCGGCTGAACCGCACAACTGCAAAGCGCATCCGGCTGAACACAGTGGTTCTGGGACCAGAACCAAGGCTAGGCATTGAGCAACACGTGGACATCGACCAGGCGATCTCATTCTCAAGCGCCTGGAACGTCAAATGGCGGCGTGAGGAGGGGGAAGCTAGTCTAGGAAGCCTTGTCGGTTGCTAGGCAACCGTCGATCGGCGACGCTCTAGCTGACGGGAGGACCCTCTATGGCTGTGGGAGGCGGCCGTTCCTGCCTCGCCTCCATGATTGGCGGGGTATTTGGGTTGATAACGGGGAGGGGAATAACGGACGTGTTTAGGAGAGGCGTTGGGGCAGGTAAGGAGAGGGCTGGGAGGACGGATGGACGGACAGCGCCTGAGACGGGCCGCCTGAGGGTGCTTTAGGGCACTTTTTGGCGCCCTGAGGGCTTTGGGACGACTCAACTGTGCCTTGGGGTGTCCTGAGGGTGCCTTGGGACGCTTTTTGGCGCCCTGAGGATGCTTTGGGGTGTTTTTTGGTGGCTTGTGGGTGCTTTGGGTCGACCTGGAAGTACTGGCGACCTGCTTTGGGGCGACCTCTGGGTGCTTTGGGATGCCTTTGGGCGACCTGAAGATGCTTTGGGGCGACCTGAAGATGCGTTGGGACGCTTTTTGGCGACCTGAGGATGCTTTGGGGCGACCTATGAGTGCGTTGGGACTTTTTGGGCGACCTGAGGATGTTTTGGGGGAGACCTGTGGGTGCTTTGGGGCGACCTGAGAGTGCTTTGGGGCAACCTGAAGGCTCTTGGGGGTGACCTGAAGCTGCTTTGGGGCTTCCTGAGGGTGCTTTGGGGCACTTTTTGGGGACCTGAGGGTGCTTTGGGGCATGCTTCGCTCAGGGTGGTGATGAGCTACTGCGCCAGATGGAGGTTTACTCAGAAGGAGATCTCAAGGTTGACCTCATGGCAAGTAAAGGTGCGCAGAGTTGCAACCTGATGTCCTGTATGCTGAGAATGTATATTTCATTCTCTTTTACTGGTGTTTATTTCATTCTCGTATGTTGTTCTTGTGCTGCCTTTAAATCCCGTTTCCAACTTATAGCAACCCTGAGGTGAACCCTATAATGTTTTTTTTTCCTTGACAAGTTTCTTCAGAGGTTTTTTTTTTTGCCATTGCTATCCTCTGAGGCTGGCCGAGCTGAGATTCGAACCCTGATTTCCAGTTATAGTCCAACGCTCAAACCCTGACACCATGCTGGCTCTCTTATGTATATGGAAATATTCCAAAATCTGAAAAACTCCATAGTCCCAAACACTTCTGGTCCTAAGCATTTTGGATAAGAGACTACACCTTGTGTCTCCCTTATCCAAAATGATTGGGACCAGAAGTGTTCGGGATTGTGTGGTTTTTTGGATTGAACTGGACCCTATCTTCTGTGTACAAGGGAATAAATTTTACACAACACGGAGGGACTTACTTGAAGATACATGCATGAGACTGTGTTGCTTGGAAGCAATTTTATACACTTTTTTTCTTAAATAAATTTTACTGAAATTATTGTAGTGTTGAGTTTACAGGCACAGTGTTGGATGTAAATAAAGGTAAAAGGTAAAGGTTTTCCCTTGACAAGATTGTCTAGTCATGTCCGACTATGGGGCAGTGATAGACTCCATTACTAAGCCGAAGAGCCACCGTTGTCAAAGACAACCCTGTAATCCTATGGCCATGGCATGACTGCACAGAATGCTATTACCTTCCCACCGAAGTGGTACCTATTTATCTACTTGCATTTTTACATGCTTTCAAACTGCTAGGTTGGCAGAAGCTGGGACTAGTGACAGGTGCTCACCCTGTCATGTTGTGCTTGGGCCTCAAACTGCCGACCTGCTGATCTTGCAATCGCTACAGTCACGTCTAATGCAGGAGATGTTGGAAGTGTGTAGACAGGATTCTGGAGATGTGTAAATACATACTTCACAGTACATCACACAGTACAAACTGTTGCATTAAACAGGGACAACAGCACCAGCAGTTAAGAGTATATAGTATTCAAAAACTAGAATTTGTCTGCTTCTGTCAGAAAGTGACAATGAAAATGCTTATAAACTGCCTAGCTAAAAAGAGTGGGCTTTGTTAAACATTCTGGGTTGTTTACTGCATGATCCACACTTTTCACTTTTTCTGCTTTCTTTGTTGGTTCAAATAATACTGGTTGAAGTAGCTCTGTATAATGCCACCAGTTAGAGGTACACAACTTAAGGTTCTGAGATGAAAACACAAAAAATGTAGTTGTTTAGAATTTAATGACACTGGTCTAGCATAAAGGAAGAAAAAGGAGTAATTTTCTTTGCAAAAATTATGTTTGCAAACGATGAACACATTTTTAAAGAGAAAAATGTAACCTTAAAAATGATTGAAAGTTGTACAAGTTAAACATTCAGGTCTTGTTTTATTTATACTTAGGGCCAATGCAGACGGCCCCTAAGGGGTGGCTCTGTGCTGCCCCTGGGAGCACCGGATCGGGGCTGCGGCAACCACACACCACGGCCCCGATCCTCTTTTTGCTGCTCCAAAAAGAGCTGGCAAATGCTGTTCCTTTTTGGGGTGGCAAAAAGCTGCCCTTAGAGCCGTGGTAGCGGCTCTTTTGCATCCCTTTGGCACAGCGTGTGTGCATGCTGCACCAATGGGGCGCGCTGATGCCATGTGCCATACGGTCAGGTGCGCGGCGTGATGGCGGCATTGGGGCAGGTGGCATGCGGTTGCCCTGCTCCAACTTCACCCCCAGGTCAGCCCTTTAGGCCAGTCTGCATCGGCCCATAAGTCTGAATAGGCAGAACAGTTTGGGATGTATGGCAGAAGGTTTTCTAATTTTGTATGTGGATGTTAGCCTTGTCTTACTTGTAATACATTATATCAGCATTGTGATATATCCATATTATGGATTGCAGCCAAAGAAATTTTAGGCAAGCACAATAGCTGTGATGTGTGCAGTCTGTTAACTTCTGCCTGGCTCCTTTCAACAGCAATTCCAGCTAAAAGCAGGTGTGTGGGTAACTTCACAGAGTTGTGTTGCCCCTAGAAACACAGCTACTGTTTCTGCCCCAACCTCTCAGTGTTTCTGCTAGAAAACACAGTGCACAACAAATGTGCACTGCATTTTTCATCAGAATGAAAAAAAGGCAGTGTGAAAAAGACAGAGAATGCAGAACAATAAAAAAATCTTGTCACATTGCAGGTTAGGGAGTAAAGGCGTCTTATGCCAGGAATGGTTGCAGATATTTTCCTACAATAAAGCTTTGAAGTATTTAAGGTTGGAATATTTATTTAATTCGTACAACATATTATACAATTTAGGCATAAGTGGTAAACTACATTTCCACAAAAACTAACAGGAATTGAAATGAATCTGTTTTGCCAAATTATCCCTTTGAAATCCAGTGTCATAAATCAAGCTTGATTCTTGGCTTAGAAACTTGGCTTATTTGCAATAAACCAGAATCTCAGATTTGGATGGCGCACACAACCAATTCCGATCTGCTTAACCTGGGATAGACATTGTATGGTCTCTGCTATCCCAGAGTTTCTGCCACTGCCAAAATCACAGTGATTCTTCTGGAAAATGTGACGTCTCTTAATGGGCTCCAGGGAATAGTTTTCTACAATGCAATGACTACATAGCAAAAGGCCTACCGTATATTCTCAAGATGGTGAGAGTTTATAGGTATCTTTCTTTCTAGTAATTGTATTGTGCTGTAAATAATTCTTTTATGTATGGAAGCAAAATATTAACAACATTTTATAAAACCAACACTTGATGAAAGTAGGACAATTATTCATGATTATTGTGGTGTAATGAGTTGAGCAGTGAAGTAGGACTCTGGGAGACCATAATTCTCAGCCAGAGAGTGCGTAGGCCTCACTAAACTACAAGCCCCAGAATTCCACAGGAGGCAGCCATAGCAATTTACGTGAAATAATTGCACTATAACAATGTAGTGTGGTATTGTCCACCGAATGTAAACACCTTGTTTCCCAGAAGAGTTGTACTGTAGTCCCACAGGGTGGCCAAAATGCAATTTTGCATTTTCAGCCATCATGCTGCTTTTGTGATTCTGCTTATATCAATTATGTAAATTGTGTTAGAAATCATAAACTGTTGGTTGAAGATTAGTGCAAGAGAAGATTATCACAGTGGAACAATTTTTAGTA
Organism: Phrynosoma blainvillii; assembly: GCA_026167975.1. Lineage (NCBI taxonomy): Eukaryota > Metazoa > Chordata > Lepidosauria > Squamata > Phrynosomatidae > Phrynosoma > Phrynosoma blainvillii. The sequence goes on along the minus strand of JANUYF010000003.1, from coordinate 312,972,155 downwards.
CCAAAATGTGAGGTTTTTAAAAAAAATGCCTAGAGAGACAATTCATATGGAAGTGGGAGAGAAAAATGAGAGGAAATGGGAGATGTGTGAAGCGGGAAATTACAAGTAATAAAACAAAGTTTCAGATTAGCAATTCCTGTCATTTTGCTTCTTTACCAGGAAATTATACAGAACTAAGTCCATCTCATGTTTTTTTAAATACCCCAGTTCTTGTTTTTTTAATACCCCAAAGTGGGATTACAACAATAAGATGTAAAACAATATACAAAATACAATCAATACAAATATAAAATATAAAACAGTCTAGCTGCCGCATTTTGAACCAATTGAAGCTTCCGAACTTGGTACAGAGGTAGCCCTATGTAGAGCACATTACAGAAATCTAGAGAGATTACCAGGGCAAGTACTACTTCTTCAAGGTCCTTTCGGTCCAGGTAGGGACGCAGTTGGTGAATCAACTGAAGTTGGTACCAAGCACTCCTGGCCATCACACCCGCTTGAGATAACAACTGTAGAGATGAGTCCAGGAGTACTCCCAGACTGTGAACTTTGTCCTTTAGGGGAAGTGTGACTCTGTCCAGGACTATTATATATCTGCCTGACTATGGGTGTGTGTGCATAGTCCATGGGCTCAGACGGAAATAAGATGTAAAAAGTGGAAACATTGATCATTAACACTGGTAACGCAGATATCCATGCGTTGACAAGCTGTTTAACACATGTAGTGTGATTTTAAAGATGTTCCCTATTCAAGTCATAGCATATACCAGGTGATTCAAAAAGAATGGTGCAAAAGTAAAGTTCTTTCATTTGAAAATATGAACTTGGGGGTCACAGATAATAGTGCCTTGAGATTCTGAAGCCTTTCCCACCACATTTTGACTATTGTTTTTTCCGTTGTCTAATTTGTGTCCATTTCTTCTTTTGTTTAGTGCCTTGCTAGTTTGTCCTAAGTAGAATAATGGGGCATTACTGGCAAATAATGGTGTATACATTTGGAGATGACCAGTTATATCAGGGATAGGCAACCTTTTTGAGCCGGGGGCCGGGTTGCTATCCCTCAGACAACTGGGGGGCCGAAGCACCAAAAATAAATAAATAAATAAATAAAAATTTAAAATTAAAAAAAATTTAAAAATTTAGAAAATATGCATGCACACTCTCTCAGCCCCAGAAAAGCCATGGCAAAACCCCTGTGGAGATTTTGCCAAGAAAACCCCAAGAACAAGTAATAACAACAATAATCAATATCATCATGGCAGGGGGCGGTGGTGGCGGCAGGACCGGCCTGGGGCCAGTCCAAAGGCCTCGGGGGGCCACATCCAGCCCCCGGGCCTTATGTTGCCTACCCCTGAGTTATATGAATCTGTGATGTTGTGGCTGATATTCATTTATAATTAAAGAATAAACCATTGCAACACACAGGGTGGATGTTTATACTGCTGTATAGTTGCAGTGTGACAAGGATGCCACATATAACCAAGTATGGAAGTGAAAGATAGCTCCTGTATCTGGACTGGTAAAATTCAAGTAGATTAAAGATATGTCAATTCGTGTGCATGTACAGAGTTGAATGGGAAAAATCTATGTATTGGTTGAACTTTTGGCCCTTTTCATTCATTTGTAGCCCCACCATTCCATATCTGGCCAGATTATATAATGTGTGTGATACACCAGCTGGTTTGTTGAAGAGGTGTGTCCTGTAGGGCCAGGTCCCCCATTACCTTTTCCCCTTTCTTAAATGTCTGCCCTTGGAATGCTCTCCACCCGCTCACTGTTATTCTTTCAGATATCCTTGAATGCTTGAGATACTTTTGATATTCCAGCTTTGGAGTGGAGGAATCCTTCTATATCCCCTGATATCTCAATCTTTGTCTTTAAATGAATTGAGTCAACTTTTGGCATATTTAATCCATGATTAAATTTGATCCAGAAAAACTGCTTTGCATGTACCTTTCAGACAATTACATAAAATTGTGTGTGACATTGGTTAAACCAGTTTAATATTAACTGAACAGCCATGTGCAGCACTTCCTCAAGTCTACTTATTTCCTCTAGTTTTAATGTGTCCTGTCACTTACTGATTTATTGCCTATTACTGCCTTGTGTTGAAGTCACACTTCCCATTTAGTAGACGTCTGTTGCCTGTCCCTGCCAACATCCTTCAGAAAGAACAGCAGTATGACAAGTCAGGTGTGGCTAACATGACTTTGGTGCCACGTAAAACTAAAGTGAACTAGCAATTTATTTAATTTCTTTCCCGTCTTTCTCCCACCACAGGACCCAAAGCAGCTTGCAAACAATTTAAAATGAAGTTCAGTGAAAATCTTATTTTCTAAAATTTTAAAAATAGTTAAACAAGCAGTTCTATTAAAGAGGCACATAATTTAAACAATTTAAAACATAATTAAGAAGATATGCATACCACATTGAAACACCCACATGATTTAACAACCAAAGTTCTACATAGATAAAAAGATATTTTGCTGCCAGTAGAAAGGTAGCAGAGAGGAGGCCAATTGAACCTCCTATGGGAGGGAGTCCCACATTTTTTTTTGCCATAAAGATGGAAGAAAGAAGCAATTTATTGTTGTTTTTAAAAGAAAGACATAACATAGATGCGACACTACATTATTACTCCATTTTGTTTTCACACACCACACACATACCCTTTACTCCCTGGTGTTGAATATTTATGCTTAATGCTGGGGGGGGGGGGGGCAAACTGAAGGAAAAAAACAGAGTTCATGAGAAACAGAATAGATCAACCAATCAAAGTGGCAGCAGTGAAGATATTAACCATACAAATTAATGCATTCCCATCAGTGGAAATGTAACACCAATGAGTTAGGGCCAATGCAGACTGTCCAAAAGGGCCAGCCTGGGGGTGGAGTTGGGGTGGGTCAGCTGCACACCGGCCGCTCCGACGCCGTGTGCTTGGCCGCCAGCGTAAGGGCTGCCCAAAAGGGCGCAAAAGAGCTGCTGCGGTGGCTCTAAGGGCAGCCTTTTGTTGCCCGAAAAAGGAGCGGCATTTTGCTGCTCTTTTTGGGGCGGCAAAAAGGAGGATCAGGGCCACGGCATGTGGTTGCTACGGTCCCGCTCCGCCGCTCCCAGGAGTGGCCCAGAGCCGTCCCAAATGGGCCATCTGCATCGGCCCTTAGTCTTTTCTTTGACAGGAGTTCTCTGTGTGTCATAAACTGTAAGAAAAGACCTCTTGGATAAGATTGTCCAGCTAGTCAAATGGTGAGTAGATAGATACAAGAAAGCCAAGAAGCTACACATGAAAACAAAAAGCTGCTTTCCTAACATTCTCCCCCTTCAAATTAATATTCAAATATACGCTGCTTCTGAACATAGAGTTTCCTTTTAGCTGTCTTGGCCACTAATCAAGACTGGTAGGGCCTTGTTGATGTGCCCGTTGATGTCATAGGGTTTTCTTGGTAAGTTTTGTTCAGAAAGGGTTTGCCATTGCCATCCTCTGAGGCTCTGAGGCTTGTCCAGGGTCTAGTGCAGGGGTAGGCAACCTTTCCCTTTTAAGGGCCGAGGGGCTTCAGCTCCCAGAATCCCAGGAACTATTGGCCAACATGGGACTTTTGGCCAACATGGGACTATTGGCCAACATGGCTGAGGCTTCTGGGAGCTGAAGTCCCTCGGCCCTTAAAGGGGAAAGGTTGCCTATCCCTGGTCTAGTGGATCTAGTCCCCCTTAAAGGTGTTTAGCATTTTCACATCTAGTGGCAATACATTCAGTATTTTAATTTTGTGTTGCTTTCCAAGGTTTTACCTCCACCTACTGGCCATCAATTTTAGTGTATGACTTATATTCTGGTGGCAGTCCTGTACTTTTCTCCACACTTTACATAACTTTAAACTTCCATCATGGTTCATTAAAGATCATTTTCTGAACTTGGAAACCCAAGATCATTTAGCTTTTACTTGTGAGGATGGTGTCCAACTCCATGGTTATAGAAACATAGAGTTGGAAGATATTGTAAGGTTCTTATAAGTGAATCCTTTGCCACATTTGTTCAGTTGCTGTTTTTTGCACCTTTTCCTTGTTTGCTATTTCGCTTGACATTCAGTTTTAAGAGATCATTTTGGGAGCTTAATGATTCATTTAGGGCTTTGCCATTCTGAATAGTTTGGTGTCATTTGCAAACCTGGTCGCTCTCATTATTGACCTGTGATGCCAGCTCATTTATCCTTGAGGGACCCCACCTTTTACTTCTCTCCATTGGTAAAAAGAGAGGGGAAATTCCCATCTTCATATTGTTATTTCACCAAACGCATCTTTTCTTGTGATATCTATGCTTCCCCAGAAGCCTTTCATAAGCAATTATGGCAAAATCCTTTTGGAAGGGTCCATATTTATGCTTGTTGACACTCACAAAGGATCCTAGAATATTAATGAAAGATTTTCCTTGGCAGCAACCAAACTGATTGGCTTTCCCTTCTATACAAATAGTTTGTATTTCTATAATAGTGGCTTCCACTAATTTTTTCAGAACAGAGGTTAAACTTGTATGCCTGTGTGATGATGGGTCCTCCCAATATCTGGGCAACACAGCTGAGGGATATAGTCTTCATTGCAGATAGCCAAAGGGGTTAATGATGTGATGGTGTACAGATGCAGATATTGGAGTCAGTATCACAGAAGTGGCAAAAGACAAATTGCCAAATGAGGATGGCTAGTAGAAAGAAGTGTGGATCTTTGAGATGATTCTCAGCAGACCATAGAAAAGTCTTAGGTGACCATGGGACTAGTCAGATGGTGAAAATAATCCAGGATGAATCCGGGTTGAATCTCCATTGTTCATATGCATCCTGAATGCATCCAATTCAGTTTGTGGGGGAGGGCTGCCAGCCCCCCCCAACCCGGATAATCAGTACCAGGTTTTTTTTCTGAGTTTTCCCCCAAAAAGATGTTTATTGTTGGCAGTGTGAATAACGATGTGAATCAACTCAGGATTGAACCCTGCATGCCCAGCTGCCTCTTTCCCCTCCGGTGAGAGGAGAGGAGGACTCTCCCTTTTTCATTTCCTTCCTCCTCCTACCATCTCTTGGCAACTGGAAGCTTCAGGGAGCAGCGGGAGACATTGCTGCTGCCACCACTACTGCCTTAAGACAGCCAACTGGGGACCATTTTCCCCAGGGGTCGCCAGCACCTTTGTGGGGGAGGCACAGGGTTGGCATGCATGTCTGAGCAACAGAACATGGAGAGAAGTGAAGAGATGTTCCAATGAAAAAACAGTGTGAATAACAAACCCAGAATGCATGAGTTGGTGTATATGCATCATCATGCTTTAAAAAAAAAAGGATGTCTGAATGACTCCCATGAGACAAGAGAGAAGAACAAAGAGAGACTTGGGAGTGGGGTGCCTGCTACACCTATGGACATCTGGTTGAGGCTGGACCATGTGGTCCACACTCACGGTCTGTGCCAGGATATCCAAGATCCAAAGGACATTTGATTGTGAGTAGAATAGGAAAATGTGTTTAGACAAATCTGTAAGGCTTATGATTACTTTTGTGATCTTGACTGAATATGATATAGACCAGTGGTTCCCAAACTGTTTGGATTTCAGCTCCCAGAATTCCTGATAGTTGGCCAAACTAGCTGAGTCTTCTGGGAGTTGAAGTCCAAAACATATGGAGACCCAACCAGAAGACTGAACATACACTTGAAAGAGTATGAAGAAGTGGACGTCAGTGAAGGAAGCTTTATTCTAAACAGTCATCTATATTGCAAAGGGTATCTCTTATGTGAAGGGCACCACCCCGCCCCGCGCAATTTCAGATGTACTTGGAAGAAGTTGCAAAACAGTTTAGATCAGCTTTGTAACTTCTTCCGAGTACATCTGAAAGTATGTGTCTATGGGGAGGAATGGTCTTCATGGAACATAACCCTTTGCAATATATACTGCTGTTTAGAATAAAGTTTCCTTCACTTACTTTTTTCACTCCTTCATATTCTTTCATGTATATGCTCAGTCTCATCCCTACCTCACAGGCAGAGCCAGATTTAGAAAGTGCTAGTAAGGTTGCCCAAAGGCCTAAGCAGACTGCCAGAAATAGTGCACATTAAATTGAGGCACTGCCCTGGCTCAGTGCTAGGGAATCATGAGAATTGTATTTTTTTCTGAGACATTGAGCCTTCTCTGTCAGAGAGCTCTTGTGCCACAATAAATTACAGTTCCCATGATTCCCTAGCACTGAGCCAGGGCAGTGCCTCAATTTAATGTACACTATTTCTGGCAGTCTGCTTAGGCCCCAAGTAATTTCACTGAGTTGCTAAAAAAGAAGGAGAGGAGGAGGTTAAATTAAATGAGTGCTGGCATCTAGATACCCTCAAAGGGTACCAATCTACTCAGCAGAAGCAGGAAGGGACCTATAAGTGCATGACAACCTGTAATATATTTAATTAATTTTATTAAACTATTTATATACCACCTTTTGTCTGAAGAGCTCAGAATGGTGTACAATAAAACCAGTTGAACAAATTTAAAGTAGTATAAATGATTAAAATAGCTTTAAAAGGATAAAGACATACTAAACAATTAACAAATTAAAAGACAGATTAACAGGGTTAAAATAGTTTAATGTGAATTGAAACTATGTGCATTGAATTTTTTTTGGGTAAAACCAAAAAATTTCAAAAGCAGCCTTGCTTAGTGCCTAAACAGTAGCCACAATGGTGCCAATTGGACCTCCAAGGGGAGTGTGTTCCATAGCTAGGGTGTCTCATCAGAGAATGTTTTCATCCAAGTCCTCTCACAACATATTGTTTTGACTGATGGGACACAAAAGAGGGCCTATCAGATTTTAAATCTTGGGCAGGTAGATATAGGAAGAGGTGCAAGTGTCAAGGTCCATTTAGGGCAGGGGTAGGCAACCTTTCCCCTTTAAGGGCCGAGGGACTTCAGCTCCCAGAAGCCTCAGCCATGTTGGCCAATAGTCCCATGTTGGCCAATAGCTCCTGGGATTCTGGGAGCTGAAGTCCCTCGGCCCTTAAAGGGGAAAGGTTGCCTACCCCTGATTTAGGGATTTAAATGTCATTACCAGCACCTTGAATTCTGACTGCAAATATATTTGAGCCAGTGCAATGCCTTTAAAACTGGTGTTATATGGTCTTTGTACGATGTTGCTGTCAGCAGTCTAGTTGCTGAGTTTTGCACCAGCTGTAGTTTCCAAATCATCTACAAGGGCATCTTCATGTAGAGTTAATCGCCGTAGTCTCATTGGGCTGATCAGTACATGGAGTACTGTGGTTAAGTTATCTCTGTTCAGGAAAGACTGTAGCTGGCAATCAGTCTGAGATGGTCGCAAGCACTTTGAGCCATGGAGTCTACCTGGGTTTCCAGTGACAGAGATGAATCTAATAATACTTCCTAGTTATTCAGCTGCTCCTTTAGCGGGAGTGAAACCCCATCCAGGGCAGGTAGCTTACTCAGTTCCCAGACCTGAGACCCACTAGTCCACAAAGCCACTGTCTCATCAGGATTCAGCCTTAGATTATAGACGCACACCCAGCCCATTACAGGACCCAGTCTAGCACCTGCAGAGACCCAGCTGATTTTGACAAGGAGAAACAGAGTACGTCTGTTAGTCAGAGTGAGTCGAGTCTGTCACGTTTAGGATTAAGAGTCAGAGTATGGATAGGAGTTGAAGAGGTTAGGTTAGGAGAGTTAGAGTTAGGGATAAAGGTAAAGCTATTCCCTGTTGACAAGGTTGTCAAGTCATGTCCGACCACAGGGGGCGATGCTCATCTCCGTTATTAAACCAAAGAGCCAGTGTTGTCAGAGACTACTCTGTGATCATGTGGCCAGCATGATTGCACAGAATGCTGGTGGGGATGTGGTGGCTCAAGTGGTTAAGATGCTGACTCTGTTGATTGCAAGATTGGCAGGTTGGCAGTTCGAGGCCCAGGTGCTGCATGATGAGGTGAGCTTCTGTCAGTAGTCCCAGCTTCTGCCAACCTAGCAGTTTGAAAGCATGCAAATGCAAGTAGATAAATAGGTACCACTTCAGTGGGAAGGTAAACAGCGTTCTGTGCAATCATGCTGGCCACATGATCACAGAGTAGTCTCTGACAACACTGGCTTAGTAATGGAGATGAGCACTGCCCCTTATGGTCGGACACAACTTGACAACCTTATCAACTGGGAATACCTTTACCTTTTTAAATAGGTACCACTTTGATGGGAAGGTAAACAGTTAAGCTTATCGCACGGCACTTAAAGAATGGGAACGAAACGGAGCAAAAACGCATTTTACTGCATGGGAGAATGCCATTTTGAAGAACAGCTGCCAGGAACGGCTGGGGAACACCTTGGGGACTCCCGGTGGCATCGGTGGCGTTCTGCCATGCAGTAAAATGTGTTTTTGCTCCGTTCCCTTCCCATTCTTGTAAATGCCGTGCGATAAGCTTAAGGGTTAGAGATAGAAATTAGTAAATCACGGTCAAAATTAGGATATGAATGAGAGAAAAAGTAAGATGTGAGTCATTATCAGTCAGGATTTAGCTGTATTAAATATATAATCTTTGATAATTCAATTTCTGTTTAATAAATCATATTTGTTTCTACATTTTAGCCTCTGAGAACACTACTATGCTCAGACGCATAAGTGTCTTGGGGACAGCAATTAATCAAGGATGGTGGTGTCCAGTTCAGTGATAAGTTGAATAAAGTCATGCACAGGAACCACCAGGGCATATAGAAGGTCCTCACATTTGATGCAATAGCAGTGGGACAGGAGGAGGTCCTCACTTTGGTGACAGAGATGAGGATAAATGGAAGCCCTTACAGTTGGTGGGATACATAAGCAGAAGATCCCTGCCACTGTTGCAGTGGGGATATTTATGGAAGTGCATTCAGTGGTAGTGAATGGAATAAGTGAAAGTCCCTACACTGGCACAGTAAGGTACCATGATCAATATCAAAATCTGCTGAGAGATCCGAAAGATCAGCAGGGTAGAATTCCCCCTTCTTTCACCTGGAATAGGTTGTCAGTCAGAGCAACTAAGGTCATTTCAGTGCTGTGCCCTGGTCTGAAACTAGACTGAAATGTGTGTAGGTATATCCTGATTTCCTGATTCTCTCTTCAAAAAATTAATATACATACTGCTTTCTCATTGTTAGGTAAAGTGGACAGTGTTAGGAAATTGGAAATTTCCTATTTGTGTTCTTCAGCTGCTGAATGTATGCTCCCTTGTTCTGGTATTCTTTAGTTTATGAATGAGCTCTAGAGTTCATCTGTTTTTACCTCTGGTTGATTCAGTTCTTTTGTTTGGGGAAAATGAATCAACTGTGGATACAGTTGGCCCTCCATATCCACAGAGTTTTTATCCACGTATTCAGCCATTGACAGCTTGGAAATATTTTTTAAAATATAAATTCCAATAACCAAACTGTGACTTTGCAATTTTATATAAGGTACACCATTTCACTATGCCACTGTATTGAATGGGACTTGAGCATCCACAGATTTTGGTATCAACAGGGGATCCTGGAATCAAACCCCAGTGGATACCAAGGGCCGACTATATTTAGTTTTTCTGCCATGAAAAAAAATGGAAATAAATTTAATGAATTATCTGCAGTCTCTCTGTTGGATGCTAACTTTCCATGAGTGCAACTCTGCTCATGGAGCACTTTTGTTGACCAAAGGCAGCAGTGACATTGCTGATTCCATCTCTCTCCTATGTCCCCCAAAAGCTGCTGTTTGTGGAGATGAAGCAGAAGACTGCACTAGAAAGATGATACTGGCAAAAATAATCTCCCTCTATTTCTTGCAGCAAGATCTTCCATTGGTTAGAAACGGTTCCATGAATGAAAGACCTGACTACAGCTTTTATTTTTATTGCATTTAAAATATTGATACTATGTTTTCCTATATAGGTAGTTGACTGACAAGCAAAATACAGTAAAAAACATTTAAATAGAAAAAGAGCAAACAATAAAAGTGAGCAGTAAGGCAATTTAAATTCAGCTTCCTTTGTCATGTAACAGTTCAACTGCCTCACTTGCTAGTTTCTTGCTTCTCATGTGTTTAAACAAAACATATTGCTTAGCATATATTTGTGGCAGCTTGTTCCTCAAACCCCTTTGACTACTGTTGTTGCCCATATTTGTCTTGTCAGAGTTTTCCCCTTTTTTGTTCTCATTTTGCTTTGAAAGAAAGCCTTCTTACCTTTTACGAGAGTCCCTTGACTCTTCTCATTAACAACACTGGTATCCTGTTGGGTTTGTTTGATTTCCTGATGTGTCATTTACATTCTGACTGGGTTTCTCTTGTTGTGGTTTTAAGTAACCTCACAAAAAGAAAAAGATCTGACCCTTCAGACCCTGACATTCAACTTCCTTATAGTCACCATCAATTCCGAAACGTTTTCCCTAAAATCCATTGTGAGAGAATTGGAGGAACTCTAGGCAGCCTTCTGCTTGTAAGGATGCTAAATCTGACAGCCCCTTGGTTATTTGTCCTTTCTGTCTGAGAAGGGTTTATCATGTCCAGATTGGGAAGCAAAATATCTGGACGTCAGGTGGATACCTTCAGAACAGTTCTCCCAAGAATAAAATCCCTGAAGAGCAGACATATGCTTGAGCTACTTGCTAAAACTTGGAAATATAACTTTTTTTGAACTAGGGCTCCCATAATCCCCCAGCTCTGAACAGAAATCCTTGCAAGGAGACTTCTCTGAATCAAAAGAAAGGAGAGGGTTGGAGGGAACTGTTTGAATAGAAAGCAGGGTGGGAGTGGCCTCTAATAGGAAAAAGCTGAAACTTGACTTTTTCTTTTAGTGGTTCATGCAGTTTTGAGCAGACTCCTCCTCCTGAATCTGTGAGAGGCAACAGAGAGCTCTTTATGGTGTGGGATTTCACTACAGAAAAGTGCCCCTGCTACCTGGCACAGAAATTGTCTTTGCTGCAGTATAAGAACAAAACAGCTTCACCACAGGAAGGAAACCAGGGGCAGGATCAAGTAAGTCTAATGAGCTCACTTTCTCTTGGCTTAAAGAGTTAAGAAAAGAGCAGCAAGTTGCACTCTTGACTGGTGTGCCTCTTCTTTGGTGCAGGCTGAATGCATGCTTGGCTGAATTTCAAAAGAGCAGAATTTTTTTTCCAGCATTGAGCATAAGGATGACAGCTGAAGTTGTGCTATGTGTGCCTGAAAAATCAGGAAAGGAGTTGATTTTAAAACAGTCAAAGAACTCTGCTCTTAAACTGTTTTAGGTTCAGATGATCAGATGGTCTGACTTCAGTTGACATGCTTCTTACTTTGTATTTTTCTGAGATTTCTTTTTCTTTTGCTTGTACTTATACACCTTATGTTAACACTTATGGAGGGAAAATGTTAATTGTGCTCTATTTGTGCCAGATTTTTCTGACCTTCTAAAGTTCCTTTTCAGCATGTCAGTGGCTATTTACACCGCTTTTCTTTTTGCAAGACATCTGCCTTAACACTTCATCTATATCCACCTCTAGATGTCCTGGCTTAGGGCCTCGGCAGACGGCTAATTGAGCCGTCTTCCGGGCCCGGAAGAGGAGGGGCAGCCACACGAGCGGCGCCCCTTCCTCTTCCTGAGGTCGCCCTCGGAGTCGGCGGCCCTCCGCACGGCCGGGGCTCCGGGGATGACCTCACGCCGCGGCGACCAGACACGCCGCGGCGTTTGAGTCAGGGAAAGTGCGCCCGCCACTTTTAGGGCGCACTTTCCCTGACATCTAAAAGGAGCGCCAATTTGGTGCTCCTTTTAGAGTCGCCGGAGGAGCGCCACGGTGTGGAGGCTGAGCTCCGCTGGCGCTCCAGACCAGGGCGTCCCTGACGCCCTGGTCTGCAGAGGGGGTTAGATTCTCAGATGAGTCCCATATAGCTGGATTATCAGTGTATGCTGGTGAAACGTCAGAAAGAAACACTTCTAGAACATAGCCACACAGCCCGAAAAACCCACAAAAAACTATGGATGCCGGCCATGAAAGCCTACGACTTCATATCAGTGTATGGTTTCATGAAAAACTAAATATTACTACAATGGACTAAACAGGGAGTTGCTGATCAGATAATATACTACTTGGCTTTCTCACTTCCACCATGCAGGATATTTTTTTTTCTGATTTCTAAATGCTTAACCATGTTATCTCTAAATGGGCCATTAACTATCAGTGGAGCGAAACACAGACCATTTCTATTAAATGACCTACAGCCTAGCCAAACCAAGCCAATAAAGATGTTTGCAGCCTCCTACTTGTTGCTGGTTCTCAGTACATAAAAATGCCATCACTGTATATAATTGAGAGTAAATGAATGACTGCTACTGTTAAAATTGTAGTCCATAGTTGGTAACCAGGAGAAAAAAAACACCTTCAAATATCCTTTACTTAAATTGTAGCTGCACTGTGCTCTGAAGTCTAATGCTACTTCCCTCTCAATATGACTATACAGCTTTATTACCATAATAATTTATCTTGCTATTATGTGATAGATAGTCATTTCCTTGTAAGCTCTGTGAAGGATATCTCATGTTACAGATGGAAAGCAGGTGGTATTTGCACATGACCTACTGTTCTGATCTTGCAGAATTTATGCTCCTTTAATCTTCAGCTTTGGACATCTTACAATTCTCTGTTAACACCATGGATGAAGTTGAGTGTTCTTTAACTGCCTGCCCTTTCTTTGTGCATTTTAATAAGTGCACAGAAACAAACAGCAAATTCTGAGTTGGCTCACATGGTTATGCCAAGCTATAGTTCAGCATTAATGGAATGAGACATTGAGCCTTCTCTGTCAGAGAGCTCTGGTGCCACAATGAACTACAGTTCCCATGATTCCCTAGCACTGAATCAGGGCAGTTAAAGTGGTCTCAAGCTGCATTATTCCTGGCAGTTTGTAAAGGCCCTAAGTGAGTAGAATTGGTATGAGGGGAGAAAGGGACAAGATGGGGCATTTTGTTGCACATGGCTAATCCACACTGTCACACTGAGCATCTTTCTAGACAATGAATTACAGTAATTGTTGTGCTCATCTCGTTTGTTCACACTCTGTTGCCCAAGTGATAATGCAATCTTTTTTTTTTTACTTTTGACTTCTTCGTTTCCATTTATTTGATATCAACTTTTAAAGAATCCAATTTTACACTATTTTTCCTATACTACTTACTGGGTTCTGTATGGTATTCCTAAAAACTGCATATCTTAATTACTTACTGTCTTCGAATTTTGTATTCAGAATACACTGTGAATGTCTGGCTTTCTTTGTGGGTAGCCTTTTATTAGTTGTGAAACTGGAACTTGCTGGCTTATCTCTCTGTGTATTTATTTTCAGTGAACTCATCCCTCCCTCTTCTGTATTGTATTTCTGTTGCTACCATAGCTTTCTGCAGTACCAATATATCTTAGATAGTAATGGAAAAGAATGCCTAGATAGTAATGGAAAAGAAGATTAAAAAGTGATGATGTTCTATTCCAGGGGTAGGCAACCTTTCCCCTTTAAGGGCCAAGGGACTTCAGCTCCCAGAAGCCTCAGCCATGTTGGCCAATAGTCCCATGTTGGCCAATAGCTGCTGGGATTCTGGGAGCTGAAGTCCCTCGGCCCTTAAAGGGGAAAGGTTGACTACCCCTGTTCTATTCTGATACTCCTTTATAATTTTAATACTATAACCTATAATGCAACAGTATTTTGCACACCAGGAGAGTTAGTGTACTTCTGTGAGGATACTTTCAGTGCACAAAAAGATGGGCATCTCTGAATATATAAAATTAACATACCGTATATACTCCTGTACAATCAACCTCATATATAAGTTGAGGGCAGGTTTTGGAGCCAAAATATTGGATTTTGCTATGACCCGTGGATAAGTCGAGGGTACAACTTAGGGGCAAAGCAACCTGCTCTTTCATACACATACACGGATGCCTTGCAAAGCAACTGGCTTTTCTCCTTGCTCCCTGGGAAAGAGGGACACACATGCATATGCACTCTCTCCTTGCAAAGCAACCAGCTTTCCCCCTTGTTCCTTGGAAAAAAGGGTCTCTCCTTGCAAATGAATCAGCTTTTCCCCTTGCTCCCTGGGAGAAAGGGTCTCTCCTTGCAAAGCAATTGGCTTTGCTCCCTGGGAAAGAGGTTCTTTCCCAGCAAAGCAATAGACTTTTCCCTTTGCTCTCTGGGAAAGAGGGGCACTCACAATCTCTTCTTGGCTGAACAGCAGCTCCTGAAGTAAAGGGAATGGGGTATTGGGTGGCACTTCTTTCTCAGCAGTATTACTGTATTGAGCCATATATAAATCGACCCAGGATTCTGGTCAGTTTTTTGTCATAAATTCTCAACTTATAGACAAGTATATACGGCAGGGGTAGGCAGCCTTTCCCCTTTAAGGGCCGAGGGACTTCAGCTCCCAGAAGCCTCAGCCATGTTGGCCAATAGTCCCATGTTGGCTAATAGCTCCTGGGATTCTGGGAGCTGAAGTCCCTGCCCTTAAAGGGGAAAGGTTGCCTACCCCTGATATACGGTAACTGCACTCAGTATACCTGGATTTCTTTTACCTCCACTCTACATTTACCCTTAAAACATGCTCAAGTAAGGCTGGATCTACACTGCAGAATTAATGCAGTTTGATACCGCTTTAACTGCCATAGGTCAATGCTATGGAATACTGGGATTTGAAGTTTTGTGTGTAATATTTAGTTTTCTTTGTCAGAGTGCTCTAGTGCTGCGCAAAACTACAAACCCCAGGATCGCAGAGGATGGATCCATGACAGTTAAAGCACTGTCAAACTGCATTAATTCTGCAGTGTGACAGCAGCCAAAGAGGAGAACAAGGTCAGTATTTAAGGTCTCAGTTGACCAACCAGTAAGCACTCTTCATAGCAGTTTCCTACAGACTGGTAGGCCATTCTCCTTGGACTTGATCCTCACAAAAAGACCATATGTGTAACAACAGTGTTAAGTTGTATGTTTGGAAACTAAGAAAACTAAACTAAGAAAAGCATCTTTCAGAGCCAGGTATGCTTGATATATATTTGTCAGACATTATCCATCTGATTCTTTTTCAGTTGGCAGTGTCAGGGATTGAACTCAAGACCTTTTGCATAAGCAGCAGATGCTTTGTCACTTACGCTATGGTCCTTCCTGAATGTTCAGAAGCAGTTATTTTCTTTATAAACCTGAAACTCTTGGCATTTGTTCTGTTATAAAATATAGAAGAAACTTTTATTCTTCTATCACTGATGGTTATGATAACAGTGGATTTGTACAGATCCTGCTTTTGGTGAATTATGTGGGATGATAGATTTCAATGTGGATGAATGAGGAAAGCTGAATATCTTAATTTTGTCTCATTCTAAACAGGTCAACTCTTGTAATGTCCACCTTCCACTTCTTGCTGAGCTAGAAAGACATGCATTCAAAATCCCAAGGACACTTGCCAGAATGCAGCACCACAGATCTCCTCGTTTCATTTTGACTTTCCTGCTTTCCTTGAAGTGTGCTGTGGCAGGGATACATCAAGGGCAGTATCAAGGAAGATGCTCATAAATCAGGGCAGGACCATGGGATTGAGCTATGGCAGCCTTCATGTTTCCTACAAGCTCAAGCTCTTTATGCTCTTCAGCTTCTGTATCTTGCTGGTGGGTTGGGTCACCTCCACTTACCTAGTGGATGCTGTCCATGAGAGTCCAAAAATGAAAAGCTTGGAAAGAAACATCAGGAAAACAACCACTGCTGCTGAGGAGCAAAAGGGAAACTCAGACAGAAATGCTATGCCTACTGTGAAACTGCCCATCACGATGTCCCCTTGTCCCTCCCTGTCTCCCTATCTACGTAAGTCAGTTCATGCTTCCCCTGTCCCTTGAGGAAGCCCTTGTGGTATTAGGACTTAGGTGGGCAAAGTGTGTCCCAGGGTGTGTATATAAATTTCCCCCCCTGGAAGCTTCCAGGAGTGGCAGTTCACTTTTTAACTAGGTTAGCAGGACTCCCCTGCAGTGTTTAATATAATTTCCCCCCACACCAGAAAGGTACTTTCTGCCACTTGTTTTGTTGTGTGGTTTTGGGAGTGGTCGTGAGGCATTTTGGCAGTTCATACAGTCCCTGCCCTGCCCTTGAGAGGCACAAGTCAAAGAGCTTAAAGCAGGCCTTTTTCCTTACCTCTTAAGTTTAATTTGTTATTTGCATACAAATAAGATTTCATCTGTTTTTTGAAAACCAGTCTATGCTTCCTTGCTGTTACTCTGCCATGTAGATCATTTAAGAACCTGACTTTTTCATTGCAGTGAGGTGATTGGGTCTTCGAGTGTTGTTTGAGCAGGCTTGATTATTGGCCAAATTGCTAACACAATAATAATAATAATAATAATAATAATAATAATAAATTTTATTTATATCCCGCCTCTCTGCACAGCAATCGAGGTGGCGTACATCAATTAAAAAGAACAAGTTAAAATCTCAACCCCAGCCCCAACCCTCCCCCCGCCATAAAACAGAATTAAACTAAATTGGAATTAAAACATGAATATAACGGTTAAAAACAAAATTAAACAGGTGGACACGTCATGCCGGTCAAAGGATAAAACCAAGGGTCACCATTTATTAATCAGGGAGATGTTCCGGGAAGGCCTGCCGGAAAAGATCCGTCTTTACTGCCTTTTTAAAGGCAGCCAAGGTAGCAATATGACGGATCTTGTCCGGCAGGCCATTCCAGAGTCTGGGAGCAGTTGTGGAAAAGGTCCTCTGGGAGGTCTGCGAGAGCCTGGCCTTTATAGGCTGCAGCAGGTTCCTCCCAGAGGACCGTAGCGCGCGGGGGGGATCATACGGGGAGAGGCGGTCCCGAAGATGAGATGGAAACAATCATATTTCCCCCATGGTCTAGCCATCCTGCCTCATTTATTGTTCCGTTATTGGCAGAGAGGGATTCAGCCATTGAAAAACAGCTCCTGGACTTTACCGCTAATGTATGGATATGGCCTTGATAAATAGTTTGAAATATCACATGCACCCTTGCTTTGTAATGTTCCCCTTTGGGCTTGCTGTAAGCAGTTACAAGTTTTGGAATGACATCTGTGCCCTGTTATGGGAAAGCCATGAGGAGCCTGTAAGTCAAATCTGACTGTGAAGGTGGTAGATCATGTTACCATCTGGTGATATGGAGACTCTAATTTGCCTCTTGGTCAGTCTGTCCATCCATCCACCCACCCACCCATCAACCATATGACTGGCCTGCTAGCAAATCTAGGTACTTGTAAGAAATGTTAGTGTATAGTGCTAAATTTAAGTAATGAAGTATGAAATAAACAACCTCCCCAGGCATTTCCTAAAAAGTCTTCATTGAGTACCAAGACTTGCAGTGACTAGGTTTATGACAGTGACACCTGCCTTTTCCCATAGGGGGACCCAGCAAGCTTGCCTTCAAAGCATCTCTCACCCTAGAAGAGGTACAGAAAGAGAATCCTCAGGTTTCAAAGGGTCACTTTCACCCTAAAAACTGCTTAGCTCAGCAACGAGTTGCTATACTGATCCCACACCGCAATCGTGAGAAGCACCTATTGTACCTACTAGAGCACCTTCATCCCTTTCTGCAGCGGCAGCAGCTGGACTATGGCATCTATGTCATCCACCAGGTAAGTCTACATGGAACAAAGCTTGGCCTGCAATGAGGGATGGGAGCCTCTGGCTCTCTCGTATCTTCCTGTTGTATCTGTTTGTTCAGCTGTGATCAGTATGCTACCTCAGGCAAGTCCCTGATCACTTTTCCCAGCTCTAATACAAATCCATCTCAGTGCGTTACCAGCAGTTTGGAGTCCCTGTGTGTGCCGGTGCTGATGAGTTTCTTATACCTTCTGCTGCAAGAGCTTAAAGTGGATCGAATGAATTAAACAGAGCAGGTGGCAAATTAACTTTATGCACTGTTGGTAGAGCATTGTTACTCTCAAACTGCCAGGCTTGAAAAATGTATCTTGCTCATATAATTGTTTGCATCCTGGGGCTTAGCTCATGTTTTTTTGCATCCCACCTCTCTTTCAAAGGCTATGCTTGGTGATTTTCACATTTTGCATTCACCTCCCTAAAGGTGGTGCTTTTTGTCAAGTTCTTTGGCATGAATGTTCCTTCAGCAAAAAATGGCATCTATTCCTCGACTTCTTGCTTTTATTATTTAATTGTTTTATTGATGGCTCTCAACATCCTAATACTTGAATATTTTGCTGTTAGCTTAGTTGTTTTGGTTACAATTTATCTACTTTGTATTTTAATTTTTGCAACCAATTCAAGGGCATTTGCAAGTTGGGTAATATATAAATATAATAAATAAATAAAACAGTTAAAAGAGTTAAAGAAGATCCCAGAAATTTGACATCTTGGTTTCTTGCTATTCCTTGTGGCCTGTCCAGTACCATACTGGCAACAGCCCTGCCTCTCCTTGGGTCTCTAAGCTCAATGAATCAGGGAATAATCTGAGGTGACCTGAAGGTTGTTTGAATCAGCAAGTCTAAATGTGGTCAGGCTTGAGACAGGTGATTACCTAGAAATGCTACATTTACCACTGTGAATTCTATGTTGGAAGAAATTGATTGATTTTAGCTGCATTTGGCACTCTTCTACACAATTACATTCTAGCCTATATGTTGTTGATGTGGGATGGTGACTCCTTCCAAACATGCTGGAATAATACAAATTGTTCTTGAACAGGGAGAGTGGGTGAAGAAACCAGATAACATTTTTGCATGCATCCAGTATCTTAATCAGGCAAGTTGGCCTAAATTTTAAGGAGGGACTATTCCAGATAAGCGTACTCTGATTTCCTGACTGACCATTGAAATGAGTTATATGAGTGATGTACATTGCTCCTTTTAGTGCAGTGGTAGCAGCAGTGAGGCTTGATCAAGCAGCTGTTGCAAGTGTTGCCTGAATGAAAACAGTAGTATTTCTGAATAAAAGGCTGTAGGAGGTTTTTAGAACTACAAGACCATTCGTGATTAAAAGGCTTACTAGTATTGAACACAGCAACATTTATGATGGGGCACTTCTATTTTTTCTTTCTTTTCACTTAGATCCTATCCCTTTTTTTTTTTTTTTTTTTTTTTTGCTTCAGTTTCCAAATGAGAACTATCAATATATATCTGCTGCCTGGAAAGGCAATACTTTTTGGAAGAGTAATTCTTTTCTCTTTGACTTGAGAGAAGATGATTTGGAATTGGACTCTGCATGAGCTGGTAAAGTTGAGCTGGAACTGTTAATGGAATATATGTTCCCATAACATTTCTGAACATTTTCAATGATGACATGATGGTTTCATAGAATTATAGGTCCAAAACACACTGCAGAAATGATCCAGTTTGAGACTGCTTTAACTTCCCTGGCTCAATGCCAGGGAATTCTGGGAACTGTAGTTTTGTGAGACATTTAGCCTCCACTGTCAGAGAGCTCTGATGCCACAATACACTACAATTCCTAGGATTCCCTAGCACTGAGCCAAGGCAGTTAACGTGGTCTCAAACTGGATTATTTCTGCAGTGTGCTTTGGACCATAGGGAAGGGATCATAAGGACCATCCAGTCCAACCCTCTGCCATGCAGGAAGACACAACGCAATCCTGACAAATAGCCATTCAGCCTCTATTTTAAAACCTCCAAGAATTAAAAACTAAATTTCCAATGGACCCCCAAATTGTATTTGTTAAACATGATTACAAATAAGGAAATTAAGAGAAAATATGAGATTTTATTATTGTATATGATTTCGGCTGCTAGATTATTATTTGCCTCAAAATGGAAAAGTGAGACCTGCCCTGATATAAAAAACTGCCTGTTTAAACTTTATGAATTTATGGAAATGGATAAACTAACTAACTTATTAAAAGGAAGAAACTTAGAGTTATTAGGTCAAATATGGGACCCCTTAATAAGGTATTTAAAAGAGAATAAAAATACTAGTTACAACTGGACTAGATTGATATTTGAGGTTTTCATTGACTTATAAAGGATAAATTACAGAATGTAAAGCATATGATTGGATTTTACATTTATTAATAAAGTGTTTGGATTTAACATTGTCAGAAATATAATAGGAAAAGAATCACAAAACAAGGAAGTCATTTTAGTTTGTTGTTTTTTTCGTTGTTGATTGTTGTTGTTTTTTATGTTGTATGAAGCAGTATTTTTATGTTAGTCTATTATAATGTAAGATGTGTGAGTGATTTGTAAATTGTTTGCCTAAATTTGTTTATTGTTTATGTTTTTATATAGAGGATAAGAATAAAGATTATTAAAAATGAAAACCTCCAAAGAAATAGGCTCTACTGCCCACCAAGGCAGCATATTCCATTTCAAACAGCTCTTACCCTCAGAAAGCTCTTCCTAATATTTTTTAGGTGGAATCTCTTTTCCTGTACTTTGAATCCATTGCTCCATATCTTAGTCTCTGAAGTAGCAGAAAACAATCTTCATTATGACACCCTTTCAAATATTTAAACACGTCCATCATGTCACCTCACACCGCTAAGCCACTCCTCACAGAGCATGGTTTCCAGACTATTTTATCATTTTGGCTGCCTTCCTTTGGACACATTCCAGTTTGTCAGCATCCCTCTTGAATTGTACCCAGAGCTGGACACAGCATTCCAGGTGAGGTCTGACCAAAGCAGAATAGAATAATAGAATCATAGAGTTGAAAGAGATCTCAAGGGCCATCCAGTCCAACTCCCTGCCATGCATGAACTCACAATCAAAGCACTCCCCAACAGATGGCCATCTAACCTCTGTTCAAAAACATCCAAAGAAGGAGAGCCCACCACACTCTGAGGGAGTGTGTTTGACTGTCAAACAGCTCTTACTGTCAGGAAGATCTTCCTAATGTTGAGGTGGAATCTCTTTTCCTCTCCGTTGAATCCATTATTCTGGGTCCTATTCTTTGGAGCAGCAGAAAATAAGCTTGCTCCATCCTCAATATGACACCCCTTCAAATATTTAAAACAGGGCTATCATATCACATCTTAATCATCTCTTCTCCAGGCTGAACATACCCAACTCCCTAAGCCTCTCCTCATAAGGCATGGTTTCTTTATAGAGTGGCTCTATTATTTCACTTGATCTAGATGCTATATTTTTATCAATGCAGCCTGGAATCATATTGGTTCTTTTAGCTGCTGCATCACACTGTTGGCTCATATTCAGCTTATGTTACACTAAGACTCTTAGATCTTTTTCACATGTACTGTTATCAAGCCAAGTGTCACCCATCCTATATCTGTGCATTTCATTTTTTTTTCTGCCTAAGTGTAGTACCTTACATAGAAGAGACCAGGGTTTGAATCCCCACTCAGCCATGGAACCACACTAGGTGACCTTGGGCAACTCCCATTCAGCCTCAGAGGAAGGCAAAGGCAAATCCCCCTGTGAACAATAAATCTTGCTAAGAAAGCCCTATGATAGGGTCAACTCAGGGTTGCTATAAGTAGGAAACGATTGGAAGGCACACAGCAACAACAGGCTTAAGAGACTTGAATCTCCTCTCTATTGTAAATTCCTTGTGTGGCCTATTAAAAAGCCATTATTTAAGACAGTACATCTCTTGCCATGCATTCTACTATCAAGATTACTCCATTGATAAAAGTGGAAGTTTGAATATCCTGTATGCTTGCTGTTGCATGAGTGACTATAAATAAGTTAACTGGAGCTGCAAAAATGGCACTTCACCTGTTCCATCATACGAAAATACAGCCATTCTGCAATTATGAATAACCAACGATTTATAAATCGGGTTTATATTCCATCCTCATTCTTTATAAAGCTCTAGGCTGGAAATTCTGAAGCAAAGGACAGGATTGCAATGAGATACTGTGAAAGGAGAGAAAGAATGATAACTCTGGATGGCGGTAGTAGTGGCAAAAACCAAGGTAATCGAGTGAGTTTCCTTGCCAAAGGATGGATTCAGATCCTGATCTTCAAAGTGATAGTCCACTGCCCAAAGCACTACATTACACTGGCTCTCAAGTATAACTAACTAACTTGTACAAATAAATGAGTAAAACTGCAACTCTTTTCCGCTGACCTAAATAATAAGTGAGGGGAGATTAGCTCATATGCATTGCATGCAAAACAACTAGTTTCAATCCCTAACAACTCCAAGGTGGTACAGTGGTACCTCGACATACGAGTGCCCTGATATACGAGTGTTTTGAGATATGAGCCGCCGAGCGAGCGATATTTTGCTTTGAGATGAGAGCAAGATTTGAGATACGAGGAATTGCACACTACACCGCACACTACATTTCAATTAATTTCAATGGGGAAAATTGAGATGCTTTGAGATACGAGCAATTTGACATACGAGCAAGGTTACGGAACGAATTAAACTCGTATGTCGAGGTACCACTGTACTAGGAAAAGGCCGAGTTTGAAACTCTAGATAGAGTTGCTTCCAGTCTGTGCAGTTGGCAACTTTGTTATTCAGGTGACATTATTTATTTATTTGGAGTATTTATACCCCGGTCTTCAGCCAAAAGGCTCTCAGAGAGGCTTACGAACATGCATTTACCATAGTTTCACAAACTTGCCTGATAAAATCCTAGTGTGCTTCAAAAGTGACAATTTGATGTTATTTACTTCTCTCCTAGTTTACAGTAAATATACAGCCTAAGTAATTTAAAACAAAAGCTGTGGCTAGTATGATATTAATATTTATTCACCAGTATTTTTTAAAAATGAGTCTTATAAAAAGAACATTTTTAAAAAAAGAAACTTTTCATCTTTTATTCATTTCCTGTTGGCCTTCTGATTGCTATTCCGGAAAGGGTCTGAATGCTTTTGTATGTGTGTTCTCCAGAGGAAAGTCTATGTCTCCACCAGAGATGCAGCTTTTTAAGCTGAAAATTTGGTTTTCTCACAATTTAACCCTTATTCTGATAGATAAACATATTTGTACAAGTGACTTATGGGATATTTGCTGATCCCATGGGAATTTCAGTGTGTTTCAGAGGAGAAAAAAATGCAGTACATCCACAGGAATGAAATATGTCTTGCACCAAATGTCATTGATTATAAAAATATGGCTCAAATAGTATTGGCACCACACTGTAACTAGGCTGGGTGCTCTGTGGTGTATCAGCTTGCCCACCCAGGTAAATGTCTTATTTTAGGGAACATGTTGCCTTAGCATTGCAGTACCATGGCTTTTATGCCATCTTTTCGTGGTTTAATACTGCTGAAATTGGCATTTGCTTCCAAACTCAACTTCTCTTCTTCAAACAAATCACTTTCCTGTGAAGAATTGATACTGGAGAGGGCAAGACTAGTTGCTCCCCAGTTCACATGTTGAACCCAACCAAGTAAGTGAATGTGTGAATAGGACTCTAGTTGCAAAAGGAAAAAAGAATGGTGGGTAGAAAGGAACATAAACACCAGCAGCAATTTCATACTGTTAACATAATGCATAGTACAAAATGACTTCTGGTAGAGGCAAGAGAGACCAAATGGTGCTTTCGTCCAGATGAGCTGATGGCCTATGCAATTGCGTGTTTCCCCTTGAGGCAGCCAAGTGGAAGACAGCTGATGGAGAGAATTCTGGGAGGGAAAGAGGGTTGTGTGTAATGTGTTACAATCTTGTGGGTATCACTCCTTGTCTGTAGTGAGAGCTAAATTGGGCTCAGAATCACAGACAACTATTTAGGCTGCAGCTGCACTGCAGAAATAATCCAGGTTGCTGTGGCTCAGTGCTATGGAATTCTGAAAATTGTACTTTGTTGTGGCACCAGAGCCCTCTGACAGAGAAGGTTAAATGTCTCACAAAACTACAAATCCCAGAATTCCGTAGCATTGAGCCATGGCAGTTATAGTAGTGTCAACTTGAATTATTTCTGCAGTGTGGATGCAGCCTCAGTGACTTGCGGTATGTATGACCTGACTCACAAGCCTCCATGCTATTTATTGTTTTTCTGATACTGTTTCTGCGGACTGGGAAAGTACACCTCATTCAGCAAGTCTTTCTTGTCTGCAGGCTGACAATGCCAAGTTCAACCGGGCAAAACTGCTGAATGTGGGATACCTGGAAGCCCTGAAGGAAGAGAACTGGGATTGTTTCATCTTCCATGATGTTGACTTGGTGCCAGAGAATGACTTCAACATTTACAAGTGTGGCAGTCAGCCAAAACATTTGGTGGTGGGCAGAAACAGCACAGGCTACAGGTAGGAAAGGAGAAGCTGAGGAGGAAATCTTAACATCTTACAAAGTAGAGCTAGTTTGCATGCAGTTTACATGGCTATTGGAGGATCCTTTGCTTTTTTCTTACATTTGCTATTTGGGTTGGAAATCTTTGAGGCTGACAGATCTCTGTCATTCTGCTGTCTATTCTCATTACTTTACCTCAGAATATCCAAATATACATGTGACTAGAAGCCTAGAATAAACATCTAGTTTTATTTTATTTATTTAAGGAATATATATATTGACTTTTTGGGCACCGGCCTCCCATAGCAAGCTTTAAAAATTAGTTAAAACAACATAAAAATATATAGCGTTACATCCAGCTATGGAAATCAGTGAGGTTTAAGGTAGTTGTGATTAAAATTGATTTCAGCAGGTCCACTCCAAGTATGATTAAATATGAATTGGAGTCTGAATCTAAGGTCCAAAGCACACTGCAGAAATAATCCAGTTTGAGGCTGCTTTAACTGACTTGACTAAGGGCCTTTGCAGACTGCTAGAAATAGTGCAAATTGAGTCCACTTTAACTGCCCTGGTTCAGTGCTAGGGAATCATGGGAACTATTTTTTTCTGAGACAATGAGCCTTCTCTGTCAGAGAGCTCTCGTGCCACAATAAACTACAGTTCCCATGATTCCCTAGCACTGAATCAGGGCAGTTAAAGTGGACTGAATTTGCACTATTTCTGGCAGTCTGCAAAGGCCCTAAGTGCTAGCGAATCATGGGAATTGTAGTTTTTTGTGGCATCAGGGCTCTCTGAAAGAGAAGGCTAAATGTCTCACAAAGTTCCCAGAATTCCCGAGCACTAAGCGAGTTAAAACAGCCTCAAATTGGATTATTTCTGCAGTGTCTTTTGGACCCAGGTCAGTAAAACTGACACTGAACACTAGATGGTAATGAAAAATTGAGTAGGGGTAGTTGCATAGTACAGGCAAACACTCACTTGAATTTTGGAAGAAAGAGTGGGCAGCCGCTTTTATTCTGCAGGGGCACATGCACATACCACCTTAATCTGGTCTGTGGGTTTAAAGTATATGGTGGCGGATCAAAGCAGTGAGCCAATAGGCCTTATCCTGCTCTTTTGTTCAAATGAATATGATAATGTCAGCTTAGTGACAGTTTATCATCCTTTCCTGCCATAGATCCCGGAGGTGGTAGGGTTGAATTACATCCCTTAGGATTGAAAAGCTTGTGTTGTTATGTTGCTGGCACCTGCACAAGACACCCCCCTCCCCTAACCTTCTGAAGACCTGTTACCATCTATTGTCCCAGGCTGATTCTCTAAATCAGTATTCTAAACTTTAAAAAACTTTAGGGCTGATGAGAATTGTAATCTGGCATAATCTGCAGGCCCACAAGTAGCCAACTCTTGCAATAAAGCTGTCCTCCTTTGTTTTAAAAGAATGCACACCCTTGACTTATTGATCATTTTAATCAAGCTTGTATTTTTAGTTCCACTGTGTCACAGATGCATTGTATTGTCAAGCAAGGTTTATTTTTTGTTTGTTTGATAAGGAACAGAGAGGAAACACCTTTTTTTGAAAAACATAACACTCTTCCTTTTGTAGTAAGCTGGTAATAATTTCTAGAGCAACTGATGTTTTGAGACAAAGATTGGCAACTAGAGGCCTAAGCAGACTGCCAGAAATAGTGCACATTAAATTGAGGCACTGCCCTGGCTCAGTGCTAGGGAATCATGGGAATTGTATTTTTTTCTGGGACATTGAGCCTTCTCTGTCAGAGAGCTCTGGTGCCACAATAAATTACAGTTCCCATGATTCCCTAGCACTGAGCCAGGGCAGTGCCTCAATTTAATGTGCACTATTTCTGGCAGTCTGCTTAGGCCCTAGGTTGGCCAGAGGAGAGGGGGATATTTAGGACTGAATATAGAGCTTCCAATTGCACGCTTATTTCCTGCTGTATTGTACTTGCTGCTGGCTGAAAGTGAATGCCTCTAGCTTCCCAGGATAGGCGTGAGGGACTCCAGAAAACACATTTCAGTGCGAGGACTTGAAAGTTCCTTGTTGCATGGCTGAATGTGTAACTCCCAGTTCAGCTGGAATGGTGTCTTAGCCCATTGAGTTGCTTATGGACAGAGGGGGCTTTCTCATGAGCATACTGGTAGATAAAACTTTCAATATGTAATAGTATTTCCCACAATGATAAAGGAAAGAGAATGAAAGGGGAGCTAGGCTTTCTGCCTAAGGAAAGTCAATCCTAATTTTTAAGTTTGTTGGAGGTATGTGATTGGATGCAGTCAGAGGTTAGCAAACAGTTTAGAAACTAAAAATGAATGGATGAATAAATAAATGTAAAAATCAGTATTTTTGGTAAGCATCATTGAAAGGGGTCACACAGTACTAGTCATTATTTTGACAGACACAAGACCCTGGTGGTTGAAGATGAGCTTGTTTGCCAGTAGTTGTACTTAGCGATAGAATAGCTAGTTCATAGGAGACCTTCATGAGAAAATGTATTTTGCTGTTCCAATCACTTCCTCATGTGAAAATGGCAAGCCTCCTGGAAGCAGGAAATAATAATAATAATATATTTATTTATACCCCGCTCCTCTGCAGAGCAATCGGGGCAGCTTACAACATTAAAAAACATAAATACAGTTCCCATCCCATCCCAACACCCCATGTTAGAAAGGTGGGAATTGCTTGATGTTTTCAGTAAAGCTTAGGATTTATATCATTTTTTAAAAATCTTCCTTTTCTTTTCTTGTGCCGTGTTTAGGTTGCGTTACCAAGGATACTTTGGGGGTGTAACTGCTCTAACAAGGGAGCAATTCTCAAAGGTGAATGGATTTTCTAACAACTACTGGGGCTGGGGAGGAGAGGACGATGATCTCCGGATCAGGTAATTGCATATGTGAGCCAACGTGAGTAGTCTGAAGTTTAGACAAAAGGTATTCCTTGGGCATAGGTGACTCATAAGTTGCCTTAAAAATGCAAAAGTGTTGTAGTAGATCAAAGATGATGTCTGTGACCTTCGAACAGTCTACATTGGGATGTGAAAATTGGACAGTCTTGCTTTTATAAAACCTGGGAGTACAGGCACTAGATTGAAATGGTTACACTTAGATGCAGCTGTTATCTCAAGACTTTATTTTGTTATTACAGTGAGCTGCACACCAGAAGTACTTTGTAATGCTTTCCCCATGAGGACAAAGCTACTTTGTTCTAGCCAATATGGCTTATGGGTGCTAGAGCTGATGAACACAACCACCAGAGAAGTATTTCAAAAGGTGTGGCAGGGAAGGACTCTAAAATTGTCAGGGTATTTAGAATGGTGCTGGCAAGTAAGTAAGTGAGGACCTAGCTAACATCTAGGAAGTGTCTGTGATGGTAGCACTGTTGCCTTCCACAAAACAAAATGCCTGCAACATACCTGCTTTCTAGGTTACAGTACATCTTGTCAGTAATGTTGACACCCTGAAAAACCTCTTAAAAAAAACTCATTTCGGGGTGAAACAGACCAGCAGCTTAGCTGGCTTTGGGGTGGCGTGAAGGCATGGCATTTGGATGCCACACACCCTGATGTTGTCCCCAAGCCAGTGTCACGCCATCTGCCTGACCACACAGCAGGCAGTGTTGTGGCACTCCAGCAGTGCACTGTTTATATGCTGCAGGAGCACCAAAAAGCCACTGCCGTGGTGGAAAAGCCACCTTTTTGCCGCCACAAAAAAGAGCAGCTTCTTGCCACTTCTTTTTATGGCAGCAGAAAGCTGGATTGGGGTCATGGCATGCAGTTGCCACAGCCCCAACCCTGAAATCAAAGGGTCTTTTTTGCCCCTTATTTGTCATCAGATTTTAAAAAACACCCCATGAATAGCTGTCTGGGAATCAACTCAGTCGTGGTCCTTAAAGAAATATCTCCATATTTAGGAGCAGTTTGTAATTCTTAGGAACACATTTAACAAGCAGTAGCATGCATTGGCTGGTGAGAAATACACAGGGAAATAATTATAATTTTTTATAAAGTACTCTTTTAAGGAAATCTGAATTTCTTCCAAGTGGAGAAAAATTAATAAAGATAATGACAAAGAAAAAGTAGCAGTGTAAGCTTTCTGATGATATATCATAGAATCATAGAGTTGGAAGAGACCACAAGGGCCATCCAGGCCAACCCCCTGCCATGCAGGAAATCACAATCAGGAAGGATGCCATTGCAGCCAATAGTTCTTGGCATCACCCCATTTCTAGAGACCATTGCATGGTGTTTCAAACAAATGGTCAAGAAAAAGTTGAAGTCAACATGTGATAAATTTCTTTCTTTCTTTCATGAAGGCATGCACAGACACATATTTACCTCTCTGTAAATAAATAAAATATTTTTAAAAAGATTCTACTCTTGCTGTCTACTTGACTCAAAATATACTACAGATCCTTGGAAATTATTTCAAAATATTAACTCCTGACTTAGAACTTTCAAATTACTTTACAGTGAAGAGTGGAAAAGTGCAGAACTTGAAAGAAGTGTGTATAGTGTTATGCCCCATACCAGCTTCTCTTTAAGAAAACAATTTCTCAGTTGTGGGAATGAAGGTGGTGATGCTTTGTAGTTGAGGATATTTCTCATAGGCCTGCCCTAGATGAAAAAGAAGATAAAGCACATTCTGCTAAACTATGATTAAAAACATTAGCATTCCTGAAAAATGAAGATAACCAAATTTCTGTACTGATGGCTGTTTTTCTGTCAGCAAGCTGTCTTTTTTTTTTTGCCAGATGTGCCTCCATTGGCTTTAGCTTACAGGATCGTTTGTCAAAGTCTTGAAGAACTTGTCTTTTCTGTTTGCCTTTCTCTTTGAAAGTCAACAGAGCTGTCATTTATAAGAAAATAAATAGAATAAAGTAATATAAAAGAAAGAGAAAGCATTCTTTTTTTTTTTTTTAAGAAAGAAAGCTAGCAAGGGGCATTGTAGGATCAAGAAGCAATCTTTTTCTAGAGATGACTTGATGATAACATCAGGGAGAGGCTGAAACTCAGAGGCAAAGCACATAAGTTGCATACAGAAGGTGCAAGTTTCAATCTCTGCCATTGCCAGGTACAGCTAGGAAGAAGAATTTCTACTAAAGGTTTGAATGCCACTCCATGTTGACCATGTAGGACAAGATGGACTCATGGTCTCACTTACTATAAGGCAACCTCCTAAATACTCCAGTCAAGCCTAAGTGCAGTTGCTACTCTAAAAGAGTAAACCAGTTGAATCAATGGGATTTGCATTAGTATTGATTTACTATTCAGCAAGCTGTTCTGTAGGTCTGTTTTACTTGGGATTTGATATTTTGGCCCCATTTACCATGCGTCTGTGCTTTAATTAATTGGCAAGTTGCCTAATGCTGCAAGGATGAAGCTAAAATGTGCCATTCTTAAGTTGTTTGGGAATCTTTATAAATGGCTGGATCCATTACTCTTGTTTTCTTCTTTCCAAGGTATTATAAGAAGTTCTTATATATTTTTCAATTGAGCATTTTTTTAAAAAAATGCCTGCTGTGTTTCAGCTTTATGGCATGCCAATTCAATTTTTGGTCTGTCTAGAATTCTGGCTTCTCCCTATTTTGTTCATTAAATCCTGCTAATTTACAAATAAGCTAATGTAAGAACACAAACATTTATCAATTATCCTCTTCTTGTTTGGTTAGAAGATGAAGCCAACAGAGTGTAGCGTAACGAAAAAGCTCTTCATTTTTGAGGTTCGGCAGATTGTTGTATCTCAGAGGATGGAGTCTTGACAGTAGCCCTCTGTCTCTTTTAAAGCAAATTAGCTTGTACTTGCAGTTAAAGTGAATCAAAGAGCTGTAAGGTAATATGAAATCCTCAGCTGTAGACCACAATATAAATAAATAAATAAATTTTAACAATCCATGCACCCTTTCAGTACAGTCTTATGAATGAAGTAATTTATATGTTGGTACCAGAATGTAGTGGCACTTTGTGATGGTGTTTGTCACTGCATGGAGCATGATTTGGAGTGTGAGTATAATCTCTATATCAGTTAACCGAAATAGAAAGAGGAAAATTGGCATCCACTTCTCTTGTTTTCATAAATATGCTGCAGGTATTGTTAGATTAGTGATAAATTTTAAAGGGCTCAAAAGGTTGCATATGTCCCTCCTGCATACTCACTGGAGTATATCAGAAAACTTGATATCTACCTTTCTGAAAACAGAGGTGGCAATTAAGGGCCTCGTGTTTTTAAGAGCATGTATAACAGTGCACTATGTGGCTATACCTTTCTTTGAAAATTATGGGAACCTGTACATTGTTCTGTAAAGTTGGCACGGGTGAGTCAGGTGCCTTTGTGTTTTGTATAGTTTTGAGCTTGGGAAGGTCGGTGTTCTGTTTAAAATTCACAATACACTGCGCCCTGACTCCCAGTTTTCTCCATATTTTTGCACATTATTGTTCTCTCATTGTTATCTTCTTGTCTTCAGGGTTGAAATGCAGAAGATGAAGGTTATCAGGCCTTCCCCCAGTGTAGCAAAGTACACAATGATCTTTCATACAAGAGACCAAGGGAATGAGGCAAATGGACAGAGGTGAGAAAATGGTTCTTCTCAGAAGCATAAGCAGGCTGATGGAAAATAGGATGAACAACAGTCATCCTATTAGCCTTCCATAATTTGGTGCAATGCTGGCTGGGGATGGTGGGTGTTCTAATTTTCCAGGTTAAGAAAAGCCTTGGTCTAAGTAGCATGTGGCCATTGCCCCATATGTGCCAGTGCGAAACTGTTTGAGCAAGAAACAGAAGACTCAGGGCCGAAGCACGCAGCTGGTAAAGAGTGACAGGAGGCTGCTCCAGACATGATCGGGCTGTGACTGCTGTGACTGCAGTCCCAAACCGCCTCCACCAGGTGCCAGACTGTATCCATGCCTTTTTGATCCAGTCCAAAGCACTGGATCACAGCACCCGAGCGGCTTCTGGTTGCTTTGGGAGTGTGTGTCGTTTGAACCCCACGCCCCCAAAGCAGCCAGAAGCTGCCTTATTTGGCCTGTGTATTTTGGGCCTCAGTTGTTGTTTTGGTTTATCTTGCCCCTAAAGCTGCAGTTTAATTCAATAATGGAACATAAGGTTCCTCTGCTTTTAACATCTTATATACTCTGTTCATAGGTCTAAAACAGGTGCTTCCTGATTCTGTAGTTTTTAACTTAGTTTTTGTTTTCTTTTTTATTTCTTCAGGATGACTCTCTTGCGTCAGGTATCTCGAGTATGGAAAACTGATGGCTTAAACTCCTGCTTCTATAACCTGCTTTCTGTGGAACACAACCCTTTGTACACCAACATCACAGTGGATTTTAGCAGGCCAATAAAAAGTTCATAATTGCCTCTTTTCAGCCTAATGAGTTTTGTCAGAATGACTGGAGAAGAGGGCTTCTAGTATCATGGCTGGAGCTAATGGACACCTTCCTGTTGATGGCTCCCTAGCAGCAGATTTTGGTATCCACAGGGGGTCCTGGAACCAAACCCCAGTGGATACCAAGGTCCCTGTAATATCATATTTTTTTTAAAAAAAATGTCCTAGTAGATATTTCCTCAGGACACTTCTGTTCATTTCGTGATTGGGCTTGACTTGGGAGACACCTCAGTAATTCAGGCTTTTTCTTTGGAAAAAAACCTCAGTCCTTTCTTTTGAGGGAGAATCCAATTCTCCCATCTGAAGGCTATCTGTTTTGATAGCTGGTGTTGAATCTCCACATTTTTGAAATGGAAAGAGGGATTAAAAACACACACACAATACTGCCACACCTTTTCAAAAGTGCAATGATAAGACAAGGGCTTTTTCATTCAGAGGAATTAATTTCAATTTTAATACATTTTTTAAAACAGGATAACAATACTGAAAATGTCAGGTTCTTAACCAATAAAGCAAGTGATCATCATAAGCAACCTCTGAGGGGAAGGGATAGAAGTCTGCCCTGTAATAACAGACAACACAGTGAGAATGAGGGAAAGCAGAAAACTCAATACAACATAACTGGTCTCACCAGAAATTAGTCTGTTGTCTAGTTAAGCTTTCTAATTACTGTATCAGCTTAAGAATGTCTCAGAAGCCTATTTAATCCTGCAACTAGTTCGTAATAACGACAATTGCAAAGTATGACTTTCATTGTATTTGTCTATGAGGGATGACAAAGGAATGTAGAATTAACAGCAGATAGCCATTTGAAACTCCTGGCTTTATAAGCATACTGCTTTTGTGCAGAATTCTCTAGAAATGGAGTAAGTGACCTGAGCAGCAAAAGACATCTGGGTACTTAATAGGTACGTTTAATTATCCTTGGGTTTTTTTTACATAAAAGTATAGCAGGTTTATTGGGAAGAGTGAAATATCACACAAAGCAAAAGCAAAGCAGCTTCATTTATATACTGCTTCATACTGTGCTATGCGATGTCTAAGCGGTTTACAACTATAAGCTCATTGCCCCCCAACATTTGGGTACTCATTTTAGTGACCTCGGAAGGATCCAGGCCTGAGTCAAGCCTGAGCCCTGGCTGGTATTGAACTCGCAACCTTGTGGTTTAGTACAGGCATTTAACCACTGCGCCACCAGGGCTTCTAAACTTTCTAGAAGGACTTCATCAACAGTAGTGTTTCTCTTAGGATAAAATCAATCTACCTTTGTCCACTAACTGTTTTTTTAATAAAAAATAAAACAGGTAATTGGACTATTGAAGAAAAATACATTTGGATCAGTTACTTTTATTGAGATTTGAATGAAAGTTGAAAATGAAATTGTGAGAAAAGTGAGAAATATCAAGTTATCTCTTTGTGAACTACTTAATGGATGAGGATTGTGTCTACACCACCTGTTCCCCACACAACACAAGGCAGATTCACGTGTGTCTTTTATACCATCTAATGCAAGATGAAGTACAAATTAACATGTACATTGCATTCATAGTGGATAGCTGCTTAATCTAATGCTTGATGTGTTTCCAGAAGAAATTCGCAATGATTACTTATTGCTGGCCCAACGAAAGGAAAAAGCTGAGGTGGACAATATGTGACCCTCCAGATGATGCTGGACTGTACTCCAAGCATTCCTGCCCATTGGCTGTGCCTCTGAGGGCTTCTGGGATATGCAGTCCAGTATCTAGAAGGGCATGCTTTATCCACTGCTGGGTTAAAGGCTTCTGTTGAGTGCTTTGAGGAAAAAGTTGCTATTCCTAACTGTTTTATTGACTCCTATCAGAAAACCACATCACCATTTGACTATGAAGTAGTGTGACTATCAAACCATTCTGCATCCTAATACTTTCTCTGAAGAAACAAATTGTAAAATAGTTCATGCAACATTACTGTTTTTAATTTCAGTATTAATAACTCAGTTTGAAGACATAATGAACCAATCTGCAGAAGCATGAAAAACCACATTTATACATAGTTTAACATAGCAGTTATGTTATTTAAAGCTGGCCATTGTCTAGGAGGACCCAGGCCGGAACCCAACATTTCTTCCATGAAGGGAAGAGTTCATATTAATTAAGTAGTGCTGTACTTCTTCCCCTATATAAGGATATGGAAAAGTTCCACCATGGCAGAACTATGAGACATCTCCCCTCTACCTTCCTGCAGGACTTACCTTCCCCCTATTCTCTCCTTTTGTGACCATGTAGTGGCTGATGGAGAGTGAGAGATGGCCAAGAAGTGTCCAGCTATGTGATTATAGCCAGATACTCAATTATGATGCCATTTTCCCAGGAACCCCTCTCCCTGGAAGATGCCTTCATCATTGTGTCTGGTTATAATAGCCATCCCTCACTCGGTACCAGGAGGAAGTGGATTGTCAGGAGCTTTTGAGCGTTGCATGAGAAAGAGAATTCTGACCTTTGCAATGACCAAGAAAAGGACATGCAAACCTGTATATGTCACTTGTAGGATACTGTAAATCTGTCTTTGAGGAGACAGAAGACGACCAGCCTGTGTTCTGGAGATCAGTATTTTGGCTGAACTGTTTGGAGATTTTTGTGGGTGTGTTACAGGCCAAGCGTTCTCCCTGAGCCATGTTCTAAGGGGATGGGACTGTTGCTGAATCACTGACCTGGTGCAGAACAGAACAAGTAGCTACAACCGCAGTCTCTGGAACCTGGCACATAGGAAGAGGAATCAGGCATTTTTTTATGGATGTTTCACTGGGGAGCTTGAGGCAGAGGGCTGGAAAACTATCCTGCTGCCTATAACGGGTGATAAACATGGATGGTGATAAGAGTTGTTGCAGATGCCATGTTTGTTTTCTTGACAGAGGCTCCACAGGGCTATACCTGCAGCAAGTGCAAGCTGGCTGCTCTCAGAAGATGGAGCAGCTTGAAGCCCATGTATCTACAACAACTTATTGGGGAAGGTGAATCTTTTTTGGAGTGGAGCCAACTCTCCTGAAAGACTAAGGCACAGGGGATACCTGTAGGACAGGGGACAATTCACAAACACAGGAGGCAGATACTTGGAAGAGTGTGACACAGAAGTAGAACTATCAAGAACTGTGCTGCAAATTTGGAGCTACAGAATCAATGCCAAGCTATCCCTTTAATCTGTTGTAATGAGGCACAGGAACAGGGACAACAATTTCTCTTTTCAGGGGTTATGGTGATCTGGGGAGGGGGCGTTCTATGGATGGAAGGTCTGCCAGTTCCAGAGGAAGAAGCGATGTATGGTGGTGATAGATTCCTTGCTGAGGGGCAGAATGTTAATGATGAAGTGTGCTTGTCTTCTGCTGTTCCAAAGGCTAGAACATGAACAAATGGATTCAAGTTACAAGAAAAGGGATTCTACCTAAACATTAGGAAGACCTTTGTTACTGTAATAGGAGTAAATAGACTGCCTTTGTGGGTGGGAGACTCTCTTTTGGAGGGTCTTTAAACAGAATTTGGAAGACTATTTCTCAGGAGTCCTGTAGGTTTGTATTGCAGCATGGCAGTGGGTTGGTCTAGAACAGGGGTAGGCAACATTTCCCCTTTAAGGTCCGAGGGACTTCAGCTCCCAGAAGCCTCAGCCATGTTGGCCAATAGCTCCTGGGATTCTGGGAGCTGAAGTCCCTCGGCCCTTAAAGGGGAAAGGTTGCCTACCCCTGGCCTAGAACTCTAGATGGTCCATCTTATCCTTTCCAATTCTATGATTCTAATCTGCTCTGTGGGTAAGAAACTGCACATGGTAAGCTGAAGATGGAGGCAAACACCCACAACAGCTTTATAGTGAGGCAGATATGAAGAATCAGGACTGCTTCATGGCTGGTTTGGTCCTGCTTGCTGTATTTGTGTATCAAAAGTTTCTGGAACATAGGGAAGTCTCATAGAAATTCAGCCAGTAAAACCTGTTGATAAGAAAGTGGTTTCTTTTGAAAAAGTAATAACCAGTGTGCCTGATTTCTATATAAGACAATAAATTTATTTAAATTCATTGAAAAATAAACGTTTACAAAATACTTCAAAATATAGTTAACATTTAACTGTAGTCTTAAAGCTTTAACACTGCTGCAGGAAAATTTGATTTCCAGTGGAGAATATGCTATAATGAGATGCCTAAAATAGGTCAGATATCCTTATTTATCTTATGGTCAGACAATTGCATGAGGGGATAGCAATGACAAGTACCCACAAGTTTTATTCTAGGGTAGGAATTATGTGGCCGTTCACATGTTGGACTGCAACTCCTACCAACCTTAGAAAGAAAAGTACTGGGAGCTGCAATCCAATATCTGAAGAGGTGCACAATTCCCAATAATCTTCCCCCACCTGGATCTCTCCTAATACTTTAGCTTACAGCTCACATCATCCCTTGTCATTTGTCCCCTTCAAATGGGCTAACAGGAGTTGTGGGCAAAACATCTACAGGAACCAAAGTTGGAAAAGACTGATCTAAGATTTGTTCAAGAATAAGAACAAAATGCAGGGTTCAGTAGATACTGCACTTTACAACATGTACAGAGTAATCCATGGAAGGAATCTACAGAAGACCATCTGCTGCCTCCCAAGTTCTGATATGGTCAGGGTAGGAAAATAGTATTTTCCCTTCAGTGAGCTCAAAGCAAAAGGAAATCACTAGGCCATGTCTAGTGTTAGCATAGTTTGGGGTGCCTTTTCAGGAGTATGCTGCCAAAACAAAGGGGTTTAAGATACTGTGGGTTTTGATATGCTCGAAAACACTGAGTATTGGCCACTGTCACAGAGCTTTCCATGGGGCTTCTCTGATGGCAGAAATGTCATCTTGCTACCTGGCTCACTGAGGTGCTTCCTACACCCTCAGTCAAATGTGTGTTTATCATTCCTGAGAATTTTATGGCTTTTAGGTAACTTACAGAAAAAAGTTACATCCTCAGGTAGATGGACACCTACAGTACAAAACAGATGGGCAAGAAAGAGTGGCTTCCAGCTGCTTTGGGGGCATGGCATGCAGAGTGGAAGCGACGCTGAGGCCGCCTAAGACGGCCCAGACCCAGCTGCAAAAACAGAAAACTGCTCCTTGCTGGCAGTCCATTCCGGACTGTGGCAGTGGCCAGTGTCGAAACCGCGGTGTCCAGTCACCATGGTCCTGCACCGATTGAGGCTTGTTCGTGGCTGGAGCGGTCAGAGGCGGCTCCAAGCCGCTCATCTGTTCCAGGCCTCCATTCCTCATCCCACAACATTTTGTTGTCAAGACAACTCCAACACTGCAAAAGGCTCAGAAACTGCCAAAACTCATTTTATTCCCTTCGTTTTTGCCCTGAGGAAAGAGCATGGGTGCCGCTCCAATATCCACAGTAATGTTTGTATAAAGAGGATACTTCTTCTTTGCCAAAAGTTTGAAGTCAAGTGAATTCATTCCATCATCTTTCCATGTTTTACTAGTGTGTAACACAGGCCTGAAGGAAAAGGAAAGCAAGAATGCAGACTTTATGTGAGCCAGGGATAACAGAATAAAAATGCAATAGTCAACAATGTGCAATAATATTCAAAGAGACAACTGTGCTAGACTGTTTTAGCATTAAAAGACCTAAGGAATTAGTCTTAACTAGGAAAAGGAGATTTCTAACAAATGTTTTCATGAACTGCAATCTCCCGGTGCATCTGATGAAGCGGAATTCCATTTATGCAGTGAGTCTCAAAAGTGTGATTAGATTCCTTTATGCCTTTTAATGTATAACAGTTTGATTTTTCAACAAAGATAAAGGAAGAAGGTCCCTTATTCGAAATGGCTGGGACCTGATGTGTTTTGAGTTTTGAATTTTTTCAAATTTTGGAATATTTGATTATACATAATGAGATATCTTGGAGATGGGACCCAGGTTTAAACATGGAATTCATTTATGTTTTATATACATGTTTTATATACATATTATAAAAAACAAAACATGTAATTTTATACATATTTTTAATAATTTTGTGCATGAAACAAAGTTTGTGTATGCTGAACCATCAGAAAGTAAAAATGTCATCCCTGTGGGCAATTTTGGAGAACTTCAGGTTTTGGAATTCTGGATAAGGAATATTCAATCTATACTACAAAGCATAAAGATATAGTATTTGGATGAATTTTGTGGCACATGGAGGGCGGAGAAGTCGAGGAAAAGGTGCCGCCTGTTCCTTCTCCTTCCTGGCCGTACCAGGCCTTCAGCTGTCTTCTGTTCTGCCCAGAAGTCCTGATCCCCCCCCCTCCCCCAGAAGTCCTGCCCCTTTCTACAGGGAAGAGGAATGCATAGGAACTGCCTGTGGAAAAAAAAATCTGTAGTCACCTGATAACATCCTGTAAAGGACCAGAAGGTTGTTTACCATACACCACTTTATATCGTCCAATCACAAGTGGAGTCCGATATATTTTCATTCCCACAATTTGAATCCTTTTGAAATGAAGACATAATGGAAATGTTATTTCAGAGCATAAGAACAGCACATTTCAGCAGAGTGTTTTTAAATAAGAAATCACTTGAATAGTTATTGAATTTTCCCTTAGAAAGCTGCAAAGGGAATTGTCTATACTGTACCGGATTCTGTACAGCTTTCTAAGGGAAAACATTTTCAATATAGCAGGATCCTGTAGAGTTCAGTTTGGCTAATCTGTTCATACTGGATGGAATTGTATTAGGTGAGCCCAGCCATTTGTCCCCCTTTTTCCACAGTTGTGTTCTACTGCAAGATAAAACACAGCTGCACAAGTTGCCCTTTCAATTCAAAACTGATTTCTGTGTAGAAAACCCAGAGTGAAGTCAGTGTTAGCCCTGGTCTATGCTCTACAGAAGGCGCTGCTCAATCTCCCCATCCTGTCTTCTAGCACAGCATACAGGAAAATGCTTTCAGAATCCCTCTTTGAACAGGATTTTAGCAAGATGCTAAGAGTAGCTGTTAAGGATATGTGGTCAGCGTATTCCATCCACATACCATTCCCTCTTCCCTATAATTCATTTAAAGCATTTTAACCCTACTCATCAGGCCCTCTAGAACAAATCATTAAGAAAATCCAAACACCCTAAGTTTGTCTCTACCCGTTAGCAAGCCAGTCACTGAGAAACTATTTGGCAACTTGACCTCCTTGGAAGTGGATACAATGCAGTCTGCTATTATTGCTATTACAGAATGAGGATCTCTGGTTTATGAGAGTCTGGTAGAACCTGCTGACATCTCATAATTCCCACTACTGCAGGCAAGGCTTGAGAGCATACAAATTACACCAGTATGCCCCCAAAGCAGATAGTCCTGCTCTTCCTCACAGGAAAGTTGATTCTGTGATAAGGGAGAAGGGATCTATAGGCCAACTAGCAAAAGCAGCAGTGAGTGGAGTCAGTGAAGACAACAGTTTGTCTTCTTACTAGTCTGACTTTAAGCAAGCCACAGTGAAACTAGTACCATCTCCCGGGCTTTAATAAATTTCTGTGGAATGTGGTATTAAAAATAGAGAGCCTGGTAAAAGAGAAAACTGGTGAATTGGAGTTTGTGTACATTTTCAAAAAGATGTCATGTGTAATTTTTGGCATTAGTATAGGTGCACATAAGTGGATGTTGCTACAAATCTGCCTGTTAATGACTTCATTTATTAATAATCAATCTTCTACTCATTAGAGTTCATGTAAACATTTGTCCTTTCAAAGATAAGTATTTTGACTACTACTAGCAGTGTGTCATCATATTCAATCTACCTAAACAATATATCTAAAAGCATATTGCAACATTTTATTTATTTATTGATGCCCCCACCTTTCTCCCAAGATGACACACAAGGCTGCTATTCTAGAAGTTAGTCTTTGGATTATTTTTGCTTGTTCCATATGTTCTCAGAACACACTGCTTTAAGAGAGGTCCATTATTTCAACAAAATGTTTCACTTAGATTTTGATGATCTGTCACATTGTTCAGAATAAGAGAAAAGTCTGTGTTCACTGCATAGGTTTTGTGAGTTGCTATAAAAGCAGTTTGTATGCTTCTACATAAGCATGTACAGTCATCCCTCCAGATTTGCTGATTTCCCGTTTGCAGTTTTGAATTTCTGTGGACGAGAAGCCAGGAGGGACAAAATGGCATCTGCACCCATGGTATGCGCGTGGGGCCATGTGCAGAGCATGCCACCATTGTTTTCAATGGGGCTCGAATAGTTGTAGTTTTCTATTTTCATGGGGGGGGATGACACGGAATGGATCCCCCACAAATTGGGAGGGGCGACTGTACAACCAGATTTACAACTGGACATTTCTTATACAGGTTTTAAAATGCAAGATATACAACAGCCCCCGGGTTAATGAGCGAGAAAGACTTTGCATGCAAAAGGACATTTTTAGGTCCATTTTGCAGCATTATGAAATCAAGTATTTTAGTCAATAACTGCTGAGCAAGGGTTTTCATCAGCAATGGATCAACAGCTCTTGTTTATTTATTTATTTTATCAGGCACAATATAAGTTTTATTTTGCTAAACAGTGGTTATGTTTTGAGTTTATTCCATTCTTATTTAATGACTCTGTCCCCCAATTGTACCTTTCAGCAATATCATCATTTTCACCATCACGGTCCCAGTAAGTGTTTGGAAATCCATTTATCTTCATGTAATGTTCTGGGGTCAAAGCAATTACACCACCGAAAAAGGACCAGTAGGGCAAGCTACACAGAAAAACAAATTCAGGGGAGTTTACAAGCAACTTTGCATGGCATGGATTAGAGCAAAACACCACATAGATTTGTCTTGCAAATGGCTATATAATAGATCAAATTGCCATCTTTTTCTTCAGTTCCACATGCAGCATCAACAAGCAATGGCTTTCATATTAATGCGGACAGCACTCACAGTTATACCAGAATAGAAAGCATTGTCACATGTCAAAGTATCAAATATGAGTGTATTACTTATGGAATAAGAAAATTAATGGCATCATTATGCACCAAGTACACTTGTTTGAATGTTGTTGCATCACAAGACTATGATCCTACATACAATTAAGATGGAAATAAACCCTATTTGGATAAAGAGAAGCAACTTTTGAGTAATTACATTTAATAACTGCCTTGTTCAAATTGATAGCTTTATTAGTACAGTATTACAGACTGTTACCCAGACATCGAGGCAAACACTTTGGGCAAAGATTACCAGGATAAGTTATTCACAATACTTCCACAGAAATGAGACACTGCTAAGGGTGTTTCAAAAGTTTTTAAAACCATATTCCCCAAATTAATAATATTTAAGACAGTGATTCCCAAACTTTGGTCTGCCAGGTGTTTTGGACTTCAACCCCCAGAAGCCCCAGGCAGCTTGGTTAACAGTCAGGAATTCTGGGAGCTACAGTCCCAAACATCTGGAGGACCAAAGTTTGGGAAGCCCTGACTGAGGAAATGACTGAAGACGTTAAGAAGAATTTTGGACATAGTCCTAAAAGACGAAAGCAGGGTTGAATTCAACTGCTAAAATACTGGTATGACAAACAGAAGCACCTTGGAACCGGCTTTTGTTGTGTGACTTCCAACTCATTTCTGACTAATGGCAGGCAACCCTAAATCTCAGCAAGATTTGTTCAGAGGGGTTTTGCACCTTTCCCTCCTGATCTGGAACTTGTACCTATTTTTTAATTGCCTCTACAAGGAACCTAGCTTTTCTGTACAACAAAGATTTAATTCTTGCAAAAATAGATGGTAACTAGCTTTTTAAAATTGTACAGCAATAAAGTTCTCTAGACTAAATCTAATGTATGTCCTACTTAAATGAATGGCTCTTGTCAGTCACAACTAAATTAAATTCCCATTGATTTATGTGGAAAACACTAAAGTTGGATTTGGCTCTCTCTGAAGAGAAGAGAGATAATCAAAACATCAGTCCAATGAGCAGTATAAGCCTATAAACATATCTACACACAGGTAAGTACCACTGAACTTAATATATGTTCTTGTATATAAGATTACAAGCCAAAAGAGCCAAATACATAGAAGATGCACATGCAACAACTTTTCTAATACTGTAGGTTACTTATGTTCTGTTATGTGTATACGTATGACGACAAAAGAGAAATGTATAGCCAGTAGATCTACTTGTTCC
The DNA here is from genome assembly GCA_026167975.1 of Phrynosoma blainvillii. NCBI lineage: Eukaryota > Metazoa > Chordata > Lepidosauria > Squamata > Phrynosomatidae > Phrynosoma > Phrynosoma blainvillii. The sequence goes on along the minus strand of JANUYF010000003.1, from coordinate 312,930,483 downwards.
GTAAGAGGTTTCTTACCTTCCATCATTCTGACTAATGGCGTCAGAACATCATATTCTTCACACCAGCACTATTACATTTCTTAATATTAAACTAGCTTTAATTTTAGCATAACTACTTGCATTTTCTGTTTGCTTTAACTTTATCATCTTCCACACAACATTATATTTAAGCTTGGTATCAATTCCTACACATTAAATGATAAAACATTTGAAATGAGAAAAAGATAATAAGAATTCCACACACCAGTTAAAAATGGAAGGGCATATAAAATCATACATCAATTTTTTTTACAGTTGACACCAACTAATCAGTTAAAAAATGACATGGTGATAGAAAGCCCTTTTATCTTCCCCTTGGCTATTTTTTTATTCTCTAGGAGCACGGTTTCACATGAGAACATTTGCTCTCATCTTTCTGAAGATTCTCAACATAAAAAAATGAAATTACCTGTAATATAACACGTCAATGGCAGAGGACATGAGCTTGGGGTAATATTCCTCACAGACATAGAAATTATAATCATTCTCTGGAATGAGATCTACACTGTGCAGAAGCAGGCAGTCCCAGTCATCATCCTTTAGGGCCTCACGGACTCCAACATTAAGGAGCTTTGCTCGGTTAAATGGACCACTTCCAGCCTGGCAGGAGAATGTGCAATTCAATCATAGAATAAATGAATAAAGTGATAAGCAATGTCTCCTCATAAGATGTAGACTTTATCACTCTTTTGATACAGAAGATAATGATGTGATTGGTTGAATCAATCATGTCTTGCCACTGAATGTTCTTTGTTGAGGAAACTAGACATCTTGAAGCCCAACATCTGTGAGGGAAGACCCAGCATTATTGATTGGGTGGGATTAACATGTAGGATGAACACTGGGAAGAGATTGAAGGATGAGGGGGAAAAGGGGGTGGAGGCCGAACTAAGAATGCAGAACAGCTAATGGACTAAGAAGACCGACCTGAAAAGAAGATACACATATAACACAACTTGAGGAAAGGGACAGAAAATACTGGAATATCACAATTCTGGAACAAGCTTCCTGACATCTTCATGATTGTTTTTAGATTAAAGAGGCTACAACTTTTAAGTGAGGAATACATACAAATGGGAATTTTGAGGCACCTTAGTGGTAACCATAACCATTTTTGATTCATAGCGGCAAGATACAAGCCTGAATTCTATTTACACATGTAAATACACAAAAGACGTGTGTGACACAAAAATACCCCCCTCCCTAATAGGCATTCCCTTCATCACATTCCCTTGGTTACCAATAATTACTTTTAAAAAAACAACACGTCAAGAGACCACTTGAATAGAGTGCTTCTTTCTCATAGTAGTAGTCTGGACAAGACAGAACTTACAGCACTCCCCCAGTCTAGCACTAAAAATAGCAAGGTTGATTAAAAGATAACTCACACAGAATTTGGAAAGCTGTTTCATCCCTAAAATTTCATCTCTCTTCTCTCTAGAGAAGATTCCATATCAAGGAACCTTTGCTTTTACAATGAGCTTTACAATAATCTCTGCTAGTAGGCTGAATTACATATGTATATTCCCATATCCATTACTTAGTAGATGTTTGTGTTAGTATCATTTATTTACACACACACTCATGTGAGCTGAGCTTCAAACATGCCTTTGGTTGGGCTTACCTGATGGATCAAGTAGATACAGTAGTAAAGCTGTTGACGCTGGAGGAAGGGATGAAGATAATAGAGAAAGTGGCGCAATTGCTTCTCGTGATTCCTGTGTGGTACGATGATAGCAGTTTTATAACTGGTCAGGCAATGAGGAGGGCTGTAGCAGCCACCTGACTGGACATATGGATTTTTGTCAATTATTGTTCTTTCACTGGGCAGTATGTCAAAGGTGATTGTTAAGGGTCCAACTGTAGGAGAAGATAGGTTGGTGTGTGAATGAAAGAGAAGACAATTATGAAATATAAGTTTCAGAATCAGTGTTTACATTCATTGACAGATTGTTCCCCAAACAATTGCTCCCCAAACACAAAAACAACGGTGGCACTTTGGGGCAGAGTCAGACACAATGAATTTCATCTAGGGGGGAGTACTTCTCAAAGAATGCATGTCGTAAACATAAACCATATTTTATCAATAAAAGTATTCATATAAGCAATGGACTCACATGCACCTTACTCTCCACTTCTGGAAGCTTTTCTTTAACTGTTACATATGAAGCTGTCTATGGTTTGAATCCTCTTGCTAATCCACAACTAAAGTGATCACACTGAAACCATGAGATTTATCTATGTATTGACTTGCCATTGCTTCAGTGTGTCTACTCTAATTGAGACTAACCAACAGGATTCCAGGCTATCTTTGTAAACTATAGTTTCCAGTTAGTAAACCAACTTTGTAAACCAGACCAAAGGCCCTCCCTCCATCCCAGCTGCCACTGCCCTGGCCTCAGAGGGAGAGAAGAGGTAGTTTCTGCCAGACTTAGGGCCTTTGCAGACTGCTAGAAATAGTGCAAATTGAGTCCACTTTAAGGGTTAGGGAATCATGGGAACTGCATTTTATTGTGGCACCAGAGCTCTCTGACAGAGAAGGCTCAATGTCTCAGGAAAAAAAAATTCCCATGATTCCCTAGCACTAACCCTAACCCTTAAAGTGGACTCAATTTGCACTATTTCTGGCAGTCTGCAAAGGCCCTCAATCTCCTCCCCCACTGCTGTCTCCTTTCCTTCTGCATTATGTCTTTAGATCATAAGCCTGAGGGCAGAGAACTGTTTTTTGTTTTGTTTTTTTGGTGTGTGTGTAAAACACCGTGGACAGTGATGGCACTATATCAATAGATGATTATTATTGTTAAAATAAACTACAGTTTGTCCAGCTGCAGTTGTCCAAGCTGCAGTTAGTCTTAAATGGAAGCACATGTTTCTAAACATATAACAACTACACTGGAGGAGGAAAGGGGATACCACCTAAGGCTTGTTTCGATAAACCTTACATCTGAACAAGACAATTATGTCAGGATATAAAATTTAGTCAGGCAGTCAGTCAAATTTTATTGCTTTTGGCCAATGGCTGTTGCATAAAACAATGCCACAATAACAACAAAATAATACATATCATATATCCAACATCAATCGTATGATTATAAAGCAATTTACAATTTACAAAATTTAGCAATTAAAATTTAAAATAGTATATAAAGCTATTAAATGTAATTATCACCTTTACAACTTATGGCCATCTCTGCTATATATTTCTTTCTGATTTTTTTGGCTGCTAAATCATACAAAGCTACCTTGCCAGGTCACATATTTGTCCATATCCATTAAGAGGTAGAAAACCACTTCTTGTGGTCTCTGGCAAGGACTAGTTTCAATTATGGGTGTGAGAAATCGTTCCCTTGGTTCATTATATAGTGGACAATGCAATATGTCATGAAGAAGGTCCTCTAATTCTGGGCATCCATATATGCATGTGCACTCCTTTGTTGGGATGCTCCTATGCCTCCCATCTCTGTAAGCTGTGTCCATCATATTCAGTCTTAATTCTGACAAGGCTTTCCACAATTGTACAAATGTCAGGTTGTTAAATAGTCTGCATATTCACAAGCCTCCTTGAGTTTATGCTATAAAGGTACACATGGGGGAAAATAGTATTTAAGTCCCTTTGTGTGACATAGGGCCTTTGCAGACTGCTAGAAATAGTGAAAACTGAGTCCACTTTAACTGCTCTGGCTCAGTGCTAGGGAATCATGGGAATTGTATTTTTTTCTGAGACGTTGAGCCTTCTCTTGTCAGAGAGCTCTGGTGCTACAATAAACTACAGTTCCCATGATTCCCTAGCATTGAGACAGGGCAGTTAAAGTGGACTCAATTTGCACTATTTCTGGCAATCTGCAAATGCCCATACTTTTCTTATTTTATTCTTAATGATCTTTTTCTGTGCATCTAGTTGAGGCCCTTTTAGCTCATTTGATATAAGCCCATATTTGATGATCAATTGGGCAGCATGATGTACCCAGTTTTTAATAGGTATACCATTGGAAAATTCTATTAAACATTTCTTAGTCTAGTATTATCCATCCCCCGTTCCTTAAGCCAACAACATATTCTTTTGTCTACTTGGCTCTCTATACTCAACATACAAGTTTCCAACTTGACCATGGCAGTCAAAACATCTTTCGGCAGGCCTAACAACAATCTCAGGAAATATAGTTGGCCCTCCATTTTGTGGACTTCGAGCCTGTGGTCTTGGTCATTCACGGACTGGCAAGCCCCATTGGCTAAAATGGCACGTGTGTCCATGGTGTGCACACAGGGGCTTGAATTATCTGTGAGTTTTCGTTATGGGGGGGGGGGGCAGTCCAGAACGGATCCTCCATGAAAACAGAGGGGCAACTGTAGTTCTGAATGGGTTCTAAGCTTGATGTTTTTGATGTACCCCAGATCTCCGTCCCATAAAGAGATTGTGCCATTGTTGTGACTTTATATACAGTTATGGCAGGGTTTACCAAATTGCCTCCTTTGGCTGATCTGTAACATTGTATTTTAATGTTTAGCAATTGTTCTTTCCAAGAGGTTGTGTCTGAGTAAACCGATCTCGAATATTTAAATGTTTTCACTTGTTTTATAATGTGATCTTCCAAATGCCACATGTGCTTTTTGGGGCACTTCCCAAATAACATAACCTGAGCCTTAGCATAATTTATTGTCAACACATTTCTCTTACAATATGATGAGAGCTTCACAAGAAGTCATCTTATTCCCACCTGAGTTCTGGATACAATACTAAATCATCTGCCTACATCAACAATGAAAGTTTTAAATCGAGAATTGTGACAGGAGTGTATTGTAAACCATCCAATTCCTTTACCATATTATTGATGAAGAAGTCAGGGAAGGCGCTAGTATGCAACCCTGCTTAACTCCTACAAAAGGCCTGCCAAATCAACTTTAACTTACAATGATGTATCAGTGTACAAATATTTGATAAGAAAAAACAAACGGCAATCAATATTTGTCCTTTCCAATTTCTGCCATAATAGGTGTCTGGAAACTGAATCAAATGCTGACTTCAGATCAATGGAGGCGACATAAATTTTTGCTTCAAGTTATGGACATATTTACACATCAGGAAATTCAGCACAAAACACAGATCAATGGTTGACTTCCCTTTTTGAAAATCAGCTTCTACTTCTGATAGTAGATTTTGTCTATTTGCCCATTCTTCTAACTTTTCAAGAAGGAACTTGACATATAATTTAGAAGAGATGTCCAAAAGACTAATGGGCCTATAGTTAGCTGGATCCTTCTTGTCACATTTTTTATATATAGGGGCAATAATACTCAGTATACATCCAGATGTAGACCTCTGGTATACATCCAGAAAGATTTATATGAGTAAACAATTTTGCAAGAATAGGAACCCAATATTCTAATTTCGCCTTATATAATTCCACCAGGATCATATCTTCTCTAGGGGCTTTATTGGCTGATTGTCTAGCAATGATCCCTTTAAACTGATTAAAATGACATCAGGCCATCAGGAAGATCTAATAATTGGGCATGAGGCATGAGTTTGTGAAGATTTGGGACCTGTATATATTGGTGAAATATTTATCCCACTCTTTTCGTTATACTCTAGTGCACACCCTACTGTTCTAGTACCTTAAGAAATCAGGTGCCAAAATTTCTGAGTGTCCTTTTGGATTGCTGCCTCCTCTAATTCTTTCCATTGTGACTTCTAATATCTTTCTTTTCTTTCAGTAACATTTTATAGTTATGTCATAATTGAGCTATGTATGTCTGAGGCAGCACATTTTCCTTGGCCCTCCTTGTCTTCAGTTTCCTAACCGTCTTGGCTAATTTTTTTTTAATTGTTTTAACAGTCCTCATCAAACCAAGTCCAAGGCTTGGTTCTGAGATTTTGGGACATACTACATGTACTTACTAAGGGTTTTATTCATGTTATTAAAGTCTCATATGCACCAATCACATTGCTAGTTTCCTGGAGAATATTTTCCCTTAATTTTCCAAAATTGGGGGAACCTAAAATCTTACTAATCATTTCTTGGAGTTGTCCATTTCATTTTATCCTCCTGCTACCAAGTATCAAATATTAAAACCACCTGCGCATAGAAGCCACCCTGGCAGTGGAGCTGAAGGACACCAAGCAGTGGCCTATCTGATCTTTTCCCAGTCCTTGTACAATGTTAGTTACGAGTTTTTTGTCAAGCCTGGAAGGGAGCCAAATTTTGAAAAACCTTTTGGTCCCTACCAGCGTTGGCCATATGACACTGTCCACCTAGGACTGGTCGGGAATTAGCTGGAGCACCTGTTACCGCCATCATATAATGGAGCCGGGAATAGTCTGGGAGCGGGTATCGAAGTTGTGTGGGGGAGGGGAAGGTATGGCAGCAACAAAGGGAAAAAATGTTACAAAAGAAGAAGGGATCGATGCTTAATATTTATCCCTTCTTCAGTTCACTCTGTTGCCCAGGATAACTTGGAGAGCGCACCTTCCATTCCACAGGCCCTTACTCTGCTCCTTTGCAATGCCAGGTAGGTCAAGAATAAGACCCACATCATTCATGACATGCTACTGGATAAGGCAGCCGACCTGGCATGCTTTACCAAGACCTGGCTGGGAGATGCCAATGCTGCGTCCAAATTGCAACACTGGCAACTCCCAGCTGGGTATACGGTCAGTGAGCAGATAAGGGAAAGTGGGCAGGGGGGGGGCGGGCGGTGTGGCCTTGGTTCATAGAAACAACTTAACCTTGACCAGGAAGCCTATCTGGAAAACAACCTACATCGAGTGTATGTACCTCAGCCTGAAAACCCAGGATAGTTTGGGGATTCTGTTGGTATACCGGCCACCCCGTAGCCTAACAGACTCCCTAACCAAGCTATCCGCCCTGGTCTCTGAGTTGCTGTTGGAGTCGCCCAGACTTTTGGTTTTGGGTGACTTCAACATCCCACTCAAGACCAGCTTGCAAGATCTAACTGCCGCAGCTCGGGAGTTCATGGATACTATGACAAACATAGGCCTATCCCAACTGGTCGATGGGTCCACACATTGTGCTGGTCATCCCCTCAATGCAGTTTTTAGTATGGAACAGGAATATCCGTGGGCGGAGGTCATAAAAACCTCTGCACTGTCATGGACGGATCATTTCCTGGTCAAGGTGGAGCTAAGAGCCACTATCTGCCCCCCCGGGAGTGGCGGACCCATTAGAATGGTCCGCCCTCGAAGGTTAATGGAACTGATTGGTTTTCAGGCCTTAGAGGGTTTAATGGTTGGTGATGCCAGGGATTCTGTCGAAGCCTTGGTGAATACATGGAACACCAATCTCATCAAGGCTATCGACACAATCGCTCCCAAGCGTCCTTTCCAGCTCACTTCTAATCATAAACCCTGGTATACAGAGGAGCTTAGGAGGATGAAGTGAGCTGGACAACGACTAGAGCGCGAATAGCGGCTCGACTCTTATCCAATAGAACTTGCCATAGGAAGCACCTTGATTCATATCGGGAGGCTTTATGTACAGCGCAGAGATCTTTCTGTTCTGCATGTATCACATCTGCAGAGTCTCATCCGGCAGAGCTGTTTAGGGTGGTGGGGGAGCTGACAAAGGTTTCACTGGCGCCAAACCCCCTACTTAACCCAACGATGGCCTGCTGTGACGCATTTAACATCCACTTTGCAGATAAAATCTCTTGGGTAAGAGCTGACTTGGACACCAGTGTTCTGGCAGAATCCGTAGACGAGGTATCCAGCAACTCCGTTGATGGCAATTTACTGGATCACTTTCAATCTGTGAGTACTAATGACGTGGACAAGCTCCTTGGAAGGGTGAGGAAGACGACTTGCCCCCTCAATCTGTGTCCATCTTGGCTGGTCGTCCGGGGTGGGGGGGTGGGGAAACGCGCTGAAAGTGTTCCTCCGGGATACAATCAATGCGTTCTTTAGGGAGGGTTTTATACCATCTTGTTTAAAGGAGGCAGCGGTTAGGCCACTCCTAAAAAAACCCTCCCTAGACCCCCTGGATAGAAACAACTATAGACCTGTCTCCTTGCTACCTTTTTTAAGCAAGGTGATTGAGAGGGCAGTTGCTTCCCAACTCCAAGAGGTCTTGGATGAAACCGATTATCTCGATCCATTTCAAACCGGCTTCAGGACAGGATATGGAGTGGAGACTGTCATGGTTGCTCTGACCGATGACCTCCGCCTGGGCATCGACAGGGGTAGTGTGATCCTGCTGGTGTTCTTGGATATCTCAGCAGCTTTTGACACGATAGATCATTCCATCCTCTTGGATCGGCTGAGAGAGTTAGGAATCGGAGGCACTGCTCTGCAGTGGTTCGGCTCTTTCCTCTCGGGCAGATCCCAGAGAGTGAGGCTCGGGGACAGTTGCTCGTCCAAAATAGAGCTTAATTGTGGTGTCCCTCAGGGTGCCATTCTGTCCCTGATGCTATTTAACATTTATATGAAGCCGCTGGGTGAGATCATTCAGAGGCATGGAGCGCGGTGTCATCAGTACGCTGATGACACCCAGATATATTTCTCCATGACCAGATCATCAGCTCAGACTTCAGATGGTGTCTCTCCTCTCAATGACTGTCTCAGAGCGGTAATGGATTGGATGAGGAAAAACAGATTGAAGCTGAATCCAGACAAAACAGAGGTACTGACAGTCACGGGACCGAAACCAGATTTGGGAATACAGTCTCCAGTCCTGGATGGAGTCACACTCTCCTCTAAGGATTGTGTTCGCAGCTTGGGGGTACTCCTAGATTTGTCGCTTCACATGACTAGTCAGGTGAATGCGGTGGTCAGGAGTGCCTGTTATCAGCTTCGGCTGATACGCCAACTGCGCCCTTATCTGGATATGAGGGATCTGGAAACTGTGGTACACGCTTTGGTAACCTCACGTCTGTATTACTGCAACGCACTCTACATGGGGCTACCCTTGTGCCTAATCCGGAAACTGCAACTGGTACAAAACATGGCAGCCAGGTTAATTACTGGAACATCTAGGACGGAGCATATAACACCTGTGCTTAAATCCCTCCATTGGCTGATGATCAGTACAAGGTGTTGGTTTTAACCTTTACAGCCCTACATGGCTTGGGTCCATCTTATCTCAGGGACCGCCTCTTCCCGTATGACCCCCCCCCGCGCGCCCTTAGGTCCTCTGGGAGGAACCTGCTGCAGCCCATGAAGACCAGGCTCTCGCAGATCTCCCAGAGGGCCTTCTCTGCGACTGCTCCCAGACTTTGGAATGGCCTGCCACGAGATCCGTCTTATTACCACTCTTGCTGCTTTTAAGAAAGCAGTAAAGACAGATCTCTTCCGGCAGGCCTTCCTGGAATAACTTCCCGGCAAATGGTGGAGCTTTGCTACCTGCTCCCCAATCTACCACTGTTTACATACTGCCCCCAAAATTGTTTATTTGTATCTATGTTTAAATTCATTTTAATTCTTTCTTGGTTTAATCTAGTTTTAAGGGGTGGGAGGGGTGGGGTGTGGGATTTAGGAATGTTTTAATTGCTTACTGTTTTTATAAGGTTGTACACGGGTTAAAAATAAAACATTATTATTATTATTATTATTATTATTATTATTATTATTAAGACTGATCTATTACCCTTAATGCACCATTTATGGGAGTGACAGTTCCAAGGGGAAATGATCAATATCAGCTCTTGGAATTATTTTAAATGTATCCCTGTCAATTGGGATGTTACTGGAAGTCAATATATAATCAATGGTGCTGGAATATCCTTTGGAAGAGATATATGTGTAATATCCCTCTTGATCCCCTGCTCTGTGCCCATTACATAACAATAGGTTATATTTTATTATGAATTCACAAAGGTGTTTTCCATCACAGTTAGAGATTGTATCCAGTGCTACTCTCTGGCATATTTCAGGTACATCTTCCAGACTTAGCCCCTAGAGTAGATACCATGAAGAAGGCAATCAACTTCCCATCTTACAAACTTTTTGTGAACTTTCAATTCCACCATGCTTCTTATTTCTTCAAGGAGAAAAAAGTAACTGTAGAATCAATCCTTAATTTGCTTCTACATAGCAAATGCTATTAAGTATACAATGCAGCTTCCCAGGGTCACTCAAGTCACACAGCTTCAATTAACATTTTTAAATTAGAAATGTTCCATTTTCACAATCAATAGAAGCCTTGATACTAGAAGCTTGGACAAAGCTATACATTGACTAACTACTTACAATTCTGATGGTCTGATCATGCTTATACAAGGGGTACACCAATCGTTGGCCAGCATGTAGCTGAACATTACATTGCACCAGCACAGCAAGGTCATTTCAACTAAACTGTGCTGGTTTAAAGCCAAAGGGACAACCTAAGAGAGGCACTGTATACCCCATGGAGCAAATGATTGCTCCAATGATTCATGCAACTCAAGAAAGTTGAAGGATTACCACTGCATAAAGGAAAAAGTACCCTTTTTACACACAAGGCAAAGTACCCAATGCAAAGACTAACACTGGGACAAATAGTATGGTGATCTCTTTCAATAATTTTATATAAGAGATAATCAGAATAGTCTAGAAAATGCTGAAAAATTTCAATAACAGCAAAGTCCGGGGGGGGGGGGGATAGAAATAAAGGTTGTCATATCTTGATATTTTGATTTCAGTAAGGCTTTTGGACCCAGAGATCCAAGTGGGGTTCAAGAAAGGAAGAGGCACGAAGGACCACATTGCAAACATTTGATGGAGTGCACCAGGGAATTCCAAAAGAAAATCAGCATGTGATTTATAGACTACAGCAAAGCCTTTGACTGCATAGATTATGAAAGGCTATGGAATGTCCTTAAAGACATGGGAGTTCCAACACACAGTCCTGATGAGGAATATGTACTCACAACAAGAGGCTACTGTCAGAACAGAACACGGAGAAACAGAATGGTTCCTAGTTGGCAAAGGGCTCAGACAAGGCTGCATCCTTTCACACTATCTGTTCAACTTGTATGTAGAACATATTATAAAGAAAAGCAGGCTTGGACACAGAAGAAGGAGTGAAAATAGGAGGAAGAAATATCAACAATCTGTGATGTGTAGATAACACCATAGTACTAGCAGAAAATCTCACAGACCTGGAACACCTACTAAGGAAGATCAAAGAAGAAAGTGCTAAGGCAGGCTTAATGCTGAACATAAAGAAAACAAAAATGATGTCCACCGAGGACCTTCACAAGTTCAACCTAGACAATGAAGAAATAGAAATAGTAAAGAATTCCCATACCTGGGATCAAACATTGCTAGAAATGGGGACTGCAGTCAGGAAATCAGAAGAAGATTAAGAATGGGGAGGGTGGCTATGAAAGAACTAGAAAAGATCTTAAAATGCAAAGATATACAACTCAGCACAAAAGTTAGAATCATCCAAGCCATTGTACTCCCTATTACCAGGTATGGATGTGAGAGCTGGACAGTTAAAAAGATGATAGGAAGAAAATCAATTCATTTGTCATGTGGTGCTGGAGAAGAGTGTTGAGGATCCCATGAACAGCCAAAAGGACAAACAAATGGGTCCTAGAGCAGATCAAGCTGGAAACCTCCCTGGAAGCCAAGATGACCAAAATTAGGCTGTCGTACTTTGGACATATAATGAGAAGAGAGGACACACTGGAATAGCAATAATGCTGGGAAAGGTGGAGGAAGAGAGGAAGGCCACATGCTAGATGGATGGACTCTATTAAGGTTATGGGTATAGGGTTGCAGGAATTACGCAAAGCAGTGGAGGACAGAGGGTCTTGGAGATGTCTCATCCATAAGGTTGCCATGAGTTGAGAGTGACTCGAGGGCAGTTAACAACAACAACAAGACTTTTGACAAATTCCACACAATATTCTTGCAGTTGTGGCCTAGACAGTGCTACTGTTAGGTGGATTTGTAATTGACTGACTAGCTCAACCCAATGGCTTCTCTTCATCAGGGAGAGAGGTGACTAGTGGAATAACACCAGGATCTGTACTGGGCCCTGTGCTATTCAACATCTTTATCAATGTCTTGGATGAAGAATAGAGAGCATACTAATTAAACTTGTAGATGATACCAAACTGTTAATTCTCCAGAGGACAGGATTAAAATTCAAAATGATTTTGACACATTAGAGGGCTGGGCTAAAGCTAAGAAGATGAATTTCAACAGTGAGAAAAAAATGAAATGGACAGATATAGGATGGGAGACACCTGGCTAGACAACAGTTCATGTGAAAGGGATCTAGGGAGTCTTAGTAGACCACAAGCTGAACGTGAGTCAGCAGTGTGAAGTGGCAACCAAGAAAACCAATGTGATTCCTGTTTGCATCAACAGGAGTATAGTGTGTAGATCAAGGGAAGTGACAGTACCACTGTATTCTGCTTTGGTCAGGTCTCACCTGGAATACTGTGTCCAATTCTGGGTACCTCAATTCAAGAAAAATGTTGACAAGCTGGAACATGTCCAGAGGGTGACCAAAATGGTGAAAGAAGCCATGCCTGAGGATTAGGGAGCTGGGAATGTTTAGCCTGATGAAAAGAAGGTTAAGAGGGGGCATGATAATCATGTTTAAATATTTGAAGGGATGTCATATTGAAGAGGGAAAAGGATTGTTTTCCATGGCTCCAGAGACTAGGACAAGGAACAATAGATTCAGCCTACAGGAAAAGAGATTCCACCTCTCAGGAGGAACTTCTTGACAGTAAGAGCTATTTGACAGTGGAACACATCCCTTGGAGTGTGGTGGAGTCTTCTACTTTGGAGGACTGGATGGCTATCTCTTGAGGAATGTTTTGACTGTGAGTTCCTGCATAGCAGGACGTTAGACTTGATGGCCCCTGTAGTCTCTTCCAACTCTGATTCTATATGTTCAGAATACTGGCAAAGAGAAGAGGAATTCAAACTATTTAACAAGTATGAAATCAAAGGATGATGGTGACTAATGTCAGTAGGAATTTCATTCAGTGACCATGCCTGCAATAAGATTTTAAATTTAAAACCCCCCTAAAACAATTTAGTTCTATGGGCTTACATTTGCAAAGTACAGTTGCCCCTCCCAATTCACAGGGGATCCATTCTGGACCCCCCCTGCAAAAATAGCAGCTCGCAAATATCTGAGCCCCATTTAAACTAATGGTGCATGTGGCCATTTAAAGTATAGCCCTTGTCCCTCCCTGCAAAGAGCGAGACCGTGGACTCGAAGTATGTGAACAGGGAGGGACACCTATCTTCTAGAATTGTGTTCCAATGTTAGGCATATCTACACAAAACTCATATTGTATTACTTTACAAAACAGCACCGATGTCACAATCTAATACATAATTTGTCCCATTCCAAGAAGTTGAATAAATGTGTTCAGATTCAATAATACCATCTGAAGTCAAGCCAGTCTCTATTTTCCATTTCTACATTCTCTAAGTCAGATTTTGAATAAATACCTGAACAAATTCAAATCTGAGTTTTAAAACTACAAAATTTCTATAACTTCCACAAGCTTAAAGTGGTACATAGAACATTTGGGTTTTGAATGGTAAGTCCATGTGAAGCAGCATTTGTCAAGAATGGGTTGGTTCAAATGCCATAAATCATAGTTTGGCACCAGAAGAATGAGCCTTATGTTCACATCTTTATTCTTTTTCTCATTTTCTGCTTAAATGGAAGTTCCAGACTGGTATGTCTGTGGTACTGGTTTGCAGCACACCAATCATTTATGTACCATGAACTTGAAAGCTGATTTGTGCTTGCAAAACTGGATTGTTTGGCACTAGGAGCAGAAGAGCACAGAGATCATTCACAGGAAAAGCCTGATGTAGCCTCTAGAGCAGGGACATGTAACCCCCCTGATGTAGCCTCTAGAGCAGGGCGCCCTCCTCCTCCACGCACGACCCCCCCACGCCCGCTGCGGCCGCAGCCACAGCCACTGCCATAGCGCACGTGGCCACAGCCGCCACAGCGCACGTCGCAGCTGCCATTTTGGAAGTCAAAATGGCCGTTGCGACACGCATGCGCAAACACATTGCGACCGCCATTTTGACTTCCAAAATGGCGGCTGCAGCAACCGTGGCCGAAAACACACCCCAGCGGCGGCACGCAGTGGTGGCAGCCTATGGCCTGGGCTGGTAAGTCCGGGGCCCGGGGCCTTAACCGGCCCCCGGGCCGTAGGTTGCCGGTCCCTGCTCTAGAGGGAGAGAAAAGGCAAGTACAGCTTCATTAATCCTACCTAGACCCAGCCTCCCTCAATATTTCTACTACACCTTCTGTGTGTGTCCTGTCTTTTATGAATTGTGAGCCTAAGGGTAGGGAACTGTCAAATTAACAGTTGCAATGTTGGGGTGTATTGAAAAATATCACAGCAGAGTTGTGGAGTCAACAAATATAGAGCTTTACTTCAGCAGAGTGTAAGGCAAAAAATAAGCAAAGCAAAAACATAGCATAATAGCCAAGTACATATACAATGCAGAAAAAAGGCATAACATAACTTTCTGCAAACCAGCAGTACTATAACTCCTTAGCAAGGAGAAACAAACGTACATCCCAGCAATATGAAAAACAACAGGCGTCTGACCAGCATGAAGAGTAACACACTCTCTAACACTCAAGCAAACCCCCAATGCAGTTATACTCTGCTAAGTGGCTATCCAGACCACCTGGCCTAATTGGCTAACTGCATCATTAATTGCCAGAGCTGGCTTACTATCATGGACTTCACCTGCCACTTTGCTATACCTTCATCCAATCACAATTTAGCAAACTGGCATACCCTGACAAAGCACCATGTACACTGATGGTTCTATATAAATTATAATGATGACAACAATATAACAACAACAACAACAACGTCAGCCACATGTGTTGCATTGAATTGTGCTATCTTGTCTTTTGTGTTGTTGTTGTGTGCCTTTAAGTTGTTTCTGATTTATGGCAAACCTAAGATGGCCCCTATCATGGAGTTCTCTGGAGCTGAAGGTGTATGACTCACCCAAGGTTAGGACTCCAGAGTCCTAATCAACCACTAAAACCATAACACCACACTGGCTCTCTCAACTGCAGTAGATCCCCAGTATCAACTGCTGAATGGTAAACCAGCACTTATGTAACGACAATTAATTTAATGGGTCTACTCTATGAAACCAGATATTGAATTAGACCACAATAGTCTGTCACCACCTTGGAGTGCTATTCTTAATACTCTTTTCAGGGTTACTACAACAAGTAGAGTTACTTGGATGGATGCCACCTCCTACTTTATAATTAAAGCAAAAATTATGTACTGAAACTGGAAATCCCTTCTCTATACACATCATACAAATCTGCTAAGATTGGATAAATTGTTAGTTTCAGCACCACAGGAAGTCTCATCATACTGCTTTTGGACTCAAAAGATTTTTGTGAGGAATTAACCTCAGACTTTAAATGTTATGTTGCTCTAAATTGTATTGTAACAAATTTCTATGCTACTTTTTGGCCAAAAAAATATTACCAGGGAAGCTCACAAAGTTTGTATTAAAACTACAAAATTAAAGCGATATAACAAAAGAAAAACCCTCACTACTGTAACAGCACAACTGTGCTGGATTTTAAAAATGTAAAGAGAGGATCCTGAACTCCATCATCAATGCTTTATTTTCCAGCCAGTATCATGCAGCTTTTTTGAGTTTGAAAAGAAATCCCAAATGATACATCCCTGTTTATAAAGTCTCATACCCAACAAAGAGGATAATGAAAAGTTTAGCTCCTTGTTATGATATATTCTTGAATCTAAGATGACCATCACATTCATAAAACTTAATACCGAGAATCAAAAATAGCTAGGTTAATTGGTCAGCAATTCAGCCAATAAACAGACTTGCATATAAACCTTACAACTGTAAGTGAACGGTGTAATCCAGCACATTACAGTTTGTATATATAGAAATATCACACTCAGCACTTAAAATAGAAACGTAGTGCAGATGCAGACAGGCGGCCCTGGGAAGCGGAGGACTGGGGCTGAGGCTGCCGTACGCAGCGGCCCCAATCCTCCCTTTTGCTGGCCCGGAAAAGAGCGGCAAAATGCCGCTCCTTTCAGAGCCGGCAAAAAGGATGCCTCAAGGGCTGCCACACGGCTCTTCTGCTCCCCTTCCGGCGCAGTGCACCAAGACACTTTGCCCAGAGGATGTTCTGATGCCGTGTGCCATGCGTAACGGCGCGTGGTGTCAGGACGTCCTCGGAGAGGGGTTGGGGCAGCTGGTGTGCAGCTCCCCCTCCCCATCCCTGCCTTGAGGATGCCGCAAAGGCCCCATCTGCAGATGCCCATTGTTTTATTTCCATGTCACAATTAACTTGGACTTAAAATTTCAATTATGTCCTATTTGACATTTTCAATACCAAAATAGTTCTGCTAAATTTTTAAAGGATTTAAAACTGAAAGAATGAGCTATGTAGGAGTCAGAGAAAGGCTCAAGAAAAAAATGATTAACCAAAAGGAAAAAAAAATGTTATAAAAAAACATAGTAGCCTTCTTAAAATTATCTAGGAATTCTACAGTGGCACTTGCTTCCATATCATTATGGCTGATGACAGATTTCCATATTATTTCCAATTTCCATATTATTCCCAAAAATTCTCAATAAAGAATTTTAGACATTGGGTTGGGGGTTTCTTCTTCTTCTTGGCTACCTTTCAATTGAATTTCTTCTTTGTTTCTCTGTGACTCAAATGGATTATCTGAACCAGCATATTGCACTTTTCGGAACTTTCTAGAGCTGTTATACAAGCTTTTGGGTGCCTACCCCTCTTTGGCATCTTAAAGAGCCCTCACCACTTCACTATCACCACCGTTCCTTTTTGTCTGCCAAGTCAGTAGCACTGAAGGAACATTTCTATACAGTTATATTCATTTACTCACTACGGTTATGTATTTCTTGGTTTGGTTGACTATTCTTTTGGGTGACAGCATGGATTAGTTTTCTTCACAACTCTTGGTTTAACTCAGCTCATCTTTTGACTTCTCTTGTTTTTTTCCCCTGTCTTCCCAACTCTTTGGATGAGTATGATGGCCTCGTCTACTTCATCAAAATCCCTGGCCGCAATCATTCCTGATGCTTTTATCTCAGGGAGGGACATAATGTGGAGCTTTCATGCCCCAGTTTCGGAAGAACCATGAGTCCCAGTTGAAGATCCTTCTGTATGAATAGGCTCTGAAGCATTCAGTTCTGCCTTTGGCCATGTGCTGTGTCGGTCCTGACTATATCTGGATCTTCTGTATGGCTTGCTGTGAAATGATAACTCCTTGAATCTGATGCCAGGTCAGAGAAGAGGAATATCTGTGCATTCAGTTTGGGTTTCAGCTGTTGATACCACACACTCTCCTATGAGACCTGTCTAGCCTTTAGAGCTGCCAGTTACTCCGGGTCACTCTCTTTATATAGGGCAGGGGTAGGCAACCTTTCCCCTTTAAGGGCCGAGGGACTTCAGCTCCCAGAATCCCAGGAGCTATTGGCCAACATGGGACTATTGGCCAACATGGCTGAGGCTTCTGGGAGCTGAAGTCCCTCGGCCCTTAAAGGGGAAAGGTTGCTTACCCCTGATCTAAGGATTTTACCTGTCCATCAAGGAGAGAGGAAGACGCACAAGAAAAAAAAGGCCAAACATGCTCAAGAGAGTATTGTCTTGACTTCCATGCTTGCCACCTCTGCTCAATCAACTCATCCTCCAGAACTTTCTGATATTCCAGTTGTGGACATACCACTCAAGGTGCCTCTCCTCGTCAAATTGTGACAACAGAAACTCAGCATCATTCACTGACTGAATCTTTGGAGATTATACAGGTTCAGGTGGCCTCTGCTTCCAAAGAGGAGATCGTAGATTCCCCCTCCACAGCCTCTGAAGTTCACAACCTCTGGCAACCGTTTCCCAAAATCCTTCTGCAGCCTCTCTGCTGTGAGTTATTGAAGTGCACTCTCCTCCTCTAGTCGTTGATGAATCACTACCCATAGTTCAGTTTCCAGAAGCTCTTTGGTACTACAGACACTCTCAGAAGAGACATATCAATAGAAATGTTTTACAACACTTGCCATATTATCGTTCTCCTTCTCAGGAGATTTATTATGATGTTGAAAGAGGATACCACCTGGTGCGCAACCTTCATTTTGATCACCATTATGGGGTTCCTTATCATTACCACCCTCATTGTCAGGCCTGACTTTCATTCATCCTTTCTCCTGCTAATTGGCCTGAAGACGTTGTTCATCCAGTCTCCTGAGCATGTGGACACCCTGAGCATATCCTTGGATTCATGCCATGAATGAACAAGCCATCCTGATACACTTCCAATGGTCTTCCAAACTTAGGGCA
The DNA here is from genome assembly GCA_026167975.1 of Phrynosoma blainvillii. Classification (NCBI taxonomy): domain Eukaryota; kingdom Metazoa; phylum Chordata; class Lepidosauria; order Squamata; family Phrynosomatidae; genus Phrynosoma; species Phrynosoma blainvillii. Next base: position 312,912,133 of record JANUYF010000003.1, on the reverse strand, counting down.
CTCCTCAACCAAAAACAATCAATGTTGAGAGTTTTGCTCCAAGACTCATCAAAGGAAGTTGCAAGGCGATGCCTTCCTGTTTCACTGGGGAGGCCCAGAGTGGTGTACACCTTTCCTCTGTACAATATTGAGGACCCAAGTGTCTGTAGTAATTACCAGTCAGAAATGGTAATAATAGGCCATTCTGTTGCCAAAGCAGAAAGGTAATGCTGGAAGAAGAGTGCCAGGTGAGTCCCGGATCCACTGGTGAAGACGTTCCTGAAGGTTTATCAGAACTTACATCCACTAATTTTGGGACCAACTGAACATGGAGTCTGGAATTCCATTAAACACAGAGAAACTTCTCCCTAAAGATGGATGAACTGGGTGATTAATACTGATGGTCTAACTGTGCACAGGAGTACACTGTGAATCTGCTCTTTGCGGATGCTGACCTTATGTTTCATTTCAGCCGCTCCACACAACCAGTGATACACTATGAAATAGAGTGGGCTAGTGGTATTTTCCTATAGTAATTAGTTGTAGTGGAAATTAAAAGTATAAGAAGGATCCATCAATGTGGCCATGTTCTGAGTTAGCAGTGTGCATGTGGTAATCTCCACTCTGAATTCACCTACTTGTTGGGATATAGGTTCAGCCATAACTGTTATTTTTTTCTCTATCCAGATTTTTTTTACACATCTGCTGATGATACGTCACGAAGCAGCATCATATGAACATGAATAAGAAGATGGATTAATACTGGGTATGGAAATTCTAGGAATCATCAATTTTGCTCAGGAAGCCAAAGATTCTCATGGGGTGGGTGAGCTAAAATCGCATCTCAGAGGAATGTAAAACTAAGTATTAACTAAGAAAATTGACTAATCAATACAGTAATCTTTTTAAAAAGCAGCAGATAGTTTAGTGCTTGGATAGGAAACTGCCTGAAAATATCCACAGGGAAAGGCGGGAAATATAAATAAAAAATTATTGTTATTATTATTATTATTATTATTATTATTATTATTATTATTATACCAGGCAATGTAAGCTCAATTGACAGTCTTTCTGGGTTGGGGCAATGCAATAAACTGTAGTTAATCTAAAATGGAAGCCAAAACCTCTTTGTGGCTGTACTGTAGGAGTACGAGATTGTATCACCCCAGGGAAAGGCTAAATCTATTTCCACAACACTAAAGCATGGTTTAGCATTACATGCACTGAACACCTTTGGTTTTAGGGATTTTTTCTTCTTTTTTTAAAAAAAAGATGCTATAAAGAACATCTGTCTTAAATCAAAAGCAAAAAAGAGCAGCACAGCATGTTATATCTGTCTCCAGTATACTATGTGTAAATAGATGTCAAAAATTATTTATTAGTAATTTATTTACTGACTTTAAAAAGTATTCTTTTATTCCCACAGCTTTAAAAGCTATCTTGATTTCTGTACTAATCACCTTTGTGAAGGAGGCAACAGGAAGAGATTTGTTCTCACTGCTTCAAGCTAGTTGACTCAAGTATGCTGACTTGCCCTGTGGTAGCAGCACTGATATTAGCCAGTGGTGCACCGTTTTAGCTATATCCATGACAACAGGCGTCTCTGCATAGCAGCTCCAGAAAATGGCTTGCATAGTTATTTGCCAAGCTGCTTCGGTCTTGGAATCTTGGTCAATGAAAATGTCTTTGAAACACTAGCAGCAACAACTGCAGTGGGTAATTCAGCTGATCATCTCCATAAATTTGATGGACTTAGCAAACTGGATAAACAGAAAACTCTGGCCTTTGAAGCCTAATTTTGGATTTAAAGACAGGCTGATCTTCATTCTCCAATTTTTAATCAGCACAAGTCTAAAGGCAACAGGTGCTATCAGATCACCTTTTCAGATTTTAGATATCCTCCTGAAAAGTAGAGTTTATTGATCATCACATAACTTTATCTCAGCAGACAGTCCATTCTTTCAAGAGTCACAGTAAAGTGCACTTGGATTAATCAGTGGTATTTTTACTCTGAAAGAGCTATAAGATTAATGGAAGCAAGCTTGCTAAACGATAGGAAAAGCAGACACTGAAATAAGCAACAGAACAAATGAAATAAAAAATTAGGTAGCTACTCAGTAGTAGTTATGGGAAATGCCACACTTTTTAAAAGTACAGACAGTAATTTAAATACTAGGCATGTATTTAAAGAAACACTACTCCATGTTAATTTCTATCGCATGCAAACTGGAGCACAATCTGTATTCTGATACTCATTTCAGGATATTGAGAACTGTGTCCTGAAAAGTGAACTGCTACAGGAAAACCTTCTCCCTGAAAAAGGCAGCTGTTTCCACCCGTATGACATATAGAAATGCAACCTCTCCCAAAACATGGGTTCCACATTTTTATTATGATAAAAACGGACAGCCCATGACATCAAAACAAATATACCAGACAAATTTAACACATTAATGACAAAGGCAATAATTTGAAATGACAAGATCTCTTGTCAGGCTAATGTGAGTATGAATCTCTGGTCCTTATATCTAAAAACTCAAATCAGATTATAATTTACAGTTGAGCTTTGCTCGCCAGGCAACTTTAAGAGCAAAGCAATATTCATGTTGTTTATTTACTGTTACCAACTGTATCACGTATTCCCAAAAGTTTTTAAGACACTACACTAAAACCTTAGCAATCACTAAGCCAGAAGAAACCACTATTTCTGTAGCATACAGCTGGGATACAGGCTGGAAAAAGGGAGCACTTGCTAAATTCATCTTGCAGACACAGTCTGGAACATCTGACTATAAGGAACCAAGTCAAGACACCATCCACTTTAGTGTCTTTGTTTTGGGGGTGAAAAATTGAAGCTGCTCCTGAAGTAAGTTGCCTTCTGAAGTTCTACTTTTAGTCCAAACTGTGATGTACACACACACACACACACACACACAAATAGCAACAGTAAATTTATTTCCTGTTCTTCCTTCAGTCTTATTTTTATTCAGTTGTACTTCAGCCTCCACAAGACCAACAATTAGGTCTTTTTTTTTAAAAAAAAAATCATTACTAACAAAACATTGCTATAATATGGAAAGATTTCAAAAATGTGTCTTACAATCCAACAAAATATTTACATTAATTGACCTAAACACATTATTGCATAGATTCACTACAAAATAATAATGCCTGACCTATCCTCAGAGGCCATTATTAAATAGTTTTTTTTGACTGTCTATATGATATTTCAGATTTTCCACTGTCTTTCTACTTTGGTTGATTGTGCAAAACAATTTCTATCTGCAATAATTACTTGGATTAATCAGTGGTATTTTTACTGATTATCTGCAATAATTACTTATTAATTCTCCATCCTGAACAAAGCTTGGCAAATAGCCCAAGACAATAATTGTTGCACTGAAAAGTTAGCCAATTTCAACTTGATGTCTCCTGCAGTAACTAAGATCCCACCACAAACAATGTAACAATTGTATATGACATGTAAGAATACAAAGACAATCGTTAACAGAGGTGGTCACAAGAACGTATGATGTTGCCTACTGACTCAAAGCATAGAAAGAGAAACACATAGTTTTTTTTTATTATTATTATTATGTAGACACTGGATAGAAATATGGTCAGTAATCCCACCATTAGAAAAGCCAAACAGGTGGGTTTTTAAAAATTCTCTTTTAAAAACAAGACAAAAAGTTCTGTTTCCATCAATTTTACCTATGCTAATAAGTGTAATTAACACTGAGCTTGCTTTTGTATGTCAGTCACAACTGAGGCCTGTCCCAGCATAATAACTACACATACTTATATACTTACATAGATGTAAATCCAATGCAGCTGGATTTTCTTCCTCTCCCTGCCCCCTTGCTTCTGAGGACTTCCCAGCCCTCCAAAGCAGGATTTTAGACCATGGGGGATTGTAGAAAGGCTGCCGCCACACTGCAAAATTAATGCAGTTTGACACCATTTTAATCCTGGGATTTGTAGTTTGTTGTGGCCAGAGTGCTCCGACAGCGGCAGCTAAATATCTCATAAAACTCCAAATCCCAGAATTATGCAGCATGGAGCCATGGCAGTTAAAGAAAGTGGTGTCAAACTGCATTAATTCTGCAATGCAGATGCAGCTGAAGAGAGGGAACTGCCTTTCTCTAAGTTCTACTGATAGAAACAGCCTGTTGGGTGGTGTCCATAATCTTCACGTATAGTTTTCATGCATTAGTTAAATTATTAGGGTGTTGTATGGCTTCAGATCAACTTATGACCCTAAGACTGATAAAAAGAAAAAGAAGTACCTTTAGTTTACATTTTATACATACCATTCATCACTGTCTCTGATGTGCAGTATCGCATAGTTGCTTTATCAGGAGCAGGAGTATACAAACTAAGATTTGTATACACATCCTGTGTTTTTGAATAGTCTGCTGGGCTAGGTATATCTAAATGATCCTGAAGCACAGTTGAGGAGCTGCCTCTGTACAGTATCAAGATAAATATTGCTTGAAAGATTATCAGGAAAAGCAGGAAACAAGGATTTTCAACTCGAGAAAGGGTGGGTTTCCTCCAAAACGCCATAGGTCAGCTGTGCTAAATATTTAATTCTTCAGGACACACCAGTGCTTTCACTTCATGGGTACAGTAGTTTAAAAAGCAGTAAATGTTCCCGTTGGGCAGCAGAGTAAGGGTGCTAGCATTTTTGGAAAGTACCCTACATTCTCGGTGCAGTATTATGTAACTTACATGCTATTTTAAACAAGCATTTCATATTTTAACCATCTTCTATGCATCTTCAGCCAATCTTCCATTATTCCACCTGCAATAAATAAGAGAAAAGCAATAAAAATGTGCTCATTCACAGCTTCACATAATTTTACTCTTCTATGCAAAACTGTTTGTGATATCTAGGAAGACTATTTTAGAACTGACACTGATATCAACCTTTTCTGTATTAAGCGGTCCAACCGCATCTCCAGTTAGTGTAACATGGTTAAAGCATAACAAAATGCCTCTTCCTGAGGCCTGAGAGAGCCACTGCCAGTCAACATTACCTAATACTGTATTATACAGACAAAAGAGTTGAAAGTATAAGAAGCTCTGTATATTGGATGTGAAAACTGTTAATCCCTGTTTACACTCTTAATTTAGAGAGATATATAGGCTATATTTCTGAGGAAGGAACTGGTAAAAACCACCTCTGAGTATTACTTGTCTAAGAAAACCATATGAAATTTGTGAGGTCGCCATAGGTTAACAGGTGATTTGAAAACATACACACACACTTTCAAAGTTACATATTGACAAATATGGGGCAAAAAGGTGGCTAAGCTAATACTGAGCTGTTGGGATTTTTTTGTGGTGTGTCTTCAAATCGTTTTTGACTTATGGTGACCTTAAAACAAATCTATCATACAGTTTTCTTGACAAGATTTGTTTGTCTATGTATGTGTGTGTTTGTGTGTCGCCATTGCTTTTGAGGCAGAGAGTGTGACTTTGCCCAAGATCCCCCAGTGGGTTCATATAGCTGAGGGGAGATTTAAACATTTGTCTACCAGAGTCCTAGTCAAACTACTAGAGGACACTGGTTCTCTTATTCAGTTGTAACCATAGAACAAAACAATCCATTCCCTCACCATTCCATCAGAGAAGAAAGAACAATTTCAAAATGCTGATATTTTAAAGATTTGGGACGTTGCTGTAACATACAGTAGTTCATTGCATTGTCAGTTTCTCCCTACTATTCTTTCAATATTTTAAAGATGGTCATGGTAAACTCTGGAACAAATAGAAACCTTCATACTCCAGATGAAATTATAGAGTCTTTTTAGACAATAATGTGACTTTCTACTACTGAAGCTGTTATCCTAAATAAAACAGATTAACACTAATTTGTTGTTGTTGTTGTTTGCCTTCAAATCATTTCTGACTTACACAACCGTAAGGCAAAACTACCCTGGAGTTTTCTTGGCAAGGTTTGTTCAGAAGAGTAGAATCACACAAATGGGCCCCACAAGAAAATCATGCAGCAAGGTGTATCGCCTGTTCAAGGTTCTAGCCAACCATGCTCTCTTACAAAGTACTCCATCCGTCCACCTTCAGCTTTACATTCCTATTTCCCAAATGACTGTCAACATACCATGGCTGCTGAGCATGGTCAGTTCTTAATCAGTGTTAAAGAGTGTGGCATTGCTCCCTTGTGTTTTTAAAAGAGGCTTTGTGCCCCACAAAAACATCACAGTGACAAGATTTATGAAATATCATATAGACATGATTAAACACAAGAGAGATTCTTAGCTGGTATTATAATAATATATCATTAGGGTTCTTCAATCTTAGTATTAGTTACATGCCCTCATATAGGAGAACATATAGATAGATAATAGAAGGATATCTCAGCACATGCATGGTGTCTTTTCTTAACCATTAAAATCAGCAGTACTAGCGGGAAGACCTCTTTTATTTTATTTTCTTGCATCTCATGAAGTGGACTAGAGGTCACAAAAGCATGCGTTGAAATATATGTTAATCCCCAAAGTGCTGCTAAGTCTCTCCTAGTGCTCTTCCTTCTTGAAAGGTAGTTTGACAGTTCTTTCAGTTCAATTTTTCATAGCCAACACAGCTTCTCATTTCCACCTCCACCAATAATGCAATATATCCAATGGATATAGGACAAATGTAAAACATTCCATAGAAAACAGTGGAGAAACCAAGGCTTTCCACATAACTGAGATTAGGGTCAGCGATTCCTTTCTCTTAAGGAAGAAAAATATTTTATTCTAGCTTGGGACTTTTCCAGCTCATGTTCATTCCATGTGAAAAACACAAGGTTTTTCAATCTTTTAACATTAAAAAAATATTTTCCCAACTGCAATTCATTCCCTTGTATATACGTGTATATGCCTTCTACTATATACTACAGGATCAAAAGGGAATAAAAAGATGGTGGAAAGATGAGCTCTATAAAAAAGAAGAAAAAATGAACAACACATGGAATGAAGAACCATACGAAGATGAACCCCAAATCCTGGAGAGCGAGGTGGAAACTGCAATAAGAGATATTGGGAAGAATAAATTACCAGGAACAGATGATATTCCAATAGAAATGCTACAATGCACACAGACAGAATCAACTCTAGTGATAACTAAAATATGCCAACAAATATGGAAAATAAAACAGTGGCTAATAGGCTGGAAATTACCAATATACACCCCAAAGAGACATGGAAGACTGTAGCAACCGTAGGACCACAGCATTAATTTCCCATGGATGATTTCTGCAGTGTGGACGCAGCCCAAACCAGAAATCATCATAGATTGGGAACAATTAACAAGGAAAACTAAAGAAGAAAGCACAAATGCAGGCTTATTGCTGAACATAAAACAAAAAGAATGATCACAGAGGTCTGCCTAGATAACAAGGAAATGGAAATAGTTAAAGAATTCCTGTACCTCAGATCAAATATTGATCAAAACAGAGACTGCAGTCAAGAAATCAGAAGAAGACTATTAAAGGGAAGAGCAGATATGAAAGAACTAGGTAAGATCCCAAAGTGTAAAGATATACAATTGAGCACGAAAGTTAGAATAGTCCAAACCATTGTATACCCCATCAGTATATATGGATGTGAGAGCTGGACACTGAAGAAATCAGATAAGAAGAAAATCAACTCATTTGAGATGTGGTGCTGGAGAAGAGTTCTGTGGATACTGTGGACTGCTAAAAAGGCCAATGAATGGGTCCTAGAGCAAATCAGACATGACCCCTCCCTGGAAGCCAAGATGATGAAACTGAGGTTGTTGTACTTTGGCCGCATCATGAGAAGGCATGACTCACTAGGTAAGACAATAATGCTAGGAAAGGTAGAAAGTATCAGAAAGAGAGGAAGATTGCATGCCAGGTGGATGGACACAATCAGAGGCCATGGGAATGAATTTACAGGACCTAAGCAGAGCAGTGGAGGACAGAGGGTCCTGGAGATGTCTCATACGTGGGGTCACCATAAATTGGGGTTGACTTGAATGCAGTCAGCAACAACAATATGTCTTCAAGTCACCTGCCAACTTATGGTGAATCCATTAATATCACAAGGTTTTCTCTGCCAAGGAATACTCAAGGTTCAATCCTCTGAAAGATAACCTACAGCAGGGGTAGGCAACCTTCCCCTTTAAGGGCCGAGGGACTTCAGCTCCCAGAAGCCTCAGCCATGTTGGCCAATAGTCCCATGTTAGCCAATAGCTCCTGGGATTCTGGGAGGTTGCCTACCTCTGACCTACAGCATATGGTAGCCATTGACAGTCTCCCATACAAGTACTAAAATGGTGACAGGTCTGGAAACCATGCCCTATGAGGAGCGACATAGGGAGTTGGGTATGTTCAGCCTTGAGAAGTGGTTAGGAGGTGATATGATAGCCCTCTTTAAATATTTGAAGGGGTGTCATCATGCTGAAGATAGAGCAAGTTTGTTTACAGCTGCTCAAGAGAATAGGACTCAGAGCAATGGATGCAAGCTACAAGAAAAGAGATTCCACTTCAACATCAGGAGGAACTTCCTGACAGTAAGAGCTGTTCAACCATGGAATACATTCCCTTGGAGAGTGGTGGAGTCTTCTTCTTTGGAGGTCTTAAAACAGAGGCTGGATAGCCATATGTCAAGGGTGTTTTGATGGTGAGTTCCTGCATGGCAGGGGGACTGGACTGGATGGCCCTTGAGGTCTTTTCCAACTCTACGATTCTACTAACCATGGCTGACCTTCCTTAGCTTCCTCCAGTTGTTTTGGACTTCAGCTCCCAAGATTCTTGACAGTGGGTCAAGATAGCGGGGCTTCTAGGAATTGGAGTCCAAAATTACCTAGAGGACCACCAAAGTTAGGGAGTGGGGTGGAGTGGAGTATGATTTACAAAAGCCCTGTGATACTATTCTGCCCATTTTGCAGGGCAGGGACTTCTGAAGAGTAAGAAATGTTATGACATCTCCATAGTGTGTGGATGTGAGAGAGAGAGAGAGAGAGCGAGAGCAAGAGAAAGAGCGAGAGAGTGAGTAGTGGTTTGAGTGTTATTTAGATTATAATTCTGGGAGACTAGGGTTCAAATCCTGCCCATGTAAACCCACTGGGTGACCTTGGGAAAATCTGGACTGGATGGGCCTTGTGGTCTCTTCCAGCTCTATGATTCATGGTCTCTCAGCCTCAGAGGATGGCAATGGCAAACCCCTTCTAGACCAACATGCCAAAAAAACCCTGTGATAGGTTCACTTTAGTGTTGCCATTAAGTCAGAAATGACTTGAAGGCAAGACACACACACACACACACACACAATAAATTTTATGACACCTCCATAATATTTTCTATTATTCCTCAAGATGTAAGAATGTGAGGGAGAAATGAGGAATGCTAAGTAACCACTGTGGGAGAGACTTTTTTGCTTCAGGCCAAAGCTATTCCTTCCACATTACTAAAGTATGGGGGATTCAAATTTTCACATGTGAAGTGAAATCTGAGGTAGAAAAAGGAGGAACACTGAAAACCCCATTAATAGTGTTCGTGTTGTGTGCCATCAAGTCGTTTCCAACTTATGGTGACCTCCTATCACAGGGATTTCTTGACCAGTTTCTTCAGAGAGGGTTTGCCATGGCCATCCTCTGAGGCTGAAAGAATAGGATTTGCCCAAGGCCCCCAGTGGGGTTCCATGGTCGAGCTGGGAATTTGAACTCGGGCCTCCAGAGTCATAGTCCAACACTCAAATCACTACACCACACTGGCTCTGGTATTCAGGCCTCCATAGTGTGTGTGTGAGAAACCAGGGATTTGTTGGTGTGTCCCTTCAAGGAGTTTCTGACTAATGGCGGTGCATGTTCCTTGTTTCCCCCTCACATTCTTACTCCTTCTTGAGGAATAAAAGAAAATACTATGGAGGTGTCATAAAATTTCTTTGTGTGTGTGTTGCTTGTCTTCAAGTCATTTCTGACTTAATGGAGACACTGAGGTGAACCTATCACAGGGTTTTCTTAGCCAGTTTCTTCAGAGAGGGTTTGCCATGGCTCTCCTCTGAGGCTGAGAGTGTGTGTCTTGCCTGAGGCCACCCAGTGGGCTTTCATAGCCGAGCCAGGATTCAAACCCTGGTCTCTAGAGTCAGAGTCCAAGACTCAAATGACGACCGCAGACTGGCTCTCTTCCATTATTAGTGACCAGATACTACTACTATTACTACTACTAAGGCCTCGTTCCCACTGTGATTTAACTCAAATTGCTGATCGGGTTATATATGCCTTGTCCACACTTGAAACCGGTTTCAATCCTATTGAGCTTGGTTTCAGTCGCGATGAAGCAAGGCAAACGCAAAAACCCTGCTCTTTTCTGACAGTAGTTTCCTGGCAGTTCTTTTGAACAGAACCAATTCAGAATGAATTCAATAAGTGGGAACGACAGATCTAAATCACATCATTCTGGAGAGGAGGGACTAATGGCAGAAGGGTGTTTATTGTCCCGACTCATAGTTTTTTGGGAAACCAGCCATTTTTCCCCCTCTTAGCGCTGCATTTGCTTTGCAGTGTGACCTATGGGTGATTTTCCTCCCTTCCCCCTGACTTTCCCCAAGGCTGATGGCTTGCAAAAAGGAGGGCAAAGACCCTTAATTTTCCTTCGCTCCCCATGACTTTCCCTAAAGCTGATGATGGCTTCCAAAAAGGAGGGCAGAGACCCCCGATTTTCTTCCCTTCTTCACGACTTTCCACAAGGCTGATGATGGCTTGCAAGAAAGAGGAATGGCTCTGTCCTGTTACCGCTTGCATCCCTGATGACACACAGATTATTGACATGCATTTTGAAGGGACCCCAAGCAGTGTGAATGACAATCGTGCCAAAAAAGAAGTGATTACAAGAGAATGATGAAAAGATCCGCTTTCATAGTGGGAATGACAGACCTTTTGGAACCGATTCACTGACACGGAGCGAAGGTGAATCGCAAACCGGTTTAAATGTAAGTGGGAATGAGGCCCTAGTAGTAGTAGCAGTAGTAGTAGTAGTAATAGCCAGATACTTTCTCTAGATACATAAAATCTGGTATGTGCGTGTATGTGAATTTATGCATTTATTTATTTACTGTATTTATATCCCGCTCTTCAGCCAGAAAAAGCTTTCAGAGCAGTTTAGATGGTTAAATAGCCATTGTGAAGCCTTTAGATTAAGAGCCTACGGTCGATTAAACTACGGTGTGAATCTGCTAATTCAGGCTGCATCCACACTGCAGAAATTAATCCGCGTTGACCCCACTTTTAAACTGCCCTGGCTCCGTGCTAGGGAATTCTGGGAACAGTCGTTGGTTGTGGCACCAAATAATCCAAAAAAACACCGTAGGAGTAACCTAATGTAGATGAAATAATCCACTTTAACTGCCCTGGCTCCATGCTAGGCAATTCTGAGAACTGTTAAAGTTTTGTGAGACATTTGTGAGAGCTCTAGTGTCACGATAAATTGTAATTCCCCAAAATTCCCTAGCACTGAGCCAGGGCTGTCAAAGCGGGTTAATTCTGCAGTGTGGATGCAGCCTAAATCGGGACGGGGGGGGGGGGGATAGAGAAGAGAAAATGGAGTTGGGAGCGGTTTCTCCCCTGGGCCTGGGAGGATTGGAGGCCACTGGAGTCTCTGAGGGGGCTCCCACTGAAGTCAAGAATAGGGGCCGAGGGGGGAGGGGGAAAGAGAGAGACGCAACGGCTCACCTGCCTCCCTGAGCGTCGCGCGCCAACACCACTTCCGCCCCAACGGCTGCCGCGAGGAAACGCCCCCAGCCCCCTCCCTCCCCTCCTCCATTTATCACCGCCGCGCAGCACTGTATTTTGCATAACAGGGGTTGGCAGGACTACAGTTCCTAGGATGCAACGCGACGCTCAGGACGCCTCAGCGCCACGCGTTGCATGCCGGGAGTTGGAGTCCAGCGGGAGGAGAGAGAGGGAGGGAATGGCTGATTGGTTTTAAATTCAGCGGCTGTGGTAGCAGTTCGCCCTGAGAGAATTTAACCCGCCTAATTACAATGTGGTTTAGTGATTTAAGCGTTGGATTATTACTATTAGTAGTAGTAGTAGTATCATCATCCCACCCAGGATATCATTATCCTTCTCCTCCTCCTCTTCCTCTTTATTATTAGCACCATCCTCCTCCTCCTACTCAGGATATAATAATAATAATAATAATGATAATAATAATAATAATAATGTCATTATTATCATTATCCTCATCCTTATTATTATTATCATCATCATCCTTATTATTGTTATTATCACCGTCCCACCCAGAATATAATTATCATCATCGTCAGCTTACAACATTAAAAAAACCAATACAATTAAAAACATGCAAAAATAGTACATTAAAACAATTAAAATCACTTCAATAATTAAAACAGATTTTGTTGTTACTGTCAACTGCCTTCCCCTTGATCTCGACTCAGGGCAACCCTATGGATGAGACATCTCCAGGCCCTTCTTATCATGTTCAAGGTCTCTTTTACAAAGTCCATCCATCTAGCATGTGGCCTTCCTCTCTTTCTTCATCCCTCCACCTTTCCTAACATTATTGTCTTTTCCAATGAGTCCTCCCTTCTCATGGTGTGTCCAAAGAATGACAGTCTAAATCTTGGCATCTTGGTTTCTAGGGATATCTCTGGCTTGAACTGTTCTAGGACCCATTTGTTTGTCCTTTTGGCTGTCCATGGGATCCTCAGCACTCTTCTCCAGTACCAAATGCGTTGATTTTTCTCCTATCTTCTTTCTTGACTGTCCAGCTGTCACATCCATACATCGTAATAGGGAATACGATGGCTTGTATGAGTCTTAACTTTTGTGTTGAGTTGTATGTCTTTCCATTTTAGGATCTTTTCTAGTTCTTTCATAGCCACCCTTCCCATTCTTAATCTTCTTCTGATTTCCTGGCTGTAGTCCCCATTTCAATCAATATTTGATCCCAGATATGAGAACACTTTTAATATTTCTATTTCTTCATTGTCTAGGTCGAACTTGTGAAGGTCCTCGATGGTCATTATTTTTGTTTTCTTTATGTTCAACAGTAAACCTGCCTTTGCACTTTCTTCTTTTATCTTCCTTAGCAGTTATTCTAGGTCTGTGAGGTACTCTGCTAGTATTATGGTGTCATCAGCATATCTCAGATTGTTGATATTTCTTCCTCCGATTTTCACTCCTCCTTCTTCTGAGTCCAAGCCTGTTTTTCTTATAATATAATTCTGCATACAAGTTGAACAGATAGGGTGAAAGGATGCAGCCTTTTCTGAGCCCTTTGCCAATTGGAAACCATTCTCTTTCTCCGTGTTCTGTTCTGACAGTAGCCTCTTGTCCTGAGTACAGATTCCTCATCAGGACTATCAGATGTGTTGGCACTCCCATGTCTTTAAGGGCATTCCATAGCCTTTCATGATCTATTCAGTCAAAGGCTTTCCCATAGTCTATAAAGCACATGCTGATTTTCTTTTGGAACTCCCTGCTAACTCCATTAGCCATTGTATATTTGCAATGTGATCCTTGGTGCCTCTTCCCTTCCTGAACTCTGCTTGGACCTCTGGGATTTCTCTCTCCATATGTAGTTGGAGTTACATGCTAAACAGATTACCTGCTAAAATATCAAATACTTTTAAGAAGATAAAAATGTTTAAAATACATTAGGACTAGGACTAATTCAGCTTTGGTAGCAGCTTGCCCTGAGAGAATTTAACCCGCCTAATTACAATCTAAGCGTTGGACTATCATCCTCATCCTCATCCCACCCGGGATATTATTATTATTATTATTATTATTATTATTATTATTATTATTATTATTTTCCCAGGAATGGGACTCAACACGGCTTACAACATTAAAAAACCCACAATATAACATTTATTGTTATTGGATGTATAACCTGCATTTGACCCAAAATGGGATACAAACATATGCACCCCAAAACTATGTGAAACTAAGCTGAATCCAGATAAAATGGAGGTGCTCACAGTAGGGGCCCCCAAACCAGGTATTGGATCACAACCTCCAGTCCTAAACGGGGTCACGCTCTCCTCTAAGTTTGGGGTGCTCCTAGACTCGTCGCTTCACAGGTGAATGCGACAGTCAGGAGCGCCTGTTATCAGCTTCGGCTGATATGCCAGCTGCACCCTTTCCTGGAAATAAGGAACCTAGAAACTGTGGTACATGTGCTGATAATCTCACGACTTCTGCAACGCACTCTACACGGGGCTACCCTTATATCTAGTCCGGAAACTACAATTATTACAAAACATGGCGGCCAGATTGATCACCGGGAAATCTAAGAGTGATCATATTACACCTGTTCTGAAATCTCTCCACTGGCTGCCTATCGGTTTCTGAGCACAGTATAAGGTGTTGGTGATGACCTTTAAAGCCCTACATGGCTTGGGTCCAACCTATCTAAGGGATCACCTTCTTCCATATAATCTGCCCCACACCCTCAAGTCCTCTGGGAGGAATTTACTGCAACCGATAAAAACTAGATTAGCAGTAACCTCTCAGAGGATGTTTTCTGCCGCCGCTCCCAGACTGTGGAACGCCTTGCTGGAAGAGATCTGTCAAATAACCAACCTGGATAGCTTTAAAAAGGCTATCAAGACCGATCTCTTCCAACAGGCTTTCCCAGAATAGACTACTCCACGTGAACTGTGCTTCTCCCCGATATACATCTCTGTTATACACTTCTATTGGTGTCCCAGAACATATGTTGTTTTAATCTTTATGCTTTTATTATTGTATTTAGTTTTAAGGGGGGAAATTGTATTATGGTTTTATGGCATGTATGTTTTAATCTGTATTTGTACTTGTAAGCTGCATTGATTGCCAAGGCAAAAGGTGGGGTATAAGAAATAATAACAGCTTTTTTTCTGTTTGTCCTCAGTCTCCCCACTACATTTTCTGTCAAATAATCTCTTGCTTTACTATTATGAGTCAAAAGAAATATCTCCCCCCCGCCACACACTATATATCTCTATCATGCTTGCCCACTTGTCTTTTTTTGAAATAAAAAAAGTCTCAAGTGATCTAACCTTTTCAATAGAAGGAGCTGCTCCAACTCCCAAGTCATTTTAATTCTTTGCTTCACCTGCTGCACCTTTTTCTGTTGTGAAAAATTGAATAAAATAGGAATATTTTCCCCCATAGTTCTCTGGGCTAATAACAGTGAGATTCTCAGCATTTTATAGCAGTCATTTGCTATATGTCTTTGTATTAAAAGGAAAAGATGAAAGTGTCTAGAAATGGGTGGCAGTTAGGAAGAGTTGGCAAAAACGTATGACTGGCTAATGAATATGCTTGTCAGCTTCCATTTCATTTATAGAGAGACACTAAAAAATGCTTTCTAAGGTTTATATTCACTTTCACCAGGGAGGAGAGGAGCGGAAAGGGAGATCCAAACAGAATCACAAGTTGGACAGATTCTGTCTAGAAATTAAGTTGGGGAAAGATGTGTGCGAGTATTTATCAAATATTTGTATAGCTCATTTTTAATTGTTAAATGTAGACCTAGGACCTTATCACATGGGTCTCAATGCAGACAGAATCCAAACGAAATCCCGACCTAATACGTATTATTTTTCCGTGTGTCCACACGACGTTGCACAAAACCCCGACAGAACCCCGACAGAATGCGGAAAGAACCAGGATCTTTTGAATTTCATAGAATCATAGAATCATAGAATCATAGAATCATAGAGTTGGAAGAGACCACAAGGGCCATCCAGTCCAACCCCCTGCCATGCAGGAACTCCCAATCAAAGCATCCCCGACAGATGGCCATCCAGCCTCTGCTTAAAGACCTCCAAGGAAGGAGACTCCACTACTCTCCGAGGGAGTGTGTTCCACTGTCGAACCGCCCTTACTGTCAGGAAGTTCCTCCTAATGTTGAGGTGGAATCTCTTTTCTTGCAGCTTGCATCCATTGTTTCGGGTCCTAGTCTCTGGAGCAGCAGAAAACAAGCTTGTTCCCTCCTCGATATGACATCCCTTCAAATATTTAAACACGGCTATCATATCACCTCTCAGCCTTCTCTTCTCCAGGCTAAACATCCCCAGCTCCCTAAGTCGTTCCTCATAGGGCTTGCTTTCCAGACCCTTCACCATTTTAGTTGCCCTCCTTTGGACACGCTCCAGTTTCTCCACATCCTTTTTGAATTGTGGTGCCCAGAACTGGACACAGTATTCCAGGTGAGGCCGGACCAAAGCAGAATATAGTGGCACTATTACTTCTCTTGATCTAGACACTATACTTCTACTGATGCAGCCTAAAATTGCATTGGCCTTTTTAGCTGCTGCATCGCACTGTTGACTCATGTTCAACTTGTGGTCCACCTGGATTCCTAGATCCCTTTCACAGGTAGTCTCATTCAGCCAAGTGTCCCCCATCGTATATCTGTACTTTTCGTTTTTCCGCCCTAAGTGCAGTACCTTACATTTCTCTGTGTTGAATTTCATTTTGTTAGCTTTGGCCCAACTTTCTAGTCTGTTCAAGTCATTTTGAATTTTGATCCTGTCCTCTGGGGTATTAGCTACTCCTCCTAATTTGGTGTCATCTGCAAATTTGATAACTATGCCCCCAATACCGTCATCCAAGTCATTAATAAAGATATTGAATAGCACTGGGCCCAGAACAGAGCCCTGTGGCACCCCACTGGTCACTTCTTTCCAGGTTGAAAAGGAGCCATTGTTGAGCACCCTTTGTGTTCGACCAGATAACCAATTACAAATCCATGTAACAGTTACTTTGTCTAGCCCACATTTTACCAACTTGCTTGCAAGAATGTCATGGGGAACTTTGTCAAAGGCCTTACTGAAATCAAGATATACTATATCCACAGCATTCCCTTCATCTACCAAGCTGGTAATTTTATCAAAAAAAGAGATGAGATTTGTCTGGCATGACCTGTTTCTCTGAAACCCATGTTGACTTTTTGTGATTATGAAATTATCTTCCAGATGTTCACAGACTCTCTGTTTAATGATCTGCTCCAGAATCTTTCCGGGTATTGATGTCAGACTAACTGGACGATAATTGTTGGGATCCTCTTTTTTCCCCTTTTTGAAGATGGGGACAACATTTGCCCTCCTCCAGTCCGCTGGGACCTCTCCTGTTTTCCAGGAATTCTCAAAGATTATTGCCAATGGTTCTGATATTACATTTGCCAGTTCTTTTAATATCCTTGGATGTAATTCATCTGGTCCTGGAGACTTATATTCATCTAGATTAACCAGATGTTTCTGTACTATCTCTTTACTTATTCTGTGATGAAATTCTCCTATTCTGTCCTCTGCTCCATTATCCTCAAGTTGAGCACCCTTTGCCTTTTCTGAGAAGACTGAAGCAAAGAAGGTGTTGAGTAATTCTGCCTTTTCTCTGTCCCCTGTTAACTTTTTGCCATCTTCTCCACACAGTGGCCCTACCATTTCCTTCTTTTTCCTTTTGCTACTGACATACCCCCAAAAGCCCTTTTTATTGTTCTTAACCGCTCCAGCAAGCCTGATTTCATTCTGCGCTTTAGCTTTTCTGACTTTAACCCTACACGTGCTAGCTATTTGTTTGAATTCCTCTTTGGTGATTTCCCCATTTTTCCATTTCTTATACATGTTCCGTTTAAAACATAGTTCAGTTGCAAGTTCCTTAGTCATCCATCCTGGTTTCTTGAGACACCTCCCATTCTTCCTCCTCATTGGCACGGTTTGAAATTGTGCCTTCAGTATCTCCCTTTTGAGAAACTCCCATCCGTCTTGAACTCCCTTCTCTTTTAGTATTCCTGTCCATGGGATCACCCTCAGTATTTCTCTAAGTTTAGTAAAATCAGCTTTCCTAAAGTCTAGAATGCGTGTCTGACTATGCCTGGCTTCTCCTTTCCACTGTATAATAAACTCCAGGAGGACATGATCACTCCCGCCTAAGGATCCAACCACTTGCACCCCATTAACTAGGTCTTCCCTGTTAGTTAGGATCAGATCCAAAATAGCTGACTCCCTCGTTGCCTCTTCCACCTTTTGAACAATGAAATTGTCTTCGAGGCAAGTGAGGAATTTGCTAGACCTCAAGGATTTTGCCGAGTTTGACTTCCAGCAAATATCCGGATAGTTGAAGTCACCCATCACTACTATATTTCTCCTTTCTGAGTGTGTGGTCATCTGTTCTAGAAAGGCATCATCCAGTTCTTCTGCCTGAGTCGGGGGTCTGTAGTAGACTCCCACAATAACATCCCTGTTGTTTCTTTCCCCTTTAATTTTTATCCAAATGCTCTCCACCTGGCTTCCAGGATTGTTGTCCTGGATTTCTTCACTGGTGTAAATATCCCTGACATATAATGCTATTCCTCCTCCTCTCCTGTTTGGCCTGTTTCTCTTGAAGAGGTTATACCCCTGTATTTTTACATTCCAATCATGAGATTCATCATGAGATTTCGGTTTCTTTAGGAATTACATGAGATTCCAATCATGAAAATAATCATGAGATTTCGGTTTCTTTAGGAATTACAATTGCACGACGGGAATCATTTCGCTTTTACTGTAGGTATGAAAACCCAATACGTATTGGGGAGCATTTCCCCGCCTGCGCTCCAAGGAGGACCTCCTCAGAGAGCTGGCTTTCCGAGGAGGATCTCCTCGGAGTGCGGACCCTGCGCGGGGCCTCGCTCCAAGGAGGACCTCCTCAGAGAGCCGGCTTGGGAAGGGGTGACAGCCGCGGCAAGTGACAGCCGCGGCTGTATTGTGCATGTGCTAGAAGAGCATTTCTAGCACATGTGCGGGATTTTCTCACTTGTGTGTGAACGGCAAATACGGTTCCCGGGAGCACTTTCCTTAAAAGCGTGATGAAGGTAATTGCGTGTGATAGCCATTTACGTATTGTGGGGTTTCGTCCTGTTTATTACTGGATTTATTCTTATTTCACTTTATTATCGCTTTGTGGGCCACATGTGATAACGTCCTTAGTTACCTTTATGCCATTTGGACAAGATGATCAGACATCCACTTTTTCCTACATGCCAGTCCTACATTCCAACCTTCTGTCCAGAAGGAATTCCAAAACATCCTCCATTTTGAGCCTGACCAAGAGGCTTGGATTTATATTTAGTATGAGTGTTTGCAGCTTTTATTTGGTAATGTCCTACATTTTTATTGAGTGTCCTACATTTTGCAGTACCCTTACCTCCTTTGTAGTAGTTGACATTTGGTCACCCTATATTTTCATTGATTCTCAATTATCATCTGATTTCTTGCATCACAGAGATAAAACTAGTTTCATAGATCAGTGTCGTCTCTGTAAAGTGAGAGGTCTAGTTATAGCTCTTCTTCCACACAGCAAAAAGAAAGCAGTTTGATACCACTTTAACTAGGATGACTTCATCTTGTGGAATCCTGGGATTTACAGTTTAGTGAGGTATTGAACCTGGTCTGTCAGAGAGGTCTGGTGTTGCTTCACCAAACTATAAATTTCAGGATTTTGTAGGATAAACTCATGGCAATTAAAGTGGTGTCAAACTGCTATATATCTGCAGTGTGGATGCATCCATAATCTGTTGCAGCAATAATGACAAATATTGAAATATAAAAGTTTTATTATTACAATTTTGTTCATGGTTGTAGTAGATTTTGGTTGACAAAATCTTACAGTGTAATTAGTTTCTTGGGGTTATATCCCATGTTAGTCTGTCTTAAATTACACCCATGGAAACAAATTGGATTTTTTAAAACCATGGCTAATTTAAGCCCCACTGATTTCAATATACCATAAATTAGACCCAGTAAAATAAATGCAACTTTTTTGTCACAGCTAACTTACGACCCACTGATTTCAATATGCCTGCTCTAGGTAAGATTAATGTTGGATTTATCTCTTTATCTTAAAATTTGAACAATACAGTATGTCAAAACTCACAGGTTTTGTTTTTGAATATTTCTATATTGTACAAGAACAAAAAGCTATGAAGATCTTTTGGAACTAGATATGGTTAGTCCCATATCATCCAGCTATAGGCACTTGAATAAAGCAGGTATGGGATTGTGGCTGGTTAATGTCTGTATAGAAGATGTGGGGAAGATCCTTTGGATGCTGCCTTGAGTTTCATGGGATCCGAGTGTGGGTTTATTTATGTGCCAGTTACACCCTATAATAAACCTTGATTTGGGGCTGCTTGGTGAAAAGATGCTCTTTGCAGCAGCAGTGGTGGCGGAGATAACAAATCTGTTGAGCTACCACTTCAACTTTAGCTCCAGGAGATAGATAGTTACTGTATATACTCAACTATAAGTCTACCTCATGTATAAGTCAAGGGCAGGTTTGGGGGCCAAAATTATAGATTTTGGTGTGACATCTGGATAAGTCGAGGGTAAAACTTAGGGGCATGTAACAAATGATGTAGTAAAGGGTGAAGCAAAGGAAAATAATGCCAAAGAAGTTACAAAATTCCAGTAGACATAACTGTTTGTGCTCACCCTAAAGGCTGGATGGATGAGAAAGTAGAGAGAGGTCAGTGCTTTCAGGACAGATTACACTCTTGCCTTTCAACAGGGGATGGTTCCTTTCTTAACAAGAATTAAAGTACAGTACACTTGCCCCTCCATTTTCTCAGGGGATCTGTTCCGGACCCCTCCTCCCCAAAAACGGAAACTCGCCAATATTCAAGCCTCATTGGTTTGAATGGCCGCACACTCCTCCATGAGGCTTTGTGTGTGTGCCACGGATGCACGCACCATTTTAGCCAATGGAGCTCACCCTTCTGTGAAGAATCAAGTCCTCAAAATAGAGGGGACTTCAAATCCACGAAAATGGAGGGGCGGGTGTACTTACATTGACCTGTGGATAAGTTGATTCAATTGTTTTTGGGTCAATTTTTGGACTAAAATTTCTAGACTTATACATGAGTATATACCAGGGGTAGGCAACCTAAGCCCCCCCGAGGCATTTGGACCAGCTCCTGCCGCCGCCTCCCGCTGCCCCCCGCCACCACCGCCCCCTGCAACCCGCCATGATGATATTGATTATTGTTGTTATTACTTCTTCTTGGGATTTTCTTGGCAAAATCTCCACAGGGGTTTTGCCATGGCTTTTCTGGGGCTGAGAGAGTGTGCATGCATATATTTTAAAAATATATTTATTTATTTATTTATTTATTTTTGGTGCTTCCGCCCCCCAATTGTCTGAGGGACAGCAACCCGGCCCCCAGCTCAAAAAGGTTGCCTACCCCTGGTATATACAATAGATAGGTAGATAGATAGATAGATAGATAGATAGATTTATATATAAGAACCAGCCCACCCATGGCACTACCCCAATCAGTTAAAAGTTGAAGGTCTGTTTAAAAAAGAAGGTCCTTGCCTTCTGGTGAAAAGAGAACAAAAAGGGGCCCAACCAAGTCTCCCTCATAGCTTGGGAGAAGCTACCAAGAAGGCTCTCTTCCAAGTCCTCACCAGATGTTATTTGTGATTGTAGTAGAACTGAAAGAAGGCTATCTCCCAAAGACCTTAAACTAGGACAGGTTCATATAAGGAGATATAGGAGATGATGAGACCACCCTTTTTCATCTTTTCCTCCTGCGCTAGGCATGGGATGTAAACTTTAATACACGGATTTTATCTCAAACCACTGTGCCCAGGCAGGAGGCATCCCATACCTAATCCAGACATCCTGTACCTCATCTGTACTTTTCCTGCACCTTGCAAAGAATGGGAAAATCCCATTCTTTCAAAAAGTGAGGGAGAAATTCAGATCGGGTATGAGATGCCCAGATCAGTATCAGATGCCTCCTGTGTGCAATAAAATCCGTGTATTAAAGTTTACATCCCATGCCTTGCGCAGGAGGAAAGGATGGGAAAGGGCAATATGATAATCTTTCTGATATGAAGTTGAAGGCTTTCACAGTTGGCATCCATAGTATTTTGTGGGTTTTTCAGGCTATGTGGCCATGTTTTGGAAGAATTTATCCCTGACCTTTTGCCTGCATCTGTCAGGGATAAATTCTTCAGGACATGGCTACATAGCCCCAAACCCCACAAAAAACTAATCTTTCCACTAGATAGAAAATAGAATGAAGTTAAATTTAAAATACCAGTAGTTGGGAAAAGCATCATGATTTTACAATGCATTATATATACAAAAAGACACTGTGGCTTGGGGGAATGGGGGAAGGCAGGGCTTTGCTAATGAATCAGAATACCATCAATGTGGGATAACAAAAGGAGAGAGGGATCGCAGGGCAACAAAATACAAGTCTCCAAAGAAATTACTGCAGTTGGAGTCAATTTATATTGTTCCTTTAATCATGCAGAGAAAAAACTGCTGGTGATGGCAGGAACTGTAACCAGTGGCTTCAGATGTTTGCTCATGTGAATTGGCAAACATGTACTTCAGATGTATTCCCATGTGAATTGGGAATTTAAATCTGGGAACTCCAGTATATTATACTATCAGATAGTGTCACATTTACCTGTGTGAATTTGTCCATAGATTGAATGATTTAGAAGACTAAAATGTCAGGGAGCCTGGGGAAGCTAAACAAAAGTGGGAACATAAGGAGCCCATGTAGTGGTTTGTGTGTTGGACATAAACTCTGAGAGACCAGGATTCAAATCCCTGCTCAGACATATAAACTCACTGAGTGGCCTTGGGCAAGTCACACTCTCTCAGCCTCAGAGGAAGGCAAAGGCAAACTTCCTCTTGACAAATCTTTTCACGAAAACTCCATGGCCCTTATCACATGGGGTCTGAAGCAGAGCTAATCCAAAGGGCATCCACAGCTAATACATATTATTCCCCCGTGTTTACACACGACGCTGCCCCAGAACACGGAGCTAATCCGTATTGTTCCCCTGTGTTTACACACGACGCTGCCCCAGAACACGGAGCTAATCCGTATTGTTCCCCGTGTTTACACACGACGCTGCCCCAGAACTCGGCAGAATACGGAGCTAATCCGTAAGGAGTAGGGAGATTTTGACATTCGGTTTGTAGAGGATGTACCTAGGGAGCCTTCGCATTCATTGCGAATTGGTGGGCAGGGCGAAAATCCCAGCGAGGGGAAGGGATTGCCTTGGCAAAAGGCAAACCGGATTGGAAAGAAGAGGAGGAGAGGAAGAGGGAAGAGGGAGGCGATCTCTCTCTCTCCATGGGCTGCCTTCCCTTCTCCAGTCCTCCAGCCCTCCTCCTCCCCGGTTCCCATGGCTGCCTTTCCTCCCGGCTTTTTGTGACGGGAGAGAAGGGAGCCTTGGTATTAATTGCGAAATGGCCAAAAGGGCGATATTTCCTTCGTTTCGCTATGGAACCGAATTTATTCCTACTTCTGTTTTTCTTCGCTTTTTCTTTGCTTCGTGGCCAGCGTTTGATAAGGTCCCATGATAGGTTCACCTTAGCATCACCAAAAGTCAGAAACAACTTGAAGGCACTAAGGACTGAGTTGGTTATTTGAAGCTTTATGTGTACACTCGTCCCTCCACATTTGCGGCTTTGACTTTTGCAGATTTGATTATTCATGGATTTTATTAATATGTTCTCTCTAGGAATGTCTAGGTCCTCCAGTGCAACTTTTACCAAAAGTCGCACTGAAAGACCTAGAGATTTATAGAGAGAACACTCCACTAGGTATTTGCAGCTCCTCCAGCACAAATCTATGGTCAATGTCTGGCAGATGTTGACCACAGAGTTGCACTGGTGGACCTAGAGATTCCTAGAGAGGTGTTCTCTCAGGTGAAAACATAGTGTTTTTGTTATTTGCAGTTTTTTCATATTCATGAGAGTCCTGTGCCCCTAACCCCAGCAAATGTGGAGGGATGAGTGTGTATTTTCTTTTTTAAAACATGAACACATTGCAGGCAGAAGGAGGAAAGAGCGAGGAAGGCAGAATTTCACCTCTCCTTCTAAAACCTCGAAGCAGCACCTTTAGCTGTGTTCCTTCAGGGCTGCTCTAGTTTTGAAGAAGTAAAATGAAACATAGGATGTTATCACACGTAGGCCAGAAAGTGATAATAAAGTGGAAATGAGGCATTCCGAAAATAAACGGAAAATAAACCTTGATTCCGCAAATGGCTTTCACACGTAATTACCTTAATTGCAAAATTAAAGTAAGTGCATTTAACGTTCACACACAAGCGAGAAAAGCCCGTAAATGTACTAGAAATGAGCTTCTTGCACATGCGCAGATAGAGGAATGCTCGCTGGAACCATGGGAACAGCAGGGAAATGCTCCCAAATGCGCATTTGCTTTTCACATTACGGTAAATGCGAAATTACCTTAATTTCGCATTTGCATTTCCTCCAAACAACCGAATTTCAAAAGATCTTGGTTAACACAAGTTTCTGTCCACTTTCTGTCCAGTTTCTGTGCGACGTCGTGTGAAAACGTGAGGCACAAATCCAGTTTCTGTTTGGGATTTGTGTGGATTAACCAGCAGATTTGCCCCCGTGTGATAACGTCCATAGGTAATGGAATTACTGATCACTGATGCTTCCTCTTTGTCCAGACAAGAAGGCAGAGATTACAGGAAGATGGTTGATAAGTAGGGAGAGTGCTGCTGCTGACCATGATTGACTACACCTCCAATGTGCTGCCTGAGGCAGTTGCCTCACTGAAGTTCAACATTATTAGCCCTTCTCACCTTTGTTGCTGCTATATTCAGCGCATGACTATATTTTCCTTCTGGCCCCTGCTACCCACTTGATGGCCAATATTTTCTCCCTTCCTTTGCCTTGGAATTCAAGCTTGCAAAAAGTTAAATAAACTTCTTTCGGTTGTCACCATGTAACCTGTAAGAATTACCGGTATTGATTTGGCCCTATGGGAGAGGAAACTCTAGGGAAGGGGCTATACTTACCAGCTGAACTGAGAAAGAGAGGGAGAGCTGGAACTGGAGAGGAGCTGCAGCTGAATGTCGGATTTTCAGTCATGTATTTAGGAGGAAACAAAAGGGGGTAATTTTTTTTGTAGTGGAGCTTCTATATTAGTTTTGCACCTGCTCTGTATTTTTTTATTTAGGGATTTAAGGTTGTATTCTAATGTTGCAAGTCCTGCACTGGCATCTCATTGGGTGCATGGAACTTTTGGGACAGTCCATATTCGTCAAATTTAATATCTAATTTGCTTTATCATTGTTAAAAATATATATTGGCACTTAAATTGTGATTATGTTTGCAAAATTCAATTATAGTTGGCTCCATAGAACCCAGAAAGCGGTACAATCACACAATTGTTTATAATGCAGAGGAGCTAGACTAAAACAGTGTGGTAGTTCTAACTCAGCTTTTGCTGAAGTGTCGTGTCTTTCAGAGGTGTTTACTTCAACTCCCATCATCCCTGACCATTGGCCACGACTAAGTACATTACCAGGTACAATGGGACTTCATATGTTTATCTGAAGAGCACTAGGTTGGGAAAATCTGCTCTGAACTCTTTAGGCTGCAAAATGGGAGTAACAGCAACCTTCCTCCCAGGGTTTCTAGGACTAAAGAATGTGTTCAGCTTTAAAAAAAAAAAAGGGGGGGGGCTATGGCTAGCATTGGACGTTATCACACGGGGTCTAAAGCAGCCCCATGCCTGCACCATCGCTGCATCATTCTGGATCCTTTGCCCCTGTGATCAGACGACGGACGTTATCACACTGGGGTCTCAAAGCGGCAAGAAAGCGGCAAGAAAGTAGAATAGAATCAATCCAGAAGCATACCGGAATGGACCCGGCAAGACGGAAATGGTTATCAGACGCAACTGGAATCATTGCGGAATTGACGATGCCGCGATGGTTCCGCTCCGGGGACTGTATCTCCTGTTCACACACAAGTGGAAAGATCCCTTCTACAACCCTCGCTCTTCACTCCGAAGCGACCGCTTCGGAGGCCAAGCCCAGGCCGGAGTTAAAGGGACAGCGCGTCCCTTTAACCCTGGCCTCACTGCTTTATGGGCTTGGGCTTTATGGGCTTTGGTGACCAGGCCCATAGAAGAGCCATGCCTGGGTTAAAAGGACGAGCTGTCCCTTTAACCCAGGCCTCTTTTCTCTTCTATGGGCTTGGTCGCCGCTTTGGCGACCAGGCCCATAGAAGAGCGAGGCTGGGGTTAAAGGGACGAGCTGTCCCTTTAACCCAGGCCTCTTTTCTCTTCTATGGGCTTGGTCACCACTTTGGCGACCAGGCCCATAGAAGAGCGAGGCCGGGGTTAAAGGGATGAGCTGTCCCTTTAACTCTGGCCTTGCTCTCCTATGGGCTTGGTCGCGGAAGCGACTGCTTCCGCGACCACGCCCATAGAGCAGTGAGGCCGGGCCCCGGCCTAGTTCCAGGATACATGTTTATACATAGGGCAAAAGCTGCATCATTCCGGCATCCTTCGGCTGCGGAATTGTAATTCCTCAAGATGCCCGGAATTCAAAAGAACTGAAATGATGCCATAAGGATGCAGGGATGATGCAGGGAAGGGCGGGGCTATGTGCGACGTCGTGTGAACACACGGAAAAAAGAACCGGAATGCTGCAGGAATGATGCAGCATTCTTTCTGCTTCAGGGCCAGTGTGATAACGTCCGACATCGCAGCAAACCCCGCCCATCCCTGCATCATCCCTGCACCATCCCTGCATCATTCCAGCTCTTTGTAATTCCTCTTTCAAAGAGGAATTACGGCTGCGTGACCAGAATCATTCCGGTATGGTTCTGGATTGATTCCATGCCGCTTTTCTTGCTGCTTTGAGACCCCTGGTGTGATAACGTCTATTGAAGGAGCTGCTTCGGACATATCGTTGGAGACATCACAAGTACTTGTCTTCAGCTGCCAGAAAAGATTATGTATATTTTAGTCAAAGTTGCTAAGAAATGGTTGAGCAGTTCTGTTGTTTACCTTCTTTATTTTAGATTGTAAGCTGCAGTTTGTAAAGTGCCACTAAGACTCATCGTCATATCAGGGTGATTTTGATGGAGCAGGTGGGTTTTAGTTATGCTTTTAACTTTTGTATATATTTTGTGTATAAATGATTTTAATTGTTTTGAATTTTACTGAGATTTTAAATGTTTGTCTGTGAGCTGCCTTGGGTCCCTCTGGGAAGAAAGGTAGCATACAAATTAAATTAAATAAATAAATAAAAACAGTCTATTTCTGTGCTTGTCTTTTTTTCTTTTTCTTTGCAATTTTGTATTCATTTTTGCACCCCTAAGTTTGAGAACATTTCCCTTCATGATAAACAATTGGAATCTCCCATTAAAAATTGTCATTTTGGAATGGCTTTGGGGAAAAGGTAAAAAGGAATAGGAGGAGGAGGCGGTATTCTCATACTTAGCTTGGGCCATATAACATTTAGGTTATTATACAGCTTGCTAACTGAATTAAGAACTGAAGTGTTACACATTAAAGAACTAATAATAAAAATAATAAAATTTATTTGTATCCCGCTTATTGGCAACAATCCAAGTGGCTTACAGTAAAACCCCCACATCATTTCAACCAACCAACCCATCCCCCTTAAAATCTGCTCTTAAGAACTGGGATCTAGCAACCAGTTCCAATGTAATAATGTTGTTGTTTGATAAACTTTGGTCTTCCTGTACAAGAAGTGAACTGGATAGTTGAGGGAGAGAATTAACATGTCTTCAATGGAACATGGTATAGTAGCTGTTTGGTGCATCATAGAATCATAGAGTTGGAAGAGACCACAAGCGCTATCCAGTCCAACCCCCTGGCATGCAGGAACTCAAAATCAAAGCATCCCCAACAGATGGCCATCCAGCCTCTGTTTAAAGACCTCCAAAGAAGGAGACTCCACTACTCTCCGAGGGAGTGTGTTCCACTGTCGAACCGCCCTTACTGTCAGGAAGTTCCTCCTAATGTTGAGGTGGAATCTCTTTTCCTGCAGCTTGCATCCATTGTTCCAGGTCCTGTTCTCTGGGGCAGCAGAAAACAAGCTAGCGCCCTCCTCAATATGACATCTCTTCAAATATTTAAACAGGGTTATCATATGCCCTCTTAACTGTCTCTTCTCTAGGCTAAACATACCCAATTCCCTAAGTCGTTCCTTCAGAGGGCATGGTTTCCAAACCCTTCACCATTTTAGTTGTCTTCCTCTGGACACGCTCCAGTTTTTCAACATCCTTTTTGAATTGTGGTGTCCGGAACTGGACACAGTATTCCAGGTGGGGCCTGACCAAAGCAGAATACAGTGGTACTATTACTTCCCTTGATCTAGATATTATACTTCTACTAATGCAGCCTAATGCATCATTGGAGCTCAGCTGCACATGTGGGGAAGTGCAGGTGTGTGTATGTGTGTTGGGTTGAGGACAATGCTGGGATGAATTTTTATGCACCAAGCATGAAGCTCCCTTCTCAGCCAAAGGTCTGTCTTTCTCATTTTTATGCATCGCCTTCAGAAATTAAACTGATGCATTTTTAAAAAGTGCAGCTAAATATGATCTTCAACAGAGCTTGAAATTAGGTTTATGCAAAGGATTGTGGATATCTGAGGGAGGTGTCGGCTTCCCTCCTTCACATACACCCTTTAAATGTAATTTGTCTTTGAATCAGCCTTGAACTTGAGCAAAGAAGCAATGCCTTATGGAATTGAGTAATTTCTAGCACCTTGTAGCATGTTGACAGCTGGAGGATTTTAGGAAAGCACTCGGAGAGTGGTGGAGTCTTCTTCTTTGGAGGTTTTCAAAGCAGATGCTGGATGGCCATCTGTCAGGAGTGCTTTGATTGTATCTTCCTGCACGGCAGAGGGTTGGACTAGATGGCTCTTGTGGTCTCTTCCAACTCTATGATGCTATGGTGCTTCTTAGAGAGACCCTTCCAGTGATGGCAGAAACTCCTGCTGCACTCAGGTGGGCAGGAAACTAGCTCTCAGTTCTGCTGCCAGCACTAAGTGGGCTGAAGAGAAGCTGGCCTTCAATGTGCTGGATCCAAAGTCATTCCCCTCCTCCTGATGAGCCCTGATCTGAACTGTTAGCTATAACAGTCCTGATCAGATGTTGGAAATGTTATTTTTGGGGACTACAGTCCCCATGGGGGTCAGCAGGTTTGAGCATAGGACTAGGACTCTGAAGATTGGAGTTTGATTCTCTGCTTGCCCATGGAAACCCACTGGGTGACCTTGGGCAAGTCACACCCTCTCAGCCCCAGAAAATCCTGTGACAGGTCTCCTTAGAGTTGCCATGAGTTGTAAATGACCTGAAGGCACACAACAACGAAACATTCCTCATGCTATCACTGACCATACTGGCTAGAGGATTTGGGGAGTTGTAGTCTCAGTCATGTTTCTGAGTTCTAAGCCCCCTGTAACTGGGGCAGCTCCCCCTCCCTACCTGTCAAGCAGTGGAGTAAGGTTGCTAAGACAGGTATCCACCAGGAGCAAATGTCCAGTGAATCCTTGCCCCTTTCTTTTTGCCCAAGGCTGCTCCTCTCCTTTCAGGCTCCACTTAGGATTGCTATACCAGGTGCATAGCATTTCCCCTTTATCAAGCTTGGTTTCTTATTGAAAACATCCACAGTGTTAGAAGATTGCAAGTGCTTTGGCCAAGTGACAAGGTTAGACTCAAGCTTTTTAATTTAATGCCACTGTAGTGGGACCTGCAACAATGTGGATCCTCACTCTGAACAGGAATACTCCTTTAAGCTTATCGCACTAGTATCTGTAACATTCCCATCGAGTTCCTGGAATGCAATGATATGGGAATGGGTGTTACCACATTAGACTATTGATAACTGGATAGTAACGTTATGAGAACACATATTATTGCACTGCATTTACTGTTGTACCAGTACCAGCACTAAAGCAGTTCCTCAGCCGTCCCTCATTGGAGCATGATCACTGTTGCGAAAACCCCTATGTCTGCAATGGAAAGAATGCTACCGAGAGGTTTAGGTAGCGAGCATTGATTGTTTTTTTCTTGTAAACACGACGCAATTCAATCTACAAAAATAAAATTAAAAAAAATTAATTGCCTGTGGCACCTTCCTTGCATCAATACCGGAAGAGTTGAATTGAGTTTGTGGACGTTCTAGGATGGGAGGGGAAGAGGTTGTCTTAGCCAATCAGAACACGAGGACAGATTGAGACTGGTAGGATTATCGCACAAACATCATCTGGAATGGTCTGAAAGTGTTCTTGCTGGATGAGGACGCATTTTTACAGTTCTCCTGCTGGGATGGGCTAGGGACTGTCAGAGCACAGAATGGGAACTCAATGAGGATCATACTGTGTGATAAAATACATTCCGCTCCATTCTCATCACATAGTCATTACGTTCCGAGAACACAGTGCGATAAGCTTACTTGTTAGAGCCAGCCAAGCTTACCTGGAGTATCACACGAAGGCAAGGTCTCTAAATCCTGTGCAGAAACAAGATTTAAAACCTCAGAAAAATCCCCGCAAAAGTGGGTTGATTTTCAGACAATGAGCAATAACATGACATTAAGGCGACAAAATGCACTTTTTACTTTTAAATCCAGAAAGTAATGGATCCCAACGTCATCTGAAAACCAACCCGCTTTTGCAGGTTTTTTCCCACTTTCTGTGTGGATTTATCTTAGATGTCATCTGAAAACAATCCGCTTTTGTAGATTTTTTTCAGTTTAAATCCCATTTTTGCATGGGATCCCACCTGTGTGATAAATTCCTTACTCTTTCCCTGCCTACTGGTTTCAAATTAACACTTGTCATCGCTATCAAGCATGCTGAGTCCACAGCCATTTGTGGGAAACAGGTTGGCCCCATTCAGATTTTTTTTGACAAAAATGTTTGTTCATTTGCCTACTTTGATCTTTTTTATTTGGACTCCATGGTATCTCACACCTTTATAAAAGTTACTATGATTTGGCTCCCAATGATGTTCAGTGCCCAAGTTAACTGTGATGATTGATTGTTATTACTTACAGCCCATCTTCCCTGCACTGAATTCATCAATGGCTCTTCTCGTCCCCCCTTTATTTTCAAAAGTCATGTGAAGCAGATGAAGGTAAGAGCAAGTGACAATCTCAAGGTCACTTTGTGAATTTCACCAGGAATAAAAAATCTCCCCAGTCTAGTACTCTGACCACTATGACATACTGGCTGTTAATGGTATAAAGACTGGCTTATTCAGTGTATTTTCCCAGTTTATAGTCTTATGACATGACTTCAGTAGCATTCTGGAATATGCATTTGATTTGACTGTTGGGTTTAGTCTTGGAAAACTGGATCAAACCTTTCTAAGGAATTTCCTTCTTCTGGATCTATTCATCACCAACTTGTCATGGGAACACTGATATAAACCCACAGAGGATTATAGTATTTTCTAGTAGAGTGTTGGAAACTTGGCCCATAAATTCATGCACTCTTTGGGAGGATTCAGGTTCTACTTGGGAGAGAACTGGTGCACTGAAAGGATCCTTGCTGTCTTATCCCACATCTTGGAGTAATAACTGTTAACAATGACAGTGATCTTAAAGAGACATACAGGAGTTTATAATACAGTAAACAATCTGGTTATCCTTCCCCGCCCCCCCCCCCCCCCCGCCCCGGTCTCTAAACGTTCACCAGTAAGGAAGCTGATATTACAAGTTTTGGGGGCATTTTGCAGACATACAAACAAGCACTAAGAAGTAACTGCTTAAGAACATATAGCTATTCAGTGCACAGCTTGGGAGAGAAGCAAAACAAAATAATAAAAAGAAACAGGGTGCATGAACTTTTCCAGACAATGATTTTAAAAAGACGTTATTTTTAGCTGTTTATTAGCATTAGCCTCTGATCCAGTACCAGTGATGTAACTAATATCCTGCCCTTATGTAATGTTTCAGCTTGGGGGCATAACAATTTCTCTTCAATAGAATGAATTCCATAAGGAGCAATGTTTTAAAATGTAAGTAACATCTGTGCAAACTAAAACATCTGGAAAGACCCTCAGTCTTCCATGTGATTGTATATTCTGGTGGAATAAGCTCTTTGTAGACAAGATTCTCAATTGCATACCTCTACTCCTGGTAGATGTATTATGGTAAACACAAAATAAAACAAAATACAAAATCTACAAAAGAGTGATATCTTTATTGGCCAGCCAAAATGCAAAAAAAAACACATAATGCAAGCTTATGTGTCCAAAGGCGAGTTCTGCTATGCTTGCAATAACCAATACACCAACATAAGTGGAGAATAAAATGTCCACAACCTTTAGCGATTACCTCAGTAGCTAGAGTTGGCGTACACATGAGTCTGATCCAGGCATTGACCAACCCAGTTGTTGATCGATGAGCCCATCAATCCAGTCTGCTGCTGGACCTCTGGGATGACTGGACATGGATCCAACTAGAAAGTTGCCCCACCTGATCCCCTTGCCATGAGGGAGTGCTGAAAATGCATCTACCCCCACTTGGGCAACACTATTTCTGCCCCACACACCCCAAGTCCCCAAAGAGGACCCCATACATTACCAATGCCAGATAGACACTGGTAAAAGATGTCCCAGATCCAGGACCCATCCCAACCATCCTTCATAAAGTTGTTACAATGGCAAACCCTTTTCTTTTCACAACAGACAATTGACAATGGCATGTACATGAGTGGTATCAATGCATACAGCTGCAATACATTATAGACTGATGAATAAAAGAGGGTTGGAGGGTGGGACGATGCTCTGAAAGGAATTGCCGAACTACAAGAGGGCAGCTCCTTGAACACCTCTTTACCCAACCAGAGTGAAGCCTACAAGCTACTCATTCCATCCAGGTACTTCAGCCTGTAAGTTCAAACCTGAGTTTGAACACACTGGCTGTTGCTTCCTGTAAATTATTCAGCTTGCTTTTGAAGCTCCACTGGCTTCTTCATCAGGGAAAAGATGTTTAAAAATCCATACAGGAGGAAGAAAGAGTGACAGCGTTGGAGCCACTGGTCTACATTTGCACTATGTGTGCATTTTGGGTGGCCAATAAAGGTAACACTCTTTTGCAGATTTTGGATTTTATTTTGCTGTATGGCCAGCACGGCTACCCCTGAATATGTATCCTGGATTTGGAGATACTGGACTTAGTTGGGACTCCTAAACAAGAGGGAAATAAGGACTGGGACTTAATTCTTTGAATTTCTACCTCCAACAAAGGTAAAACTTGTTTTATTTGGACTATCCTGGCTGAGTTTTACCTATACAACTCTTAAAAGTTTTTTTCCAGATGTAGAAGTAGAGACTTCTTGAGAAATTCAGTGTTCTCTGCCCAGGAAAGGGTCCCTTTGGCTTCACAAGATATGGAGACGTCCTGGATCCCAAGAGGAGTTACTGTACTTTACCACTGTTAATGGAGTTTAAATTTCAATGTTAGTTCCAAACTGGGGGTAAGGGGATTAGGTTATTTTATCATGTTGTTTTATAGCTGTATTGTTGTATTTTATGATTGTTACCCACTTCAGTCCTTCGGGGAGAGGCGGGTTATAAATAAAAATGTATTATTATATTATTGTCCTTTGTCTCAGTCCCCATATGGCTAAGGGAGATACGGCCTGCATTGAGGTTCTTCCAAACCAATTGAACTACAGCAGAGACAACATCTATACAAAATGTAGACCTGTGACTCCAACACAGTTACATAGTTCTTCCTCCTCTATGATATTTTTTAAAAAAACATCTTTTGACAGATGAAGAAGCCAGTGGAGCTTTGAAAGCTTCCATTATGTGTTTTGTGCATTTTGGCTGGCAAATAAAAGTATAATTGTTTTGTAGATTTTGTATTTTGTTTTATTTTACTGTATGGCCAGCACAGCTAACCCTGAATATGCAAACAGGATTGACCCTTTGCAACCTGTACAACTCTGTGAGACTCCATATAATAAATAAATAAATAAAGCCTGCTTTGCCCATATAAGCTGTTAAAAGTGTTCCTGGGCAGTGCCACCTCAGACCACTAGAAGAGGATCACATGGATGAATCCTTCCCAATTAAAGAAGATTCCCTGGTTATACACAGTTTATGTGGGCTGAACTTTCATACTTAAGATGTTTCTGCACTATACAGTTGTATGTTTCATACCATGTCAGCTGTCATGCTTCCATCCTACAGAATCCTGAAATTTCTGGATTAGTAAGGTACTTATTAATATTAAGAAGCATTTACATTAACATTAAGAACATTAATATTAAAAACATCCATTTAAAACACTATAATTAGAATCGTCCAAGCCATTGCATTCCCCATCATCATGTACGGATGTGAGAGATGGATAGTGAAGATAGCGGATAGTACGAAAATCAAGTCATTTGAGATATGGTGTTGGAGAACAGTGCTTAGGGATACCATGGATGGCCAAAAAAACAAACAAATGGGACCTAGAAAAGATCAAGCCTGAACTTTCTCTGGAAGCTAAAGATGACTAAATTGAGGCTGTCATAGTTTGGTCACATCATGAGAAGGCATGACTCATTAGAAAAGACAATAATGCTAGGAAAGGCGGAGGGCAGTAAAAAGAGAGGAAGACCGCATACCAGATTCAATCAATGAGGCCACGGCCCTGATCTTCCAAGACCTGGGCAGAGCAGTTGAAGACAAGAGGTCTTGGAGGTGTCCCATTCATGGCATCGCTGTGAGTCAAAGTCGACTTGAGGGCAGTTAATAACAACAGCAAAACTACTTAGAATTCTCTACCAAAGAATTCATGTGGCATTACACAAACAAATCTAATTAGTTATACACACTACAAATCCCAATATTCTGTAGGATCACACTATGACAGTTAAAGTGGTATGAAACTGATGTCAATGACAAAGCCTTAGTGTTTATTCTATCTGTCTGCCTGACTTTCTTTCTTTCTTTCTATCACTATGAAGTGGTTAATTTACTGTCTGGGTAAACAATTTAGTATCAGTCCAATGGGACAGTGGACGTTTTCACACTGGGGTCCCTAAAGCCGGCTGGAGCCATTCCGGAATGGCTCCAGCGGCGGCAGGCTAATTTCTTTTGCCACTCGGAATTACCTTTCCGCCGCTGAAGCCGGAATTAGAGGCCTTTCTGCCGGAGTGAGGTCGGACTTAGGGCTCTGTGCGTTTGAACACATGGAGCGACGAGCCGGACGGACGCAGGGATGGCACCGGAAGGGGCGGGGTTTGCCGCCGCGCGTGTGTGAACAAGCTGGAAATGGAGCCGGAGTGGGGCCGGACGGAGGTAGGATTGAGTTCTCCTAAAGCCCCATGTGAAAACGTCCAGTGTTGTTTTGTGGGCTGAATGTTGTAGCTTATTTCCCTTTTCATACTAATCATTAGTACCTAATGGAATAATAACTATGACCAGCAAAGAGAACTATAACAATAGCATGCTAAAAGATTTCCAGATAAGATGTATTGGGGAAGATTGGAAGGAGATAAGTGGAGATAGGCCTATATCCAATTACTAGACCAACTACACTTGGTCCTGAGACTAGCAATTGGGTTACTTTATTTGAGAATGGCCAGCAAATTTAGGTCATACACCAATGAGTGTGCATACATTTGTTGTTGTGTGCCTTCAAGTCATTTCTGACTTATGGTAACCCTACAGTGAATCTATCACAGGATTTTCTTAGCAATATTTGTTCAGAGGAGGTTTGTCTTTGCCTCCCTCTGAGGCTGAGAGAATGTGACTTGCCCAAGCTCTTGAGTGGGTTTCCATGGCTAAGGAGGGATTCAAACCCTGGTGTCTAGTGCTACAAGAACTGCACCACACTGGCCCTTGTGTATATATACTGTTTGTACATGACTAATAACTGCAGTCATAAATGCACCTAGGAGTTACTGAATCATCCTACTGAACAGAAATTAAATTGGATCATGTCACTGACAATAGTGCACATAGTTCCATATTATACAGCTTTGTAAATTAAAAGTAAAAAGTGAAAACAAAATTTGTGACAGGTCTTGCAGAATGTTGATGGCAGTTGAAACAAAAAAGACAGCTTTATAACTCATTTATAACACACTAAATGGAGATGAACTTTCTTGTTCCTTTACATCCTACTTTCCTCTTTTCCCATAAGCCTGACAGAAGTTGGGAAACAGTCTGCAATAGTCTGCTGTAAATCCCCCCTTATCAGTTTTATGAAAAGCTTGTACTTCTGAGGCCCAGTGAACTTCACTAGTATCAAAGAACCAAGAAAGAGAAGACTTTCTTCTTTATAGGTGATTTGCTTTTAAATGTTTTAAACATTGATTTATTGGAAGATATAGTATATAATATTCCTGTTAGAGTGAAATACCCTTTCTATGTATACTGCCTTCTTTCGTTTGGTGAATAGTGGTCTCTCAACTCATACTATTCCTCAGCATCCATAAATCTAGGGCTGGGAATGAGGGCTGAAGTTTGGAGACTTACATCTCAGGGTCCCACCATACAAACCCATTGAATGGTAACTAATGGGATCAAAACACATCAGTGTAAGTACTGTATTTGGGGCTGTATGGTTATGTTGGATCCCACCAGACCTCATGCTCATTGCTGTAGCATCTCTATAATAAAGGGGTAGCTAGATATATATGTTTATAGGTTAGATCATTCCTTTAAAAATACACTGCCCTTCCTTACAAAAATGGTTCCCAAGTAAAAGTACTTAACATTACATGAGCAGAAGAAAATTTTATTTTCATAGAAATGATGATGCTAGGATTTAACTGTGTTTGAAATGTGAAATTGCATGTACTCATAATTTTTTTTCTTATTTTAAACCAGGTTTGTTTGGTTATTTGGTTTTTACATGACAGGAATGTTGCAGCAGTTGTAAATGATGGAAAGGTCTTGGTCAAGTGAGGGAAGAGAATAGAAATGTGGCTTTTACAGGCCTCATCTGCCCTGCAGAAATAATGCAGTTTGACACCACTTTAGCTGCCATGGCTCAATGCTATGGAATTCTGGGATTTGTAGTTTTGTGAAATATTTAGACCTCTGCCAAAAGCTCTGGTGCTACAACTACAAATCCTAGGATTCCATACACTGAATCATGGCAGTGAAAGTGGTGCCAAACTGCATTATTTCTGCAGTGCAGATGCAGCTACAGATGATATCTACAGAAGCTTATAAAGCCTTCAAATCCAGGGTCTAGCATTAACAAGCTGCATAACTATGCCTTTAAATAAATATACAAATCCATCATTGCTGACATTTCACTGACCTGTATCTGTTTAGTCTACTTTGCTTATGGGAACTCTCCTTTGGTGAATAAGCTAGCTGAGAGATATGTGGAATTTTCATTCACTAAAGGATTCCTTCCACCACTTCCCTTTGTTTTAGCAGCTGTGACTACATGAACAAACAAGCTGCCTTTGAAATGTTTTCATTCAAACATCCTTCGCACCTGTGATTATGTGAAAATGAGTTTGTTGGAATAGCTTTTCTAGTACATTTTTGGGCTTCAGAAGGGTCTATGAACTTCTAGTATACAAATCCTTTGTGACTGCATCACTATTTCAGTTTGGATATTTGGGGGATAACACAGAGCAAGAACTGAATTGGTTTTTCATGAACAGACTTTGAATGCATGAATGTATGCATGACTGGAATTGGTTTCCATTTTTTTTACTTGCTTTTTATAAAGACACATATTTCCACAAATAGTCTTACAAGACTGTATCTATTTTCCAATGTGAAAGTTATTTGTTTTTGTTATGTTTCTGTACATTATGTCTTAGTAATTTTAGGCAGGCCCTATCTCTGTTCAGTAATTTTACAATACTGGGAATGTTTTTCTTTTATTCCCATCTTTTGTTCTTCATCTCTTTCAGCATAGCTACCCTGAGGCTGTGTGGTGGGTATAAAGATAATACATTTTAGAAAGAAATTATAACAAACCTCTGGTGCTCATGCAATCCATCCTGCAAGATGACCACTTGTATTTTATTTCACATTCAATTTGCATCCCCTCCACTCAGTACAGCTCTGCAGATAAGAAACTAGTGGCCCTCATCTGTACAAAATAGGCTTTGTCAAATAGATGTGTGCAAAAAGTTCATAGGGGAGACAGTGTGAAGCATCCATTAATACCTTTTTATATAACTCATACTTAGCTGTCTATGCACAACAAAGATATATTGGGGAATGGAGTTCTTCTGGAACAGATGTAGGCGATTTGGGTCCTTCCAAATGTTCCTAGATAGAAACTCTAATCAACTCTAGATAGCATAGCCAATGGTGATGGATGATGGAAGGTACAGTCCAACAGTAACTGAAGTGCTGCAAGTTCACTATACTTATTCTGGAAAAATGTCTGGTATACCTACCAATTTTTTATTTTGGAACAGACGTGGCTAGGCAAATGAGGTTAGCCAAGCTTCTTTCTTGGCTAACCTCATCTTAAATAAGAGAAACAGCAAAATGCAGGCCTATGATTAACACCTTCAATTTTTTTCTCCTCTTTTATTTGTAACACCTTGCCTGATGAAGAAGCCAGTGAAGCTTTGAAAGCTTGCAACATGTATATTTTTTGGCCAATAGAGATATCACTGTTTGGTGGATTTTTTACTGGATTTGCTAAATGACCAACACAGCTACAGCTGGATGTTTTCTAGCACATGCTTAGTATGGCTGTAAGGTGGTAGCTGTGCATTTGGAGAATCTTTTTCTAAACTAGAAAATAAGGAAGGCCCTGTGAAAAGAACACCTCCCTTTATCTTACACACCATTCATCTTTTAGGCTAACTGTGGGCTACTCATCCATGATGGTTTTCTGATGTTTCAGTGATGAGAACTGGTGACAGGAGATGACCTCCTGATGGTTGGGAATGTCACTCCAGCTTTTGAAAGCACCTTACAAAAGGCAATAACCACAGGTAATGGCAAGGGCATACAGAGACAGCAAGAATAACATGCAGTTAACACACAACAGCAGAAGGGAGAGATGAGAATATCTACCTGGAGAGTGAGTTGAATGGGGCTGTATCTGTGTTGGGAACTTGATTTTTTGGGGACCAGGTTGGTCAACGTGGAATTTTAGAATGTATTTTCCTTATAAAACACATACTTGCAAAGAAAGCAAATATCACACAGCCATTGTCTCCAAGACTCCAACAAACACTAAATGTAATAAGCAGTTCCTATAACTTCTCACCATTTGGAAGTGGTAAATACCTATTGTCATTCAGCATTCAGAAAACCAGTGGCATTTTCCTCAGAAGATTTGTACTATTTCCACACCATGTTTAATAATAACCGAGCACCCACCATTATAAATATGCATCAAAAATGACTTCATTGACATTCTCTCTTTTGCTTAACAATGCAGGTTTTTTTTTGTTTTTTTTAAAAAAGCAATACAGAAAGTTAACAGTATTCATGACATTCAAGGACTGGAATACTGGCCCAAAGGAGATGCCACGAAGCCTCCTTTTTATACAGGTCTTTCCAAGCAAACCAGTTTCTCTCACTAGAATCTCCTCTTAAAATTCCACAGCGATCTGAACTTGAGTACTTATTTCATACACCTCAGCTGGCCAGTGCTCCTCCTCCTCCTCATTAAGACATATTATTCCATTACAAGATGGGGGAAAGAGGCCATTCCCCTCGTTACACAGTTCACATTTATTTGTATTATATAGACTGGAGGCACAACCTGCAGCCCTGGGGGCCATTTGGTAATTGACTGCTTATGACTCCATCCGCTATCCCAATACTGACAGAAAAGCACCCTGTTCCTTGCTTCCATGTCCATTGTTCCTGCTAGTATTACTAGCAATCTCAGGAGGGTGGCATTGTGTTAAGGTGTGTGGGAAAATTCAAGGAGGGAAGGAGGGGTCTGTGCAAGGATGTAAATCTTCATAAATTTCATTCTTGTGGGCAAGAACAAATAATCTAACTAGTTTTCTCCCCACTGTGATAAAAGGCTTATTGCATGAGAAAAGAAAGCCAAAATGGAGTGGGATAGTAGCAGCTTTCTCCGTATCTCTCCACACAACATCATAGCACTTCCATTCTTTTCACAAGGGAGATTGTCATGAAAGTGTGTCGTCGTGCTGGAGAAATCCGTTTGACAAGAGGCATGCTTTACGACCGCCTTCCTCAGGAAGAGAATGGAAGTCCTACTTTTCTCATTCAATAAGGGTGAAAATCCCTGGCAGTTTTTGAAGATTTGGACTTTGGGATTTATTCTGGAAAAAATCCACACATTTTTTGTGCAGAAAGCAATATTTTCTGCACAGAAATGCCTTGTTCTTCATAGAAAATGTTTTCTGTGAGGAAAACCTGGTTTCTACAGAGAAAAAAAATATTTTTTTGTGCAGAAAATGGCATTTTCTGTGGAAAAACCAATGTGCTCTTTTCATACAAAATAACTTAGAAGTGTGAAGATTCTCATCCATCCAGGATTCTGTTCACCTGGGTTTCTGAAATTTGGAAAACCCGTGTCTCCTGGGATTTACAAATATTCTTTAAATCCCAACTGTATATGAGTGCATGGCTGTAGCCCCCCCCCCCCCAAGTCAAGAAATGAGTGTGGTGTTGAAGGCTGAAAAGATCATGCACCCCCAAATAGAAGCCAATCTGTTTCTCACCGTGCACACCGAAGTGTCAGGATTTACCTAGATATGAGATATTTGAGATGACCCCAGCTGTAAGGATCAGAATCATAGAGTTGGAAGCGACCACAAGGGCCATCCAGTCCAATCCCCTGCTATGTAGGAACTCAAAATCAAAGCACCACTCCACCACTCTCTGAGGGAGTGTGTTCCACTGTCGAACAGCTCTCGGTGTCAGGAAGTGCCTCCTAATGTTGAGGTGGAATCTCTTTTCCTGTAGCTTGCATCCATTGTTCCGAGTCCTATTGTCTGCAGCAGCAGAAGACAAGCTAGCTCCCTCCTCAACATGACATCCCTTCAAATATTTAAACACGGCTATCATATCACCTCTTAACCGTCTCTTCTCCAGGCTAAACATACCCAATTCCCTAAGTCATTTCTCATAGGGCATGGTTTCCTGACCCTTCACCATTTTAGTCACCCTCCTCTGGACACGGTCCAGTTTTTCAACATCCTTTTTGAATTGATGGACACAGTATTCCAGGTGGGGCCTGACCAAAGCAGAATACAGTGGCACTATTACTTCCCTTGATCTAGATACTATACTTCTATTGATGCCGCCTAAAATTGCATTGGCCTTTTTGGCTGCCGCATCACACTGTTGACTCATGTTCAACTTGTGGTCTACTAGGACTCCTAGATCCCTTTCACACATAGTCTTAAGCCACCTGTCCCCCATCTTATAATTATGGACTTCATTTTTTTGCCCCAAGTGCAGTACCTTACATTTCTCTGTTTTGAAATTCATTTTGTTAGGTTTGGCCCAGCTTTCTAATCTATTAAGGTCATTTTGAATTTTCATCCTGTCTTCTGGGGTATTAGCTTTTCCTCCTAATTTGGTGTCAGCTGAAAATTTGAGAAGCATGCCCCCTATTCTTTCATCCAAGACATTGATAAAGATGTTGAATAGCACTGGGCGCAGGACAGAACCCTGTGGCACCCCACTGGTCACTTCTCTCCAGGATGAAGAGGAGCCATTGCTGAACACCCTTTGGGTTTGGTCAACCAGTTACTAATCCACCTAACAGTTGTATTGTCTAGCCCACATTTTACTATCTTGTTTGCAAGAATATCATGGGGACCTTGTTAAAAGCCTTACTGAAATCAAGATATGCTATGTCTACCACATTTCCCTCACCTAGTAAGCTAGTAATTTCATCAAAAAGAAGAGATCAGATTAGTTTGGCATGACTTGTTTTTGAGAAACCCATATTGACTTTTAGTGATTATGGCATTCTCTTCTAAATGTTCACAGATTCTCTGCTGAATGAACTGTTCTAGAATCTTTCCCGGTATTGATGTCAGACTAACTGGGCAATAGTTGTTGGGATCCTCTTTTTTCCCCTTTTTGAAGATGGGGACAATGTTTGCCCTCCAGTCTCTTGGGACTTCTCCTGTTCTCCAGGAGTTCTCAAAGATTATTGCCAGTGGCTCTGAGCTTACATTTGCCAGTTCTTTTAATATCCTTGGATGTAGTTCATCTGGTCCTGGAGACTTAAAAATCATTTAGGTTAACCAGGTATTTCTGTACTTCCTCTTTACTGTGTATTCCTGTGTAGGAATCATCTCTAAATACCCTAATTCTTGGGGTTGTTTGCTTACTCTAAGATTCCCCCTGCAGATGCTCCTTTTAGTGTAAAGAAAAAAATTATCCCACACATTTTATAGTCACACTGGCTAGAAAGTATTGAACAAACATATGTGTTTGGTCATCAAAGGCACAGCCAACCTTCTGGTAATGCTGGTGATAGTAGGAATGATGGCAACACTGCATCTGTTCTCATTGAAAAGAATGAAAGTGACTTCCTATAGACACCAGATGAGGATAGTGTGGGCCCTTGGTACCGGCTGTGGTTCAGTTCCAGGACCTTATGTGAAAACCAAAATCCATGGATGCTCAGGTCCCATTATATATAATGGCATAGTGTATCAAGTCACCACACCAATATTCTTCCTTATATAAAATGGCAAAATCAAAGTTTGCTTTTTGGAATTTTTGTTTTCAACATTTTCAAGTCATGGTTGAATCCGTGGATACAGAATCTGTGGATATGGAGGGCTAACTGTATTTTGCCTTCCAAATGTTGGCCTTAGCTCCCACTAGTCTAAGCCAGAATAGCCAATGTTTAGTGATAATGGGAGCTGCAGTGCAACTACAACTTGCCCATCACACAGGATGGACCCTAGTTCCTAAACCTCCATTAAAGAGAAAGATAATGTACTCAGAAACTTCTTTGAGTTCTGCTGAGTGTTTGTTTTAGTCTAAAGGTGATCCCCTGTAGCTTCCCTCAGAGATGCAGCTGAAAAAGGAATGGAAAAGCTTGACAAACCTTTTTCTGCCAATATAAACTCCCATGTAGTCTTTCTTTTTAAATTTACACACTTTCCTCATTACTATGTTTCTAATTATTTCACTAATTTAAGACACCAGAGTCCCCTACCACCAATGCAGTAAGCATGAAATGTATATGACATTTCAGCAGTGAGTATAAGATTTTGTAATTCCCTAGCGGGGTTCAGAAGAGCATGAGAAGGAAAGAAAAATCTTCACAAACATGCTAGTTGATCAAGGTTAATATAAATGGGGTAGGGCTGGGAAGGCCTATGTTATAAGCTACAAAATGGGTTGGCTCAGAAACTTGAAAAAATCCTTCAGTCTACTAATTTCTAAAACACAGGAAACACCAGGGGTGTGCTTTTGTTTTGTTTTGTGAGTAGAACCCACCACAGAAAGAAACAACTGTGCTATCATCAAATCCTTACAATCCATTAGAGTCCATGTCTTTGGCCCATGAATCCCTTTTAAATTTCCTCTTCGAATCTACACTGGTCCCAAATCATGCTGATATTCTGACTGTACTTCTTTAAATACAAATACAATTGTAGATTGTTAGCTTTTCATTTTTGCTTCATGCTTCATGAATCCTTCTGTCTTCAGCAACCAGGGAATGTAGGGACCATTTCTGTCTACATTTGTCTCAGTTCTGTTTCTGATCAATGCCACTTGGTGTAATTTCCCCCTCATCCCATTGTCCTATGTATTACGTTTTGTCAGAGTTCATAGCAGTCCAGCCAGGTAATGAATTGAAATTGATCATGCATGTACACAAAGAATCTAAAAATGTGCAAGAGATCTACAACGCTACATGAACACAAGAAGAGTCCTGCTGGATCAGATTAAAGATCCATCTAGCGCAGTAATCCGGGAAACCATAACTTAGCTAATGTCCAGGGTAGCATTCCACCAACTGAGAAAGGCGAAGAGGTGCTGACTTTAGAGTGGTCTCCTCTCTTATGAAAATGGTTGAATACTGCAGATGACAATTTGATCCTGTCAAGTTGCTGATAGAGAGACTCGTGATCTTAATGGCTTGCACTTTCTGGCTCAGTTGGTTATTTACATCCAAGAATAACTGGAGGTGCTGAGACTTTGTGCTGCACTTTGGATATTAACAAAGGAACTGTTGGAGGACTGAACTAATTCCTAAAGTATGAATCACAGGCATTTATGAGCTAGAACTGTCCAACCATACTTTTGGGGTGTTGGTGGAATCCCTCAGACTAAATCCAGGCTTAAGCCATTCTGAGAGCATCCTTTATTTTTAAATGATGCAATAACGCCTTACTGTTAATACAACAGGGATGCCCTCCTTTTTAAGTGCCATGGATTGGAAAGAAAATATGTAGAAGCATATATCTTATT
Organism: Phrynosoma blainvillii; assembly: GCA_026167975.1. Classification (NCBI taxonomy): domain Eukaryota; kingdom Metazoa; phylum Chordata; class Lepidosauria; order Squamata; family Phrynosomatidae; genus Phrynosoma; species Phrynosoma blainvillii. The sequence goes on along the minus strand of JANUYF010000003.1, from coordinate 312,867,973 downwards.
AAAACAGGGTTCAAATGTTTATCTGGGTATGTGGGTATGCTAGCAAAGAGAATTCTGTCTTCTGTGCAAACCTGGGTCTTCTTGCATTGTCCAATATGGTATACAGAGAGAACTGCTCCTGTTCTTTAAAACATCATCCAAGAAAAAAATTACAAATTTAGAAACACGTTCTTTTGTTTTATGGTGAATCGTAGAGTACAAAGCAAAATGACTTGGGCATGACATTCATTTTGTTTCTTTCTTTCATGGCTTTAGGAGAGCTGGAAGCTAGACACAAGGAGGATTTTGATTTTTGCTTGTTGTATCAGTGTGCTGCTGAGCAAGTGTAGAGATGTGTAAAGTAACCATCTGCAAAATAAACAAGAAAGAGCTCTGAAAAGGGCAGATACAGGTTTGCAACCAATAATGTAGGGGAGATAGGACTTGTAGGGTTGAAGCCCTGTGGGCTATGGATTAGCTGGGGTTATGACATATGCCATATCTCTTGGCCTTTCCTAGTCCTTCAGACTTAATTCTTGTAGCAAATATTCACAGCTACTACGGTTGTAATCTAAAATGTTTAGATGGCAGGGTGGCTTGATCTGGGATGGGCAGAAAAGACCTATTTTATTTCAAAAGACTAGTTTGTGGTAGAGATGGAAATTGATAGATTTTGCTAAAACATATGAATTAATATCATCACCTGTATTTTGTGGCTCCTCTTCTAGGTAGTGTTACAAAGACTAACATGAGGAGGGCCTGCATTTCAAAATTTGCCAGTACACAACTGCATGCAACAAGTCATGGATGTCAAATTAAAAACCCCAGTATCAGGATCCAAAGGAATACCTAGGGTCATGTGAGGGACTGGCAGTGTTCCAATGGAATTTCTGCATTTTGCCTCTGAACAACTGCATCCCCACCAAACACAATCTTCTTTTGAAAGTTGCTTCACTTTCTCTCATAGAATGGAAAGCTTTTTGTTTAAGAAAAGCAATTTCAAAGTTTCCTTGGAATCTGTTTGACCGTGATGCTACTACTGGTGTTTACATTTTTATTCAACTGTCCCCCAAGAAATTCAGGGATATTCTCTATGACTAATTTTTTTTAAAAAAAACCCCCAAAAATGCCATCTTCGCATCAACTGTGAAAGACCGATTAAGATTGATTCAAAGTCATCCTCTAAGCCAGGGGTTTGGAACCTTTTGTCCTCTACTTGTTTCAGACTAAAACTTTTATGATGACTGGAGTTAGTGGGAACTGTAGGCCAAAATATATGGCATATATTCCACATCTGTAAGCATAAGTGGAGATTTGAACCAGGGAAAGGATAATTATGCAATCCTTGCCCATGCCAGTCCCATTCCCTTGGTTTTTTGGATGATCTTGGCTAATATCAATAAATGTATTTGGCAGACAGGCACCCTTTAGCTGAAACATTAGTAAAAATGAATGCAAGCCAATTTTCTCTGCTAATTTCTGCTAGCTTTATGGAATTAGCCTTTTGAACCAGAATACCCAATATCTTGCCTCTAAAACTGTAAAATTCTAGTTGCTACAAAAAAGGTTTTCCAACAGCACAAAGGAAAAAAAATGGATCAATCAGCTAGATGTAGAATGTAATGGCATAACAATAGACACAATCCCTGGTGTAAATTTCTTAATTTACTACACTTGTTTCTTGTGCTTTCAGTTGTTTATTTATTTATTTAATTTGTTTGCCACCTTTATTTCAATATGGGACCCAACATGGCTCATGTCAAGCGTATCCAAGCCACTAATTTTGAATGTTATTGTATTCTATGCATTTTTATTGCTGTAACCTGCCCGGATTCCTTGTGATTGGGTGGGCTATAAATAAATAAATTATTATTATTATTATTATTATTATTTCATTTAAGACATGGAAAAGTTACTTTTTTGGACCACATCTTCCAGTCACTTTGGGAATCATAGGGGGGTTGCAGACTGCCAGAAATAGTGCAAATTGAGTCCACTTTTAGGGTTAGGGTTAGAGTTAGGGAATAGTGGGAATTGTAGTTTATTGTGGCACCAGAACTCTCTGACAGAGAAGGCTCAATGTCTCAGAAAAACAAACAAACAATTTCCATGATTCCCTAGCACTAACCCTAACCCTAAAAGTGGACTCAATTTGCACTATTTCTGGCAGTCTGCAACCCCCCATAGTTTCCCAAAGGACTGTTTTCAAACTCTGGCTGACATTCATGAAGCAGCGATAAATGCATAACCTAGAATTATGCATTTGTGACTGGTTCGTATTCACTACTTTAGGGAATAGGTAGGGACCATGAAAATCCCTAATCCCCATTTACTAGGTACTGGTGCCTGCAATCAGCACAAATCTGTTCCCTTGTCGAGCAGGAAGCAGCTGACTGATGTTTCTACTCTCCTTCACACAAGCGAATGCCAGTGTGAGGAAGAATTGCAACAGAAAACCTGTGTCTGCCTGTTGTAATAGAGATTGCCCGTGGGAGGGGTGGGAATGTCAGTCAGCTGCTTCTTGATGGACAGGAAAACAGACCCCCATCGATCACTGCAGTTGCTGCACAGTAAGTGGAAATTAGGGGGGTTGGGCCCAGAGACACCAAGTAGCAATGTAATTATGATGATTACATAGCTATGCAGCCGACAGAGAATTCCAGCCACGGATTCAAATGGGTTTCAGTATGATTTCAAATAGGTAACAGCTGGTAGCCACCAGTGGCTTGAAGAAATTAGGAGAGTACTAAAACAATTCTTGAACATTTCTTTTCTTTTCTGCACAGACCAGAAGAAATTATATTATAATCATGGGAAACAACCAAGTTTCACTTCCAGAATTAAGGGTAATTGTTTATGCAGTATTTCCAATCAATATCCTCTCCCAGAAGAGAGACAAAGGATATTTGCAGGGAACTCAAAGGCAGCTCTCAGATATTTGACGGCTGCAGGCAGAAAGAAGCATTTTACTCCAGTGATGTAGAATGGAGACACAGCAGTTGCATAAAATAACAGGAAAGAAAAGAGGGAGAGAGAAACCTTTTCCCCTCCTTTTTAGGGGTGGGGAGCACTTATTATATAATCATAAAACAGCAACCGCATTCATCTTTTGATTCTTCTGGAGGGCATTTTGGGAGCTGCAAAAAACAAAAACAAACCCCCACAAATGAGTATTTTCAATCCTGTAGTAATGAACATCTTGCAAATGGTCCATTTCACCCCAGGGTTTCCCAAACATGAGGCAAAATTCCCTACAAAGATGCAGATAGTTGCCAGGCTAAAACAAACTTTTCCATAACACAACACAATCTGACCTGCCAGGTAGGACACCTCCATACACCCTCTTCCACCATTTATGATTATGACAAGGGACTTTAGCTATGCCCAGAATCTATTCTATTGGGGAACAGTAAGAACTGGGAAATGATTCTATTGGGGAATAGTAAGAACTGGACCTCTAGTTCTTCTGAACTTAGTTGTGTCCTGATCTTGGGATAGTCTTTGTTTCTTCCAGCCTAACCATGACCTCCAGAGAATTATGTGAAGTGGAAAAGGAATTAAAGTGGAATGTTGTGGCATCAACAGATGGAAAGGTTTTCTTTTATATCATCCTGTCAGTACACCAAGAGTGAGAATCATGGGGTCTAAGGGTTACATGCCACCCCACAAGCTCATATTTGCCTTGTGCCTTTCTCCTGCCAGTTTTTCAGAAGAAAATGTGAATAAGATTCACTTGTAGTGGAAGGAGAAATTCTCCTCTAGAACAAGGTTTTTCAAACCAAAAGTTTTTTTCTCTCTCTTGTGCCCACAAGCCAATATTTCTTTCAGGCAGGAATGCATATTTTTTGTAAATTTCATTCTCATATTCTCATGTATAACAATGATTAATTTAACTATCCCCTTCACTGAACTACTATTTGTAGTTCAATATTTATTATGTGAAAAATCAACAATCCTTCCACCCCGGCGAAATCCTTCCACCCCGGCCTCAGTCTTGGAATGGGCTTGTGCCGGGATCGTTTCGATCCCGGCACAAGCCCATTGAAAGACTGAGGCCGGGGGGAGAAGGAGCCCTCCTTCCACCCCGGCCTCAGTCTTGGAATGGGCTTGTGCCGGGATCGTTTCGATCCCGGCACAAGCCCATTGAAAGACTGAGGCCGGGGGGGAGAAGGAGCCCTCCTTCTCCCCCCCGGCCTCAGTCTTGGAATGGGCTTGTGCCGGGATCGTTTCGATCCCGGCACAAGCCCATTGAAAGACTGAGGCCGGGGGGAGAAGGAGCCCTCCTTCTCCCCCCCCCGGCCTCAGTCTTGGAATGGGCTTGTGCCGGGATCGAAACGATCCCGGCCCCAGCCGATTCCAGACCGAGGCCGGGGGGGGAAGGAAGGCTCCTTCCCCCGCCGGCCTCGGTCTTCAATCGGCTGGGGCCGGGATCGCTTGGATCCCGGCCCCAGCCGATTCCAGACCGAGGCCGGGGGGGGGGGGGGGGGGAAGGAAGGCTCCTTCCCCCGCCGGCCTCGGTCTTCAATCGGCTGGGGCCGGGATCGCTTGGATCCCGGCACCAGCCGATTCCAAGACTGAGGCCGCGGGGAGAAGGAGCCCTCCTTCTCCCCGTGGCCTCAGTCTTTCAATGGGCTGGCGCCGGGATCGCTTCGATCCCAGCACCAGTCCATTCAAAGACTGAGGTCGCAGGGGGAAGGAGGGCTCCTTCTCCCCACGGCCTCGGCCCCTTCGCCCTATAGGGTGCACTCACTTCCCCACGCACGTTTTGGGGAAGAAAAAGTGCGCCCTATAGGGCGAAAAATACGGTACTTTGCAAAATTATGGATGGAGAAGAGCAAAACACCTTCGAGAGGTTATAATGTTGGTGGTTGAAGACACACCAAGCAGAAGATCGAGATACAATCCCTATCACTGATGGGAAAGGCATTGCCAGTTAAAATAGAACATGTGACCCTCCAGATGCTCAAATTCAACTTCCATTCTTCTTCACCACTGCCTATGCTAGTTAGAGCTGACGGATGTCCACCTACATGTTGGATGTCTATATGTTTCTTGGAGCAGAATATTCTTGGCTGGATGAATGAATAGCTTAAAGCAATTTCCCACACTCCACATTTAGCATCCATTTGAATCCAGCCTTGAGTCATACTTCAGGCTGCTTTCATTCTCTTAGGAGTTTATCACACGTCATTTAACATGACTTATTACAGTCACATTAAATTTTGAAGCTGGATCTTATCGCACGCAATGGGAGCCAGGCAAGTGCAACCCGGCTGTGTCCTAGATCCCAGCCATGCTGAGCCGGCATCTTTTCAAAAACGGAAAACTCCAGTTTTTGAAAAGATGCCGGCTAAGCACAGCTGGGGTCTGGGATGTACCTGGGTTGCACTTGCCTGGTGCCCAGTGTGTGCGATAAGATCCGGCTTCAGAATTTAATGCGACTGCGGTAAGTCATGTTAAATGATGTGCCATAAACTCTAGTCTATTATCCAAATCAAGCTGATTCAGGCACCCCTGTTTAATTTGTACACAGATTTAGGGCACAGTCTCTGAAGAACACTAATTACATATGTCCCACTGGAGTTAATTGGAATAGATTCTGTCCCATAAAGCTTTTTTGGCAGGTGTGTTAAGCTTTGGAATTGTTAGCAGATACTAATTCCTTGCACAGAACATATACTTCCTATATCTTTGAGACTGTGTGGAATCCAGGCTTGTATCCACATGATAGAGTTGTAGCATGTTGATACTATTTTAATGGTCATGATTCTATCTACAGAATCCTCTGAATTTTAATTTTGCAAGGTACTTGGAATTCTCTGTTGGACAGCTTTAGTGCTGGAGCTTAGGGAAGTGCACTAGAGCTCTCTGGCATAATGGCACTTTAGCTCTGCAGACTGTCATAAATGTAGAGTGTACAGGCCAGTATCTTTTCAGCTGGTAAAGATGAAACCTGATTTTTTTCTCTCCACAAATCATCCATGTCCCCCCCCCCCAATTTCTTCTTTAATTTAAAAAGAAGCAAGCAAGAAGCATGCACATATTCTAAAGAACAAAGAACCACTTATACTGTACCAATGCATATAGGGAATTTTAGATTCTGCCTTTGGGCAAGTTTAGCTATTAAAGGAATAAAATATTTTCCACCTTTGTCTTCAGGGTCCCTTCCATTGGTTTATTTAATGCTTGCTTGTGGCTTGAAATTAGTATTATGTGATAGATGTGTCTAACTGAAAATTGAGTGCCATACTTGTAGGCTAGTTCAATTGTTATGTATACCAGAGATAGGCAGTTGTGAAAGATCTGCAGGGTGACCTTCCAGGGACCACACACACACTGTCAAAAATGCTTTAAAAATAACCAGAATTGGCCATTTCTAGTTTTGAAAAATGGGTTTTGTTTTCTTTAGAAATGCTAGGCCCCCCTACAACCTACCTAAAAGGCAAAATGCTGTTTTTGGTGGCTTCTAGTAAAGATAATTCACTTTCCGTAACCCTGATGTTCAGCCTGGGAACTGTCTTAACTCCATATACATTAATCCAGCCATTTTCCTTTGTATTCAATTAATAATGTTGGGTGGTGGAGTGCTGACATTAGGAGCTGCTGGGAAACAAGGAAATTTGCACCAATTAAGGCTTAGACCTAGAATTATTTACAGAAGAACCTTTTCCATCTTGTCCTCTTTGCAACAAGACTCTTCAGCACTTGGTGAAACTCCCATTACCTGTAGATTATAGATTCAGCATTCACTGAAGAACCTTTCTGGAAGGAAAAGATATTTGGGATATGATGCAGGACTCAAAGAATAATCTACAGGTAATGAGGGTTTCAAGCATTGATTTAAAAGTGCAAATTGGTTCAACTTTTTAAATGTGGTTCTGTTGCATGGAAAGTTTCAATGCCAACATAACCTGTCATCATTCATGTCTGATGACATTAATTTGCAGAGACTCTTCTATGATGCGGTTCACATAGAGAATTATGAGCTACCTTATACTGAATCAGAACACTGTTTCCTTTAGCTCAGTATCATTTACTCTGACAGGCAAAAGACCTAACAAGGTCTTGGAAGATGGCTTTTCTAGAACTGTAGTGATGTCAGGGATCAAGTCTGGGTTCTTCTGTGTGCAGACCATGTGCCCTACATCTGAGGTACAAGGCTCTTCAGTTGACAGTCTATTCAATACTGTTAATCTATACATGCTCAATGGCCGGCACATAGGGCTCCTTTATCTTTCATCGTTTTATTCATCTGTGTTGGTTAAGCCCATCACCATCACCATGGATGTCAAGGCACTGGTTTCCACATCATTATTACTACACTCATATAGAACAACAGGCAGAAGATTGACAATCTGAGTTCACAAATTATCTCCAACTTTGTACCAAGAAAGTGGAATCATACATGGTCTGGACTTGGCTAGTACCTTGAAGATATAAGTACAAAGGTGAAATATTGAAAGGTTAAAGGTATGTAATAGTAAATATAATATCTTCAAAGAGATAGTCACAGGACTCCAAAAGGTCTGGAGAAATACAGATACTTACAGAGTTAAGACAATTTCTCTACACCTCCACCCTTAGATCAGTGAATCCATGTTTGCCTTCATTAACCAGTGTTGGCCTTTCAGTCCTCGTGTGCCAGACCAAGACCTACCAAGAGAATGTGGATCTTATCAAAATTATATAGATGAGCCTGAAGATAACAGCAGATATATATGACAGTAATCTGCAAAGTTTCTATAATCTGTGAGGTACTTGACTATAAGGAAGTAAAAATGTTCATTCATTTCATTTTTGTATGGAAGAACAAATAATATCAGCAACTTTCCCCCTGAAAGGTTTCCCCTCTATATGCAAGAATAAAGTTTCTGTGCAATTTTCAGAGACTATTTGTATTTCAGGAGTCTGGGAAAAATTGTTTGCATAAAAATACATGGGGATCATTTGTGCAGAAAATGTGTTTGTGGCAATGAACATGTTTCTTGTGCAAAACCAGTTTCTGTGCAGGAGATGGTATTTTGCACAAAATACTATGTATTGTAATACTACAACACACATTGGATTAGAGTGTAAAGCTTCACTCATACAGTTCTGTACCTTCCTTCTACCCCAGAAAGCTGTCCAGCTCTGGGAGGGTCTGCTACTGCTGCTTACTGATAGGGAGGAAAGGGATGAGGGAGACAATTCACACCATGAGTTCACAGCTTGAAGAGGGAAGGAAATTAGGGTGCACTCAAAGATGGAGTGCACCCTCCTTTTCCTTTCCACTGGAGCCCAAAGCAGCCACATATTCATCATCTGAAGAGCCCTGGTGGCACAGTGGTTAAATTCCTGTACTGCAGCCACTCACTCATAAACCACAAGGTTGCGAGTTCAGTACTAGCCAGGGCTCAGGCTAGACTCAGGCCTGCATCCTTCCGAGATTGCTAAAATGAGTACCCAACTGTTGGGGGGCAATGAGCTTACAGTTGTAAACTGCTTAGACATCCCATAGCGCGATATGAAGCGGTATATAAATGAAGCTGTTTTGCTTTGCTTCTCCCTTCCCTTCCTAGTCAGCTGCTGGAGGGAGATCTGGGATGAGGCACAAGGGGCTAGAGTTCAGCCCCCTGCTTGCCATCCAAAAAGTGGCATATGCATTTGTGTTGTTATCTTCAAATTGTTTCCAACTCATGACCACCCTAATGCAAACCTACCATGGGGTTTTCTGGGGTGGAGAGAGTATGTCTCACCCAAATATGCATGTATAAGCCACACATATGCATGAGCATGTCACAACTGTTCTCTTTTGCCTCAGCAGCGTATCCCAAGTGTTCAGATACTTTTTTTCAAGATATGAACAAGTATTCACATTATTGCTTGAATGAAAGTATCTCAGTCTGAAACAAGAAGTTAACTATCTGGAAAATGAAACTGTCCTTTGCCTCATTTTTATATATCAGTTTTTGTATCCTGTGTCATTTGCTCACTTCTCTTATAAGAAGAAAGAGGAAGAAATGGACAATGGATGTAGAGATTTGGGACTTAACTACACGTTAAAGGGGTGGTCTGCCATATCAGAGTTGTGTGTGTGTATATGTGTGTGTGTACACCCCCCCCCCCAAATGATGACAGAAAAGAAGTTGTCAGCATGCCCAATTGTTATGAATGGTGGAAGCTGTACTGATGAAGCAACAACTGGGTGTCCTAAGGTTGTGGGGCACTAATTGGATCAGGAGGGAGCATAGTGCAGCCTGCATGTGGCCCCTAGACCCCTCTTGTAGCCCCTGAAGCCCCACTACAGTCCTCCAACCCCCCCACCCCCCAATGTTTGACCTTTGTGCAGTTGGCAGCTTTAGGCTCCAATCCATCCATGGTCACCAGGTCCTTCAGTAAACTAGTTTCTTGATAGCCTCCTTTCACTCCATCTAGCTTGAAATTGGCTTGAGGTTTCTCCAGGATCAATCTGATGTTGATGGCAAAGCCAGCCATGTCGATGGCAAAAGGACGGTTTGGGTCAAACACAGTTGTCCAGCCTACCACTTTACCAGCTGGGCTCACTTTGGGAGACTCATACCTGAGACCTCCAACAAAGGCAACTGGCCATACGGAGACCTTCTTTGTATAGCGCATCTGCTTGTCAGAAAGAAAACAAAACAGGGACAAGAGTATTACAAATCCATTTTCTATATACTATAGGTATCCTCTGTTATTTGTCTCCACACAAACTACTCATTTCCACATACTTTGGGTTCTTGTTTTCTTGTCAGCCCCAAACAAATATTTGCACTTCTTCTCTGCTCCACTCTTTTTCTTCTGATTGTGCCCACCTCTTTGCTTGGCTTTCCACTTTACTGTTCTGAACACACATGCACAGTGGGAGCACTATCTATATTTGTGGCAATGATGTGTTGTATTTCTGAGTCCAGCCAAGGCTTTGATTGGCAGGGAGAGAAGTTGAAAAGTTATTCTTTTGGAGTCTTTTCCTGAGAATCTCTGCACCCCTGACAGAAGCCAAGCTTTGCAGGATTCGGGGAAAAGCTCTAAACCAAGCAAATATTCACATCATTGTCTCAGAAGCACTTTTCTCTTCCCCAGTCATCATGCTCATATTCCCATGCACTTGTTCTACTATCCCTTTCCCCCCTGCAAGTGCTAGTACTTTTCTGTTTCATTTAAATCTAAAATATGGAAAACTGTCCTACATCTGAATTAAATCACACTCAACAAGGTCTATAGCAAGTCTGGGCACCTTGTGGCCTTCTACACGATGGACTGCAGTTGCACTAGCATTAGTCAGCACAGTCAGTAGTGAAAAATGGAAGCTGTACTGTAATTACTTTTGAAGGGTGATAAGTTAACCATCCTTCTCTCTACTGTTCTGGTGGAAACTTTCTAAGGTTCCAGCCCCACATAGAGATGTCAAAGATTTAACCCATAGCCTTTTGTACCTTTCTGATTTGTTATAAATTTAGCTGGCATCTCCATCTACCCACAAAAATTTCTTGGTTTGCAGCAAAAGATTTAGGAATAGTACAATACAATCTCAAAATAAATCTAAATCATGGACCAAAAATATATCCCCACAACCTTGAGTCTCACACCTCTTCAAACAGCTCCAAGCTATAGGTATTATCATCATCAGCAAAATACACTACACCCTCTGGTGGTGATATGGTGCTGAAGCTTTGCCTCAACCAATGCAGTCCAAGATTTCTCTGGAACGTCCCTCTTGGAGTGTGAGACGGGATCCAGGACATGCCCACTTTCAGGCTCTTAGGAGTCTCGATGTTCAGGTGAGTAAAATTGATCCCTGCCTTTTCCAACAGATTAGACACTAAATTGGTCCTTCTGGGTGAGTCCTCAACTACCACCCAGTGGAGGTTCTGCACATGGAGGAATGTATTGGTCAGTCGGGTCAGCTCAGCCTTCTGCACTGGCCTGGTGTAAGTTGGTGTGATCACAAATATGGCAGGCAATGTTTCTGACCATGGGGGAGGCCTGGAGTACACGAAGCTCCGGATTATTTTTGGAGCAGTCCCAATGGCTGGTTGCCGAACACAAGACGGGAGCCCATCCTCTCTCACTAGGGATGTGCTATTGAAGAAGGATTTGGCTGTCACATTTTCATCTGTTTCCTCTAAGGCAAAAGGAAGAAAGAGAATAAGAAATAACACAGCTCCTACAAAACCTTGCTTCAAGTTTTTTATTCAAACCTTTCTCCATTCTGTTTTGCATTCTAATTCTCTTTCCTCTGGGTAGACAAATTTTGACTGACTGTAGTTGTTGGACTTCTTTTTTAACAACACCAAAGAAACAACAAGCTAATTAAAACAGAAAAAGCCAAGGATGTTGGAAGTGATGTTCATATCAAACACAAATATCTTTTGTAAAATAATATCCCTGTTAGGAGTTTGTAAATGTCAGAGACATACAAACACTACTAGTGTGTTCTGTATTAATGCATCTGAATATGGGATGTTAATTCCCCTCCAGTGGGTGCATTGTTATGAACATGCTGGGATTTCTTTGTACAGAAAAAAATAGTAGTTTGAGAGCAGGTGAATTACGACGATCTAATGTTGCCACACTGCAACCAAGGGATTCTGCTACTTTCAACTCTTCTACTTCTGTGATTGATGTTACTATACTTCTCCCATCTATTTTTTCCCTTGGTCCAAAGATTCATTCTACCTCCACCTACTAAAGCAAATAGGGCTTCCATTTTCTACCAAAGCAGGGTGTGTGTGCTGGTGGAACTGGCCACCTTTCTCTCTCTCTGCAATGGGGAAGCTAACAGGAAAAGAAAGCTCTGGGTGGCAGCCTGGCAACCATATATAGCAGACCTGGTAACCTGCAAACGTAGGGTGATAAATAATCCTTGGTTGAAATTCAAAAACCTTCTGTAACCAACCAGTAATGTCTCCTGGGGAAAGCCTTCTATTTGTTCATCAGCAATCCACTGGCAAGGAGGAAGTGGGAGAGAGAAAACAGTGCAAGAAAAAGAAGGAAGCAACAGAAAGATGGAGATAAAAGGTGTCCACCACTGCACCCTCTACTGCCACACAACCTGTGATAGGTAGTTCTTGAATGCATGCAACCTTGATTGGGGAAAATCTGCTCCACTTCTCTTATGTACTGCTAACAATGGGGGGAATCTACGAAGAAGCAATGTTTTTATCTTCTGTCTGGTACCACTGTTCTTTATTTTTGTCAGACAAATATAGTTATGTAAGAAAGCCTGGACTGGGCAGAGTTTGGAAAGTTAGAAGAATGAATGTAATGACAATCTGAAACAATCCACTACTGAGCAATTGTGGTATCATGCTTCGGGACCCACCACTGCTCAGTTATGGATACTCCAGCATATCCTTATATTCATTCTCCTTAAAAGTAACTTTCCCAGCTATGGGTTTGTGTACTTACTTCTTAGGAGGTTGAGGTAGCGGGTGGTTGGGTACTGATGCCACAAAGTTAGGAGAAGACCCCATGGCAAAGCAATCAGAAGTGTGGTAAGAAGGTTACGTCTCCTTAGCATGCTGCAGAGAGCTTCTGGTGCTCGGGCATCTCCCTACCTTCCAGAAGAAAGTAGAGAGTGAGTTATAGAAGTGACACATATACAGAATATATGCTGGAAAATACAGTACTCCTTCAGTCAAGCACTCTCTTTGCACACATCCTCCCTTTACAATTAGAGTGTTTGGCGTGTTTATACAGTATAGGCTGTCCTGCATGCCTCTATTCTATTTCACACTGCCTCTCAAGCCATTCCTTTGTTCAGATAAAGATAGTAATGCATGGGCATTTGATAATCAATATAACTAGTGAGTTAGAACTAGTCCTTGTGGTCGCAGAAACTCCCAGGTGTCTGTGGTCACATAAATACTCCTCCTTCTCACTTTTTCTCTCTTCCAGCTGGTGAGTCACAACTTGGCAGAGTTCTTTCTTTACCCCAAAGTTTCTCTTAGTGGGCACCAGTTCATCCCATGCATCTGAGGAAGTAGACCTAGTCTATGAAATCTTATGCTACCAGTACTTCTTTTGCACAATTATTTCAACAATGCTACAAGACCCCTTTGCATACTGATATTACAGGCTAACATGGCTATGTTTCTCATTTCTTTTAGTGAGTTAGAACTTAGGCAACCTGGATATATGTTTAATGCAACTAATAAATAAATAAATAACATTACAGGCTGAGTATTCCTTATCGGAAATCCTTGGGACCAGAATTGTTTTGGATTTTTTTTTTTTTTGGATTTTGGAATATTTGCATAGGCATGAGATATTTGGAGAGGGGACCCAAGTCTAAATAGAAAACTCATTTATGCTTTCTATACATCTTAGACACCTAACCAGACATAATTTTTACACACTTTTTAAAATAATTTTGTGCATGAAACAAAATTTGTGTGCATTGAAAAATCAGCTAGTAAAGGTATAATTAACTCAGCCATCCATATGGACAATTTTGTATTTTGTACTATTTTGGATTTCCAGATGATGAAGATGATGATTTTTTGCCCATCTCTCCTTGAGGTAGGGAGTTAACATATTAAAATATAGCAACAAATAGACACATAACACAGTTAAAAACACGAACACCAATTAAAAATACATAATCAATTAAAAGAGAATTAACATAGGTATAAAAAATCTGGTAAAGCTTTCAGTTATATAACTTAAATATTACCTACTTGTCTTGTGTTTTACTGAAATTAATCTCAGATGGATATGCAAGAGATTTAGCACATTTGCCTGCAGAACTCTGCTAAAGGAAACCATTTCTTAATTGAGCCAATCTCCATCCTTTCATTAAAAGCGTAACATCCCAGAAATGATCCCTAATCCAACAATATGCAAAATGAAACAGAAATCCCAGTTGTTCTGTAATGGTTCAAGCTTCTTTGGGAAGTGTCGTGCCAGTAGCAAGAATTAATGGGAGATGATTAATGATGTATCAATGATATATCAGTGAAAGGTAAAGCAATCAATGAGGAAGTAAAATTCACGGAAGTGGGAGGATCAAATATCACTCAAGTAATTAATTAAGAAAGAACTTACACTGAGTCAATATAAATGCATTGGGAGGGCAGAACAATTACATTGTATGCAATTAATTAGTAATTAATACATTTATTTACAAGAATCAAATCTAAGAACAAATTTGGAAGTTAGGAGCTATAAACAACAGTATTTATCTCTCACATCTAGCACAAAATAAAATAAAATAAGATTTTACAAAATATTCTAAGCTACACAATGGAAACTTGAATGCACAGACCCTAAGAGATTTAACAGGCTTTTCTGTAATTTAACCTAATTAGCCACTATTGATTATTATAAACAATTAATAGATATGATAGAACCAATTTCACATGTAGCAACAATGTATTCATGGAGATGCAGAAATCAAAAAGGAAAATATTCAAAAACAAGGAACAATCGAATATCTTCCCAAACAACCTATTTAACAATAGATACTAGACCAAATGAAATAAAATAATTTTAAAAATAGTAAAGAGAAATGAAGGCTAACATGGTTTAGAATCACTGGTTTTCACGACTTCCTAACTCCAAGGAGAACCCAAAAACAAATAAACAAGCCTCTCCTCTCACACCTTACACTTGTGTAAATTACATGGCAAACTGCTACTGATGGTGGTGGAGAGTCAGGGAGAGGAGCAGAATAAAAATTATAAAACAGCAAAGCATCCAACAAAAGGCAGTATAAGGCCTGTCAAAATTAATGGTGGGTGCAGTAGCGCCACAGCTAGGGAAGACCTCAACAGCCAGCCTTGAAACTAGCAGCTGTGGAGGTGGAGTGGTACAAATAGCCTTAGGTAATAACGCATGGACCTTTTCATAGATAGGGAATAGCACAGCCATCACTGGCCAAGAGTGATGATAGTAGAGGGGCACTTACTACTGTTGACAAGCTTACCCCTGGAAACAGCACCAATGGTGCTGGAGTAGCACAACCACCCCAGGGCTGAAACCAACCAATCTACAGAAGGCCAAACTGAAAACAGCAATGGAGAAAACAATGACAATGCTGGCAGGGAGATTCTGAGCACCGTTGTGCACAATATAACTGTGATGGATCCCAACTCCAGGCTGGCTCTGCAGTTCCAGCCCTTGGAATTCTATTACATACCATTCCCCTCTTAATCCCCTCCTGAATTGAGTACTTGGGCCACAAGGTGACCTCCTATATGTGGGTGTGTGGCTGTGTTGTCTTGTGGGCTCATTGTGGCAAGTGTGGCCTGGCTCTTTATCAGGCTTGGAAAAGACAGCCAGAGACAGTTTAAAACAAAGAATAACAAGTGAATGTTTATTAAGACAGAGAAAACAACATTCTACTCATTCATATTTGATTATGAAATTCAGAATCAGTTCTCTCCCCTTACACACTGTCCTGTCTCATCCAGCTCTCCTGCTCCCTATCTGCTTGAGATCTTCTCCCCATCTCTCTGAAATCAAAACCTTACCTGTCCTCTGACTAAGGGCTTGTTTTCACTGGCCAGAATACACCAGGCTGTCCCCAGACTATTCTGGCCTGAATTGCCCCCATCACCTGTGCTGCCTCCATGAATAACTACTCTCTCTGCAGTGGCTGCCTTCCCACAGGATCCCCATTTGTTGTCACATCAGGGCACCCAGTCATGTTAGAAATGCTGGGTGCCTTGTTCTGACCCTAGAGCCGCTCACACCTGCAGCAGCACCGCCAGGCAACTCACAGGGACTTCGTGGGAAGGCAGCCGCCTGTTGCTGCTGTAAAGAGCCAAAAACCTGGAGCACTTAGGTCAAGGGGAAGAAACACTGAATCAGGTGAGGATGTAACGAAGACCATCCACGCCTGATTCAGGGTTCTGGGTTTGAGTCATGTAGACAGGATGTTTTGTATCATTCCTCCCCAACAGGCCCCCAATCACAGCACTCCCTGACCTGTGACTGGCAACCTCCATCCAGGCTTTCTCAGACCCTTCTTCTCTGTAACAGGCAAGATAAATAGCAGCTGCTTCCAGAATCTCTTATTGAACATGCATGGAAAGCAGAACAGAGAAAAAGGGAAAGAGCAGAGAAGTGTGCCTGACTACATACCACCAGCATGTTTTAAGTTTGGCTACCAAAATGGAAATCATAAGAAAAGTGGAGGCTGGTGAAAGAAAAAGTCATCCCTGGATGTATTTTGGTAATAGACTTCAAGTGGCCTCTAAAAGGTTAATTTTTTTTTAATTTACATATGCAAGACTTGCTGGATCTGAATGCTTCATTTCACATGTGCATAATATTAGCACAGAACTGCTCCTCTTTCATGTGGTTTAAGAACTATCCATATTCTTTCCATTTTATTTCCATGTCTCAGCTACCAAATATTCTGTTGCAGAAGTCATGCTCAGAAATACTTCATTAACTGAGGTATATTTGTAAAGAGGAAGGAATCCTGACAAGTTTTTTTAAATAAAAAAACAAAACAAAAACATGGCAATTCTGTTGCACTATCAGCTCTTTGTGCACACAAATAATTCATAATATGGAAGAACCTCTCCCTTGCTACACCAGCCATATCAGTCCCTGCTGCAAAGAACTTACCAGTTTTCTGTCATAGCAAGGGACATGCCTTGATGCCAGTGGGCTTGGGAAAACAGAGTTCCCTGGGCAGATTTTTAGCCTCCTGGCAATCCTGGAATCTGTTGGAGGCTGGTGTCCCCAAGCCTCTCCTCAGATGCTGAGTGCCCACATCTGGCAACTTTTTTACAGGCTTCCTTCCACATTCCTGTCCGTCAGGTTGCGACAGTGCTTCCTCTGGAGGCCTAAAGAGACACACAACACCATCCTATGAATATCTTGTTGTAATGTGCCTTCAAGTTGGCTCTGATTTACATCAGCCCTAACATAAGGGTTTTCTTGGCAAAATGTTTGCTATTGCCTTCCACTAGTGTGTCTTGTCCAAGATTTCCCAGTGGGTTTCCATTGCTGAACACAGATTTGAATCCTGGTCTTCCAGAACCCTAGTCCAACACTCAAACGTTCAGTTCAAGGGGATGTAAACATAGGCCCATGTGGACAGGATTACTGTCACTGTTACTGGTATTTACAGTGGCGTCCCTGTCACCCGGTGTGGGAGGTGGGGCTTCCCGGGGGGCTTCTGGAGATGGGACCAAAAGGACACCCTCCACATCACTGCTCCGTATCACTGTGCTCATGAGTAGGCGGCATGGGGCAGGGAGGGGCTGCTTTCTCCAGGGAGAAAGCCTGCAGATGGAGGAGGAGTATGCACATGCCCTTCCTGGCTGCTCCATCCTAGGTGTTTTCCCTGGAGAAGAAGCCTGGGACAGAGGAAAAGGTGGAGCTCATGCACACTTTTCCTGGCCGCTCTGTCCCAGGCTGCTTCTCCAGGGAAGAAGCCTGGGACAGAGGAAGACATGTTGTATCTTTGCAGACTGTTCCATCCCAGGCTTTTTTCCTGAAAGAAGACCTGGACAGAGCAGCCTGCAAGGGCATGTGCATGCTTCTCCTCCTCCTGGGAGGAGGGGGGTCCAATGGGTGTCACCCCTCTTCCTGGGGTCACCCAGTGTGGTCCGCACCCCCCTAGTTATGCCACTGGTATTTATATCCCACCTATTTTTCAATGAGCTCAGGAGGAATAAGTAGATAGCTAACTTTGAGAGAGAGCAATTAGTGCCCCAAAACCATCCTGTGAGTTTTATGGCTGAGCGGGACTAGAACCTGCCAGTAGCATCACTGGGGGTGATGCGGACTGCACCGGATGACATCCCAGAAGGTGTCACCCCAACCGCAGGGCCGTCTTGGGGCCTTGGGCCCATTCTCCTGGCCACTACAGGGCTTTCTTGCTGCCATGGGGTTGCACGCTTGATTTTCTAGTGCGTGCGCGTGCATGCTCCTATGCGGCCTGCGCACTGGATGTCTCACCCTCCACACAGGGTGACACCAAGTTGGGGTATGCCACTGGAATCTGCAACTATAAACCCAAGCCCAGCCCAGCCCAGCCATCTTACACAACATCGACTCTCCACAAGCCTACATTAGCCCTAGAGTAAGACCTAAAAGAAAATTATGATTATAAGCCTTGTGAAATTCAAAATATACAGCTATAGGAATTTCATTTAGAAACTAAAAGCTATCCAGCTGATTCACACACTTGTGAGACACCCTTCTGGCTCACTGCTGTTCCAAATCTATCTCTCAAAGAAGCCTACGTAGTTGAAATGCATCCTGCAAATGACAAGTGTTCACCTTTAATAAATTGTTCTCGGGAAATGAATATGTTGGTTATCCATAATAAGATGTTATGTCATTTCCCCCTCTTTCAGTATCCAGTCCACGTAATTATAATGCTCAGAAGTTGGTTCATTTTGGCATTTAGCAACTGAAAAGCACCCATGCATTTTTCCCTAGTGTATCTTCTATTTATTCCACTTTATTACTGTATTTATAAATTAGTTTATTGTTATAATTTTTATAAGAACACTTTAAGCAAATGTTGCCATTTTTGTCCTGACCTTTTTTCATATTGTTCGAAAACCATGCCTCACAGTGGCTTAGCATCTTTAAACAGTAATTTAAAACAGGGGTCGGCAATCTTTGTTGCCGGAGGGCCGCGGAGGGGGGGGAAGGGTGGAGGGCCGGCCGCCCGGGCGCGCAGCCGCCGCCCGCCATCATGTGCATGCGTGGGGCGCCATTTTGGAAGGTGTCAGCGCGCCTGCACTGGGCAAATTCGCCCAGCGCAGGCGCACTGACACCTTGCCAGGGCCCAGGGAAGGCTCCAGAGCGCCTGCGCGGGGCGAATTCGCCCAGCGCACACGCACTGACACCTTACCAGGGCCCAGGGAAGGCTCCAGAGCGCCTGCGCGGGGCGAATTCGCCCAGCGCACGCGCACTGACACCTTACCAGGGCCCAGGGAAGGCCCCAGAGTGCCTGCGCCAGGCGAATTCACCTGGTGCACGCATGCTGACGCCTTGCCAGGGCCCATGGAAGGCCCCAGAGTGCCTACGGGGGCGAATTCACCCGGCACACGCGCACTGACGCCTTGCCAGGGCCGAGGGAAGGCCCCAGAGTGCCTGTGCGGGACGAATTCGCCCGGCGCATGCGAGCTGATGCCTTGCCGGGGCGCAGGGAAGGCCCCAGAGCGCCTGTGCTGGGTGAATTCGCCTGGCACACACGTGCTGGGGCCTTCCCAAGGCCCAGGGAAGGTCCCACGGTGGCTGCACCATGCGAATTCACACGGCGCAGCCGCCGTGGGGCCTTCCAAAATGGTGCCTGTGCTTGCGCGCATGCGTGCGCAAGTGCAGGCGCCATTTTGGATGCCAAAATGGCGACCGTGCTTACCCGCGGCGCGCCGGTGCGTGCAGGACGGCGGCAGCGGCACGACCGGTCATGGGCTAATCCCAAGGCCTCCGCGGGCCGCACCCGGCCCGCGGACCATAGGTTGCTGACCCCTGATTTAAAACAAAGGCTGCTGACATAGTTTCTGCATCCTTTGTTTCTTTAAGGTAAACATATGCAGGTCCTTTCAGCATTTCCCCATAGAATAGGGTTTTTTTGAACTATTGAGAGTGCTTCTAGATAGTCGGCTCCTAATGCTAATAAATCACTGCATAGCCCCAAACTGTGCCGATTTGGCAAGTACCGTCCCAATGAATCCCCTGTTGCCCCAATTCTTAACCTGCTTTTAAAATGTTCCACTTTTTATCTCCACATTCCACTTTCTCTCTTTGTTCTCAGCTTACTTCAGTTGCTGCAAACTGAGTCCAACATGCAGAAGCAATTCAATTAACCACTCGACTCAGTGGGTGGGAGGAAGGAGGGTACTCCCACTCACTGAGTCCCACTACCTTCTCCTAGCTTGTCTGCTCTTTTGCCATTTTGATCTGTCTCTGACATTGCTTGGCCACATGGGCCCTGATTTTCATCTCAGAAATGCTGATGGGCTTCTTGACTTTGAGCTAAATGCCAGGTTGCAACTAACTATCATAGGATATTTGTGCCTTTTTCTTGTCTTCAATCCACTATGTTTTGCCTAAATCAGTGTCCTTAATGCTAAAATTCCACCTTTTTATAGAAAATAGATGTTGATGTGACAGTAATTTATCAGGCATATGCTTACAGCAATTTGTTGTTGTTAACTGCCCTTGAGTCCATCTCAACTCATGGCGGCCCTATGGATGAGACATCTCCAAGACCCTCTGTCCTCCACTGCTCTGCTTAATTCCTGCAAACCCTTAATTTCTGTGACCTCTTTAATAGAATCCATCCATCTAGCACAGGGGTCGGCAAGTTCCCCTTACCTGGGGCCGGGCCGGGGATCCCCTGGTCTTCCGCGGGCCGCTGCCATACGCTCATTTGCATTTCCCATTTTGTTTTCCAAAATGGCAGCCGCGGCTCATTTGCACACATGCAGGAGTACTGCGCATGCACAAATGAGTCGCAGCTGCCATTTTGGAAAACAAAATGGCGGCTGCGACGTGTGCATACGGTGGCGGCAGAGGTCGGTCCAAAAGCCTCGGGGGGTGGGACCTGGCCCGTGGGATGTAGGTTGCCGACCCCTGATCTAACATGTGGCCTTCCTCTCTTCCCACTTCCCTCCACCTTCCCCAGAGTTATTGTTTTCCAAAGAGTCCCCTATTCTCATGATATGTTCAAAATATGACAGTCTCAGTTTGGTCATCTTGGCTTCCAGGGACGTTTCTGGTTTGATCTGCTCTAGGATCCACTTGTTTGTCCTTTTGGCTGTCCATGGGATCCTCAGCATTCTTCTCCATCACCACATTTCAAATGAATTAATTTTCTTCCTAGCATCTTTCTTAACTATCCAGCTCTCACATCCATACATGGTAATAGAGAATACAATGGCTTGCATTGGGGGTCCTCAAACTTTTTGAGCTGGGGACCGGCTCGCTGTCCTCAGACCATTGGAGGACCGGAGTTAAAAAAGAAAAGAAAAAAAAAGGACAAATTCCTATGTACACTGCACATATCATATTTTGAAGTAAAAAAACAAAACGGGAACAAATATAATATTTAAAATGAAGAACAAGTAAAATTAAATCAACAAAATTACCGGTATTTCAATGGGAACTATGGGCCTGCTTCTGGCTAATGAGATGGTCAATGAATCCCTGCTCAACCAGGGAAACCCACTGCTTGACCTTGAGCAAGTCACACCCTATCAGCCTCAGAAGATGGCAAAGGCAAATCCCTTCTGAACACGTCTTGGGGAAACATTCGCACAGCTCAGAGATCACAACAGTGTGAACCGGGGCTTACACAGGAGACAAAATACATACAATGTCATATGTTAACCTGAATCCCTGCTCAACTAGGGAAACCCACTGCCTGACCTTAAGCAAGTCACACCCTCTCAGCCTCAGAGGATAACCATGGCAACTCTCCTCTGAAGAAACCTGCCAAGGAAACCCCCATGATAGGGGTTGCCATAAATTAGAAATGACTCCAAGGCACTGAATTACCCTGGGCAAGTCACACTCTCTCAGAGGATAACCATGGCAACTCTCCTCTGAAGAAACTTGCCAAGAAAATCCCCATGATAGGGGCCACAATAAGTTAGAAATGACTCCAAGACACTGGATTACCCTGGGCTGGTCACACTCTCTCAGCCCCAGATGGTAATGGAAACCCTCCTCTGGAGAAACTTGCCAAGCAAACCCCCATGATAGTAGGGTCAAAATAAGCTGGAAATGACTCGAAGGCGCTGGATTACCTGGTCAGGCCACACTCTCTCAGCCCCAGATGGTAATGGAAACCCTCCTCTGGAGAAACTTGCCAAGCAAACCCCCATGATAGGGGTCGCCATAAGTTAGAAATGACTCGAAGGCACTAGATTACCCTGGGCAAGTCACACTCTCTCAGCCTCAGATGGTAATGGAAACCCTCCTCTGAAGAAACTTGCCAAGAAAAACCCCATGATAGGGTCAAAATAAGCTGGAAATGGAGGACATTTGGGGAATCCTTGCTGGGCAGAACATACAGGCTAAAAAACCCTCACATATCAATGTGAGTCCATGCTTCTTGAGGAGGGAACAAGCTTGTTTTCTGCTGCTCCAGAGACTAGGACCTGGAACAATGGATGCAAGCTCCAGGAAAAGAGATTCCACCTCAACATTAGGAGGAACTTCCTGACAGTAAGGGCTGTTCAACAGTGGAACACACTCCCTCGGAATGTGGTGGCGTCTCCCTCCTTGGAAGTCTTTAAGCAGAGGCTGGATGGCCATCTGTCGAGAATGCTTTAATTGGGAGTTCCTGCATGGCAGGTGGTTGGACTGGATGGCCCTTGTGGTCTCTTCCAACTCTATGATTCTATGATTCTTGGTGATGCTCAGAATGGAGGACCTTTTTTTTGGGGGGGGGAGAGAAAATAAGAGCTGAAAACCCCTTACACATCAATGTGAGTCCATGCTTCTTGGTGATGCTGAGGATGGAGAACCTTTGGAGGGGGGGAGAAAATAAGCTAAAACCCCTCACACGTAGTACGTAAAGGCCTCCCCGCCTGAGCCCCGTGTTTCCCGCCCCCCTCCCTGCCCTGAGGCACCTGCCCCTCCCTCCCTCCTTGGCTCCCTCTCAGCGGTCTCTGCCTCTGTCCCTCTGACCTGACTGACGATGGTGGCGAGGTAGGGGCTGCGGCTGTACTCCCATCTGTCGAGGCAGCCCTCAGTCTCCATGGTGCTGAGGTTGACGTCGAGGCCAGGCTGGAGGCGGGCGGTGGAGAAGCTGCACAGGGCCTCGAGGTAGAGGCGGCAGCAGCGGTGGGGCCCCCTTCGGCCCCCGGGCCGCTCCTCCAGGGGGTTGGCTCCCGAAGGACGCCAGGAACCGCGGACGGAGGAGAGTTGCCGGCTGGGGACTGGAGAGCAGTGGAGGTGGCGGCTGCTCCCCGGCATCAGCCACAGCCACAGCCGCTGCTGCCGGCCCCCTGACGGTCTCGGCCATACCCTCGGAGTTGGGGCCTCTCCCTCCTCTTTTGTGAGGAGGCCTTGTGAGGAGGAACACGCGGGCCAACTGCCACATCGTTAACTTTCTCTCTCTCTGTGTGTGTGTGTGTGTGTATACACCAGGCGGGCCGCGGGCTGGATAAATGGCCTTGGCGGGCCGGATCTGGCCCACGGGCCGTAGTTTGAGGACCCCTGGCTTGTATGATTCTATAATTTTTATGCTGAGTTGCATATCTTTGCTTTTTAGGATATTTTCTAGTTCTTTCACAGCCACCCTCCCCATTCTTAGGGCCTATACAGACTGCCAGAAATAATCCAGCTTGAGACCACTTTAACTGCCCTGGCTCAGTGCTAAGGAATCATGGGAACTGTAGTTTATTGTGACAGAGAAGGCTCAGTGTCTCAGAAAAAACTACAATTCCCATGATTCTCTAAGCACCAAGCCAGGACAGTTAAAGTGGTCTCAAATTGGATTATTTCTGGCAGTCTGTAAAGGCCCTTAGTCTTCTTCTGATTTCCTGACTGCATTCCCCATTTCTATCAATGTTTGATCCCAGGTATGGGAATTCTTTTACTATTTCTATTTCTGCATTGTCTAGGTTGAACTTGTGAAGGTCCTCGGTGGTCATAATTTTTGTTTTCTTTATGCTCAGCATTAAGCCTGCCCTTGCACTTTCTTCTTTGATCTTCCTTAATAGGTGTCCCAGGTCGGTGAGGTTTTCTGCTAGTACTATGGTGTCATGTGCATATCTCAGATTTTTGATATTCCTTCCTCCTATTTTTACCCCTCCTTCTTCCATATCCAAGCCTGCTTTTCTTATAATATGTTCTGCGTACAAATTGAACAGATAGGGTGAAAGGATGCAGCCTTGTCTGACCCCTTTGCCAATTGGGAACCATTCTGTTTCTCCGTGTTCTGTTCTGACAGTAGCCTCTTGTCTTGAATACAGATTCCTCATCAGGAATATCAGATGTGCTGGCACTCCCATGTCTTTAAGGGCGTTCCATAACTTTTAATTGTCTATGCACTCAAAGGCTTTACTACAGTTTATAAAGCACATGCTGATTTTCTTTTGGAATTCCCTGGTGTGCTCCATTAGCCATCATATGTTTGCAATGTGATCACTATTGCCTCTTCCTTTCCTGAACCCTGCTTAGACCTCTTGGATCACTCTTTCCATGTATGGTTGGAATCTATGTTGTAGAATGTTAAGCGTGATTTTGCTTGTGTGGGAGATCAGTGCTATGGTCCTATAGTTGCTGCAGTCTCTTGTGTCTCCCTTTTTGTGGATGGGGATGTATATTGATCACTTCCAATCTGTTGGCCATCATCCCCCCCCCCCCATATCTGTTGACATATGTTGGTTAGCACTAGAGTTGACTCTGTCAATATGGATTGCAGCAGTTCTGCTGGAATGTCATCTTTTCCTGGTGATCTTGTTTTTCGCTACAGTGGTACCTCTACTTACAAATGCTTCTTCTACCGAAAAATTCGACTTACGAAACGCGCCTCCCGAAAAAATTTGTTTCGACTTAAGAAAGCGTTTCAACTTACGAAATTGGTGCGAACGAGCTGCTCTCCGAATTTCGTGGCATGCCATTGGAAGATATTGATGAGTTGATTGAGGAGCACAACGAGGAGCTTTCTACAGAGGAGCTGAAGGAGTTGGAGGCGATGCAACACATGGCAGTGCAGGAGGAGTTCCGTAAGGACCAGGAGGAGGAGGAGGAGGCAGCCATTCCGACATCTGAAATCAAAGACGTTTTACGACAATTCCATAGAGTTGTGGAATTTGTCGAAAAGAAGCACCCAGAAAAAGTGTTCACCAGTCGGGCTATCGCTCACTTTGATGATGTCTGCCTTTCGCATTTTAGACAAATTGTTAAAAGCCGACAAAAGCAGTCATCCTTAGATCGGTTCTTTACGAAACATAGTGAACCTAAATCGAAGAAGGTGAAAGGTGTCGACGATAGCAGTTAAAAAAAAAAACCAAACAAAAAACAAAAACACCCCCCCCAAAAAAAGGTTAAATGTTAAAATTTGTTAATTTCTTTTAAATTGGGTGTGTTCGGATGCCTCCTCCTCCTCCTCCGTCGTCTCCTCTCTCACTCACTGTTGCCATCGCACAGCCGGCCGACCCGAAAGGTAAATGAAATTCTTTTTTATTCTTTACATTAGTCCTGCAACTCATTTATATGTTTTTTGTTCCTTAAGGGTAATGTAACATGTTTGTATTAGAGGTACTTAACGAAATAAACCTGTATTATACATTTGTATTGAGTTGTAGCTTGAATCTGGGGGCCTGGAACGGATTAGGCCATTTCAAGGTTAAATTTGCTTCTACTTACAAAAGTTTCTACTTACGAAATGGCTGTCGGAATGAATTAATTTCGTAAGTAGAGGTACCACTGTATTTCTCTTCTTGCAGTTTCCACCTCACTTTTTGGGATTTGGGGTTCATCTTCATATGGCTCTTCATTCCATGTGTCCTTCATTTTATCATCTCTTTTGTATAATTCTTCTGTGTACTGCATCCAACATCTTTTTATTCCTTTGTAGTCTTGAATTATGTTATTTTTATTGTCATATATCGTCCCAGTCCTTGGTTTGAATTTTCCTTTGATTTCCCAGAACTTGTGAAATTGATCTCTTGTTCTTCCCTTTTTGTTGTTGTCTTCTCTTTCTTTGCATTGGTCTCTGCATTCTCTGGGAAACAACTGAGAGGTGGGAAAGAAGTCTTGAATTCAGCCCGGCCCCCTAGCTGAGCAGGAGGACAAAAAAGACTATCAGAGAGGCAGGAGAGAGAGGGGTAAAGAACCAACTCAGCCCATTCTCTGTCCCCAGCTGAGCCGGAGAACAGAGCGCCCCCCGGAGGACCAGGCAAGCGAGTGGAAGAAGAAAGAAGGTGACCAGCCATCTCTCCCTCTCCCAATCACAGAGAAAGAAGTCAAGAAACTAAAGGAGGGAGGGAGTGGGGATGGGGATGGACTAAAGGAGGGAGAGCACAAGGGAAAGGAAGGAGAGAAACCCTTCCTAAGGGTATCTTCTATTTGTCTTGGCATCTTTTTTGTGCCCTTGGCTAATCTTACAAATGTGATATCCCTTTCTGTTAATGCTCTGATCCTGCCTGTGTCTCACTTGGGGTGTCTCATCATAGGGTTTACTAGGTGATGGGGTTACACAAGAAGGGCCACCTACACCTCCTTGTGTGCAGTGACAACCAATGTTAGCTGTGGTGTCACTGACAGGAGTGAATTGTGGTGACACCACAGCTAACATTGGTTGTCACTGCAGGATCAGAGCATTAACAGAAAGGGATATCACATTTGTAAGATTAGCCAAGGGCACAAAAAAGATGCCAAGACAAATAGAAGATACCCTTAGGAAGGCAAATTGCATCCAAAGCAGCATTACACATAAAATAGGGACGTGGACTGTGAGGACCATAAGCCAAGGGAAGCTGGACATAGTAAAAATGGAAATGGAATGCATGAACATAGCAGTACTGGGGGTGAGTGAATTAAAATGGACAGGAATGGGCCACTTTGAATAAAAAAACAACACACAGTGTTCAACTCAGGCAACGAAAAGACTAGAAGAAACAGGGTAGTTTTTTTATGGTTTTTTTCGGGCTGTGTGGCCATGTTCTAGAAGAGTTTCGTTCTGACGTTTCGCCAGCATCGCCAAACTCTCTGAAGATGGCAGCCACAGATGCTGGCGAAACGTCAGAAAGAAACTCTTCTAGAACATGGCCACACAGCCCGAAAAGACCACAAAAAACTATGGATGCCGGCCATGAAAGCCTACGACTTCACACTAGAAACAAGATAGCTTTCATACTAAGAAAAGATGTGGCAAAAGCAGTCAGAGGATACAATGCAAAATCAGACCGAATCATTATAGTAAGGCTGCATGGTAAACATATGAATATCTCCATAATTCAAGTATATGCACCAACCACAGAGGCAGAACAAGAAGAAATAGATTCTATCAAGAAGTACAGGAAGAAATTGACAGCACACCAACACAGGATGTCAAACTGATCATTGGCGATTTGAACGCAAAAGTTGGAAGCAAAGAAGAATCAAAATCAGTAGGCAGATTTGGATTAGGCAAAAGAAACGAAGCAGGTGAGCGTCTGATAGATTTTTGTGAAGCCAACAACCTATTCATCGCAAACACATTTTTCATACAATCAGAAAGAAGGCTGCACAGATGGACATCACTAGATGGTCAACACAAAAATCAAATAGATTATATAACTGGAAATAAAAGATGGCAGAACTCTATATTGGTGGCCACGACTAGACCTTGTGCTGACTGTGGCACAAATCATGAATTGCTCATAACAAAAATAAGAGTAAGACTCAAGAAGAAAACAAAACCAGCAATTATACCAAAACATCATCTAGATAATATCTTAACAGAATTTACTGATAACATAAGAAACATATTCACACTACTAAGCATAATAGACCGAGAACCAGAGGAACTATGGTCTGAAGCTAGGGACATAATAAAAGAAGAATGCAGAGAGACCCTTTCAATAAACAAAAAGAAAGAGAAAAAACCATGGATGACAGAAAAAACACTACAAACAATAAAGACAAGAAGAGAAAAAGCAACAAAAGGGAGACAGGGACAAACTAAGAATTATGAATGCAACAGTACAACAGCTTGTGCGGATAGATAAAGAAAATTACGACAACAAGCAATGCTCACAGCATAGCACAACAGAAACTCATAGCACTATGCACCCTTTTAATGCTAGAACATAACTTTAAAGGAAAGTTATTGTAGCCTTATCAAATTTTCTCACTGTGTGTCTTCAAGTTGTTTCTGACTCATAGCAACCCCAATGTGAAACTACCACAGGGTTTTCTTGGCAAGATCTGTTCAAAGTAGGCCTTGCCTCCCTCAGATTACAGATTACAGCATTATAGGGCTATTTCACTGTGCTTTGTGTTGCTAATTTTAAAACAATGTGTGCGGGGGATAACCCAAAAAAGTTATTTCTCTGAGGTCTGCATTGAGAGAGTGCTACAGAATAGCAATGAAGCACTCTGGGGGCAGGATGTGTATGAGGAAGAGCTGGGCCCAGAGAACCAGCCTTTTCTTTATAGTTTTGTGGGGAAAGGCTACAATGGGATTCAGGCGTGCACCACCTGCCACAGAGAGGTCTCTCGGTTTGTGTACTGATCAGATTTTTAAAAAAGTCTCCCATGTCCTAGTAGCTAGTCATTTCACTTCACAGTAAGACACCCTGCTCAATCCTAAATTGCATTGGTTATACATTTCCTTTCTTTTACTATCTTTAACAGAAATCTTTGGCTTTTAGGATTATGAGCAGGATGGAGTTCTCTGGTGCAAGTAAATTATATACAGCATAAACCCTTCTTTATAGAAGCCGGAGGGAATCTTGCTGGTACATGGAAGAGAATACTTCCAGTTGCTTTAAAAAGGATTTCAGTTCTAGATTATAAATCTATACTGTATCAGTAAAAGAGAAATTTCCCTTTCAAGATGATAAAATACTGCAAGAAATGATTGTACTATGAGGGCCAGGAAAAGAGTTTGAACAAGGAAGAAAACTGCTTAAGGTTTTTTTTAAAAAATATAAAATAATTAAAAGTGACAGTAAAGAAAGCTTACTCTGGGTTTGTAGTAATTGGTAGGATATTAATCAACCTTTCTCCTGAGACCTGGATGTTTTAACACAGGATGGGGATCAAAATCTGTTTTCTCTGTTAAATATATAGGTTCAAAACACACTGCAGAAATAATCCCATTTGAGACCGCTTTAACTGCCCTGGCTCAGTACTAGGGAGTCCTGAGAATTGTAGTTTATTATGGCACCAGAACTCTCTCTGGCAGGGAAGGCTAAATGTCTCACATTTAGAGAGCTCTGGTGCCATAATAAACTACAATTCTCAGGATTTCCTAGCACTGAGCCAGTGTGTTTTGGACCCTAGTTAAATAAATGGAACTGGGATTTCTTCTAATTGAACAACATAAGGAACAGTCCTGCTGGATCAGATGAAAGGCCTAGTGACCAGTCAATTGCCTAAGAGAAGCCCACCAACAGGACAGGAGCACAGAGTTATCTTTTTGGCTGATGTTCTCCAGCAGCTGGTAAACAGGGGAACTGAAATATTGTAGTAATGAAATATTAATAATAAAAAACAGTTTGTTCTTTACTGTGAGTTTGAGCTTCTTCATCTCACACTCTCCAACATTTCATAGATAAAAACTGGGACACATATAGCCAAGATACATCTGAACTCGTAGTGAAGATGAAGAAGTCACCTGAGGAGGAAGAACATGCAAGCTAGGAGAGGTTGCAGCTGTTTGTTTTGGCCTGAGCTTACTGGGAAGGGCAAGATTCTGCCCCTTCCTATACTCTCTCCCCTGCTAACAGAGTGAAAACTACTTTTGCATTTTAAACTCAGTCTGTAGCAACTGAAGTTGTTGAGGAAAAAAAGGGGAAAGTAAGAGGATGAGAGAGAAACTGGGACATGTTTTAAAAAAATGAAAAAAATGGGATGACAAAGGGTTAATTGGGACTGTCCTTACCAAATTGGGACAGTTGGAAGGTATGCCATCTTCCATTTCTGCACTTAACTAGCCTTCTTGCCACTTTTCTGACCTTATTTTATGATGACATTTAGGAAAAAACAAACATTGTCATCTACTTAGTTCCTTGATTGTCCATGGATGGGAAAGACAGATGGTTCATAAGACATAGCACCATGGGTATTTTCTGCCAACAATTTCAGGTTTTATGAAGTGTTCTCTAGGCTCTCAAGATGCGCTGCACCATCCCACTGGTGGCGCAGTGGTTAAATGTCTGTACTGCAGCCACTCACTCATAAACCACAAGGTTGCGAGTTCAATACTAGCCAGGGCTCAGGCTTGACTCAGGTCTGCATCCTTCCGAGGTCGCTAAAATGAGTACCAAGCTGTTGGGGGGCAATGAGCTTACAGTTGTAAACCACTTAGACACTCCATAGCACGGTATGAAGTGGTATATAAATGAAGCTGCTTTGCTTTGCTTTGCTTTGCTTTATATTCCTGTCCTCCCCGCAAAGAGTTGGTACCTTTATTGAGATTCTGATAATAACAACAGTGTCCTGCATATCGGAAATGAGTTTTGTAATAAATTTTGAAGGACAAGGAAGGCAGTGCAATCTCTTTTAAAAAAACACCAAATGAATGATAACAATGCAAATAAAATACTGGGAAATGTAGACAATGACTAAAAGAGTAAACAAAGGAGAGGAGGATCCACAGCTAGAGGGAGAAATACTTTTGTGTGTGCACATTTGAATATATCAGGAAGAAAAGAAATCCAGACAATGTTATGATGTGTCTAGCTACTAGAAGCAGAGGACAAAAACAGTTAACAGGGAGGCAGGGAGTTCAGTTGAGTTCAGATCAGTTTTTCAGATGAATTTCAGAATGGGGATGAAGTAATCACATACGGGTGATGAACTATTTCATGCTCCCATTGTCTCAAAGGATTGTTGTTATATAGAAAGGTAAACTGATATAAAGAAAGAGACCCAGATAACTTGGGTCCAAAACGCACTGCAGAAACAATCCAGTTTGAGATTGCTTTAACTGCTCTAGCCCAGGGCTAAGGAATTCTGGGAAGTTAGTTTTGTGAGACATTTAGCCTTCTCTGTCAGAGAGGTCTGGTGCCACAATAAACTACAATTCCCAGGATTCCCTAGCACTGAGCCAGGGCAGTTACAGTGATCTCAAACTGGATTATTTCTGCAGTGTGTTTTGGACCTTGGTCAACTGAATGATGCACAGCTGGCAAATCTGTCCTTGATTTTAACACTGATGATCCAAAAGCTGCATCAAGTTGAATGTCAGCTCTGTTGTTGCTGAGCCTGTGAAGAGATGGGGTCCAATATTGAGAGAGTTCCTATTCAACTTGGAGGTATGGCAGTGAACTCAAGAGTGGATTTATTGCGTTAGTGATGGTGGATCCACTGGCTGCTCTTGCAAAATGGCAACCTCAGGGTAGACTGGCGTAATGTTTACTGTTGGACTGGGATTTCTACCCACTGAACCATGAAACACTCACTGAGTAACTTTGGCCAGATATTATGTCTAACCATGGTCTACCAAACAGGGCCATTATAAGGGGAAAGGGGGGCACATATACAACCTCAAGCTCATTGGAGAAAAGGTGGAATATAACCAATCAGTAATAAACATTTTCACCAAACATATTGTCACTTGTAAAATCTGCATTACTGAGTCTAGGCTATGTCTTAACATTATAGTATCAGCTACTGATTTTTGTTTGTGAGCCACCTTGCATCCCACTCTGGGAAAAAGGCAGCATATAAATAACTAAATAATGGGTGAAAATTTCAGTTTTCATAAGAATTTTTCAAAATTCTCAGATTTTTTCATACTGAGCATGGAATGGACTTGAAATTTTAAATATTTGAATGTAAGAGAAACTGACAGATTCATCATTCTGGCCAAGGGTTTGAATGCTTCATTGTTTGAGGTCTGGGTTTACATTCTTGTGTACCCAATCATCTTCATGGTGAATTATAGTAACCACCTTTTTTTGCTGCAGGGCTCTTCATTCTTAACATTTCTATAACAGGCAGGTATCACAGCTGTAGCTATTGAATTTGAGTGGTGGCAATGAGGGAGGATTTTGTTTTCACAAAATCCACATATATCCATTTTCAAAATGGGAAGGACTTAAGGAAGGGCTCTTAACCTGTTGTTTGTGGACTCCTAGAGATCCATGGATGGGTTTCAGAAGGGCTGTGAACTAGAAAAAAAAATTGTTTCTTTTTCAGTTCTGTTCTAGCTCTTCTAAATGTTTTCTGTCCAAGTGAATTTTACAGTAAAAGTCTTTTCAAATAAACATATCCATGGGTGGTTGTGTTGTCCATGTAGCAAAGTACAATAACATCCAAAATCCACAAAACAGTGATGCCTTTAATAGGCCAACCAAAATGCATAATATATATATTGCAAGCTTTCAAAGCTCCACTGGCTTCTTCACAGGCAAAGGTGTAAAAAATCATACAGGAGAAAGAAGAAAAGACAGTGTTATTAACAAGCCTGCATTTTGTCAACATTCTCAGTTCAGGTGGTGGAGGGTCATTCATGCAAGCAGGCTCCTTTTCCTCCTTACCCATGTGGATACTCCAGGAGATAAAATTTAAGTTTCATTAACAAGACAAAAAGAGATTTTCCTCTTGAGATCCAAGCCGCCTCTGTCCTTTGTGAAGCTACAAGCTCCTTTCCTAGGCAGAGAGCTCTCAGTTTCTAAAGAAGCCCTCATGTTTTTGCATTAGGAAACATTTTTTAAGGTGCTGTTTTGGCAAAACATGCCAAATGTAGTACAAATGTTTTAGAAAAATGTTTTGCTTTTGTTGCAGGTAGAAACCTCAAATGGTAAAGTCCCAATTTACTGGTCCACTTTTTAGGTTTCCCCTGATGTGGTTAAAATGCACTTGACAAAAATGACAAAATGTAGGCCTGTGAATAACACCATCATATCCCCACCTTCTGTATGATTTTTGAAACTTTTGCCTGATGAAGACGACAGTGGAGCTTTGAAAGCTTGTGACATGTATTATATCCATTTTGGTTGGCCTAATAAAGATATCCCTGTTGTGTGGATTTTGGATGTTATTATTCTTTTTAAGTGTTCATTGTAATGTTTGCATTTCACACTTGTATACCTGAAGGAAATAAATTTTAATGCATTAAAAGAAATTGTATGCAAAATGTCATATGTATATGTTTATTTGTATTTTTCTGAGTTTGGGAATCTATCACTTTCATCAACTTCTCAAAGAGTCATAGAATCAATCATAGAGGTGGAAGAGACCTTAAGGGCCATCCAGTCCAACCCCCTGCTATGCAGAAACACACAATCAAAGCACCCCCCATAGATGGCCAGCCAGTATCTGTTTAAAAACTTCCAAAGAAAGAGATTCCACCACACAAGATACAGAAAAATTCAGTCTAGAGAATGAAAAAAAAAAAATGGAAATAGTCAAAGGGTTCCCATACCTTGGATCAAACATTAATCAGAATGGAGACTGCAGTCAAAAAAATAGAAAAAAAGGCTATGATTGGAAGAGCAGCTATGAAAGAACTGGACAAGATCCAGAAATGTAAAGCCATAACTCTGAATAATAATAATAAAATAATAAAATTTATTTATATACTGCCCTTTGGAAAACCAATCAGGGCGGTTAACACATTAAAACATCATACAAAATAAAACAGTATACTCCCCTCCCCCCTTAAAAAGTTATTAAATCAAGTTACAGATTTAAAGCAACAGTTAAAATACTAATAAAACACATACATATATGGTAATCACGGGGCACTGAACACTAAAATGAGGATAGTCCAAGACAATGTAATCCACATCACCCTGAACAAATGTGAGAGTTGGACAGTGAAGAAAGCTGATAGAAAGAAAATAAATTCATGTGACATGTGATGCTGGAGAAAAGTGCTAAGAACACCATGGATGGCTAAGAAGAGGGTAGTAGAAAGAGAAGGAGATTACATGCTAGATGGTTGGACTTGATCAGGGAGGCTACGGGCCTGGACCAACAGGACCTGAGCAAAGCAGTGGAAGACAGGTGGGCTTGGAGAGGTCTTATCCACGGGTGCACCAAGAGTCAGGGTTGACTTGAGAGCAGTTAACAACAAGAACAACAACAACAACAACAACAACGCTGTTTTGGAGACTCATACCTCAGCCTAAGTTTTACATTAAAGGTGGCCAAAGTGACAAAATATCACTTCCAGTCCACCACAGCAGTGTCCATAATGGGGTTCCATTTGCTTCCAGAACTCTGGAGGAGCCCAAAATCGCAGCATACAGCCCTATGGGTCCTGAAGCATATGTACCGTGATTTAAGGAACAATGTAATTCACTAATGTTTAAAAATTTATCATAAAAGTACACTTCTTTGGGAGCCAAGACTGGTTGCAGCCACCAGTTAAATTAATGTACTTCTGCAATGCACTCTACATGGGGGCTACCCTTATATCTAACTCGGAAACTGCAATTAATACAAAATATGGTAGCCAGGCTGATCACTGGAACATCACGGAGTGATCATGTTACTCCGGTTTTTAAAACTCTGCACTGGCTGCCAGTTAGTTTCTGGGCACAGTATAAGGTCTTGGTATTAACCTTTAAAGCCCTACATGGCTTGGGCCCATTTTACCTAAGGAGTCGCCTATCTCCATATAATCTGCCGCGTGCCCTCAGGTCCTCTGGGAGGAAGTTGCTTCAACCAATAAGAACTAGGTTGGCAGCAACCTCCCAGAGGACTTTCTCTGCCATGGCTCCTAGACTGTGGAATGCCCTGCCGGAGGAGTTCCGTCAGATAACCAACTTAGATGGCTTTAAAAAAGCCAACAAGACGTATCTCTTCTGGCAGGCGTTTCCAGAATGATATTTCCCATAATCTCTCCCCCACCATTAGATCACTCCTTTATAATCAGAGGGCCCTGTTTAATCGTACTGAATTTGTAATTTTGTTTTAAGTTAATGTTGTTATGAATTTAATATATTTTTAGGGTGTGTGTGAATGTTCTTTGTATTGTATGGGATTGTGCTTTTAGATTATAAACTGCCTTGATAGCCTCAGCTAAAGGTGGGATATAAATAAATAAATTATTATTATTATTATTATTATTATGTACACAGTGGTAAATCTGGGGTTATATGCAAAGCAGAAGCAAAGCTGGGCATTACTAGCAACTTGATGGCACCACACTCAAAGGCTCTGGGCAACCTTCAGCCAAAGGTCTTTAAAGAAATCTCTGAGGAAGCTCCACACAGCACGAATGCAGAGATCAAGTTCTTCTGTTTATTAGTGTTTTGGTCAGAAGTACTTTGCACCTGACACCAACCAGGACATATACTTCAGAAGGATGCCATGACAGTGAAAGCCATGCAAGAATCCAGGAGGATTAAATAGCCCTTCTCCCTAATGAAGTCAGTCAGTGTGGCCAAGCCATTCTTGCAAACCCAACTCTGAAGGTGATTTGAAATGGACTGGGGGAGAGATGGCAGACTTAGAATACTGTAGGAGATTCTGAAGGATAGAATTAGAACTCAGTTATCTTCCATGTCTGTTGCCTGTTATTGCCTTTCTTCTTTTCTGAGTTTTCCTTTCCTTCACTCCCATAGCTTGCTACTACTTGCTTCAGCCTCCAGTGCTAAACACTTACAATAACATTCACAGGCCACATGATGGATGCCTTCAATATGCTGCCTGTAAGATTCTTGAGCCGATTTCCAATTATACATGTCTCTACTTAATTTCAGCCATCCATCTTGTGTTTTCATTTTATAGAGAGCTATCTAAAGCAGAGACTCATAATTAAAAGTTTGTGCTTCAGCCTTATAAAGGAACCTCATTTTAACTTAAGTGCTCTTGTGGCCAACACAACCAGATGCACGTGAGATACAGATGGCGGCCCTATCCTTGCTATTTCCCTTTAGGGGAGGATCCAGTTCATAACACAGGAAGTTTTCCTTCCAATGCAAATTACAAAATAACAGCTGCAGGCAAAGCAACCCAGACTGACACCACTGTGACAGGCAATGGATTAAGTCTTTTTATCCCTTTCCCCAAGTCCCAGTCTCAATCACTCTGTGGCACTTGCTTTTTACTTAAAAAGCAGTTGCTAATTGCTGTTGCACCTAGTTTGGTATTTAAAGACTGTTTTAAGTCTATGGTTGCATCTAGTTTGGTAGATAAACTACAGCTCCCAGAATCCCCTTTTGATATAGCCCAGAGGTGGGTAAGGTGTTGCTCATGGCGTTTGGCTCTGGAGACCCTTAGATGGAGCTCTTGAAGCTCCTGTGAAGCCCCTTCGAGCCACCAGATTCAAAGAAGGCTGATGTTTGGGCAATGTTTCACCCCAAACTAGCAAACACTAGCCAAAGCTAGCCCAAAGCTCCCCCCAAAACCAGCCCAAAATGCAGTTACTTGCTTCCTCCCTCATCCTCCTTACTCCCCCCACCAACATCTGCAAAGTGACCAAAATTGTGGCCAGAAGTGACATTACGTCATGGCAATTCTGGTATGCTGAAATGCGCCAGTACAACCTGTCGGGGAAGTGTAGGAGGGAGGCATCCACAGCTTCTGCAGTCACCCATCCCTGACATAGCCAGTAGGTGTAATATTAGAATCACAGAAGCACAGAATGATAAAGTGTTGGAAGAGTCCATAAGGGTTATCCAGTCCATCAATGGTTTATTATGGTGGAATCCACAAAAACATCAGATGCTGAGTTGAATATAAGAGAACTTCAGATTACCTTTAACATGAGCTGCTGGGTAGGGACTGCTATCCCAGAATATATTGGAGGCCAGCCTTTCTAATATTCTTACATCTCTGTGAAGGGGACCACAGCTTCATGAAACTAGGAGGAAAAAAAGAGACAAACAGAGAAGTGTTTTAACAAATGCATAATGAAATTCTATCATCGTCATTAAAAACTACAGCAAAATTGGTGCAAATACCTCACAAATTGTGAAACTACTCACCCAGCTTTGAACAGCATAAGGACAGCTTCTATTTATTTTTTTAAAAGGTCAGCAGGCAAAACATTTCAGAATACTTTCATATTAAATTTGTTTGCACAATGTATTTGTTTACAAATGTATTCTGTTCTGTCTCTTCATCCATATTTACCATATGTTCATAAAAATAACGAGAGCTCAAAGGTGACTTTATGTTACATGCATGAAAATGTTCTGAGATGCTCTAACTATTTAAGGGTGGTTTGTGTGTGTGTGTGTGTGTGTGTGTGTGTTTGCTGCATGTGGTTGTGGGGTTACAAGGCTTATGTTCTTTTACTGTTCACTGTTCTGAGTGGTCAAGGGTCTCTTACATACTCAACCTCAGGTAGAAAATGCAGACCACTCAGAGGCCAACTGTGAAGAATTTGCACAGCATTTTGCAGATAAAGCCACTCAGATCCACTCCAACTTGGATGGTACAGTTGATACAGTGTCAGTGAATGTAACCTTGGCACCTGTCTGTCCAGTGTTAATGGATACTTTTCAACTTGTGCAACCAGATGACTTGGAGAGGATCCCCGGAGAGCTAAAAGCCACCACATATGTCTTGGACCCTTGTCCTTCTTAGCTTATTAAACAGGCCAGAGGGGGACTGGCTGAGTGGGTAAAGGAGGTAATCAGTGTCTCCCTACAACAAGGCAGAGTTCCATCTTGTGTAAAGGAGGCAGTTGTGATGCCTTTGTTAAAAAAGCCATCCCTGAATCCCACAATAATGAATAATTATCTGCCAGTGTACAACCTACCATTTTTGGGCAAGGTTTTAGAGCGTGTGGTGGCTTCCCAACATCCAGGAAGTTTCTGGATGAAACAGATTATCTAGATCCATTTCAATGTGGTTCCAGGCCTGCCTATGCAACAGAGACAGCCTTGAGCACCTTGGTAGATGACTTACGCAGGGAATTAAGACAGGGGGAGTATGTCCCTGTTGGTTCTGCTGGACCTCTCAGTGGCTTTCGATACCATTGACCATGGTATCCTTCTGGACCAACTCTCTGGGATGGGACTTGGAGGTACTGTTTTACAGTGGCTCCATTCCTTCCTGGAGGGGTGAACCCAGAAGGTGGTGCTAGGGCACTCCTGCTCAACCACCTGGCCATTGACCTGTGGAGTTCCTGAGGGCTCTGTGTTGTCCCCTATGCTATTTAACATATACATAAAAACCCTTGGAGAGGTCATCTGGAGTTTTGGGGTGTGGTGTCATCATTATGCCGATGACAATCAACTCTACTATTCCTTTCCACCCCAATCCAAGGAAGCTGCCCTGCTCCTAAACCATTGTCTGTCATCAGTAATGGACTGGATGAGGGCAAAGAAGTTTAAACTTAATCCAGATAAGAGAGAGGTGCTCCTGGTCAGTTGGAAAGCAGATCAGGGAATAGGGATCCAGCCTATGTTAGATGGGGTCACCCCCCCCCCCGAAGATGCAAGTATGCAGTTTGGGGATACTCCTGGACTCAGCTTTGAACCTGGAGGCCCAAGTCTCTGCAGTGACCAGGAGTGCTTTTGCACATTTAAAAATTGTGCGCCAACTGCACTCGTTCCTTGAGATGCCAGATCTGGTCTCAGTGGTACATGCCTAGGTTACATCCCATTTAGACTACTATAATACGCTCTACCTGGGGCTGCCTTTGAAGAGTGTTTGGAAACTTCAGCTGGTCCAAAGAGCTGCAGCAAGGCTGCTAACAGGGGCAGGTTACAGAGATCATATAATGCCCCTGTTGAAACAGCTCCACTGACTGCCAGTTTACTTCCAGGCACAATTCAAAGTGCTGGTGATGAACTATAAAGCCCTATATGGCTCAGGTCCAGGCTATTTGGCAGACCATATCTCCCTCTATGAGTTGGCCTGGGCTCTGAGATCCTCAGGAGAGGCCCTTCTCTCCATCCAACCACCATCACAAGCACGGTGGTGGGGACATGAGAGAAGGCCTTTTCCATGGCTGCCCCTAGTCTCTGGAACTCCCTGCCTAGGGAGATCAGAATGGCCTCTTTCTGATGGTTTTCCGCCAACAGGTGAAAACCTTCCTTTTCAGAGGGCCATTCAAAACAGAAAGCTTTTAAAGAATGGCCTGGGGTGCTATATTGTTTTAATGTATTTTAAACATTTTATCTTTTTAAAGTATTTGTAATCTGTTTTAATTATCATAGTAATTTAATTCTGTTTTAACTGTACTATTTTTGTGTGTTGTTAACTGTATTGTTTTTTTTAATGTTGTAAGCCACTCTGAGTCCTAGTCCTGGGAGAAGAGCAGGATATTATTATTATTATTATTATTATTATATACCAGAGTTTGGAAAAATTCCTTTTGGGGACTATGAATCCCAGAATCTGGATTGTTCAAGCTCTGATATATACTTAGTTGACCATCATCAGTATCTGTTAATTGAGCAGTTATGTATGATGAACCTATCCTTCATTGCTGATGTACTTTTGTCAAATCTGCCTGACAGATTGCCAATAATGACCATATAATAACCAGATAAACTCCCCCCCCCCCCCCATTTAGCTGGAAGGGATCTCCTCCTCACTTTCTCCTTCCTTTTTGTACAACTGCAGAAACTTCTACCACAAATAGATAAAATCTGCTTTTAGGAGAGAAATGCCACAGTATGTGAGACACTCTGGGACTTGAACCAGGCTCGAGTTTAGCCAAGTTCAGCTGCCTCGGTCTAGGATTGTTAAGGTGTCAGAATGGTGCAATAATGTCAGAATGGTGCAATATTGCAATATAATGCAATATTGTGACTGGGACACAATATGAAGTCTGTGCTGACTGGTGTAAATACCAGGATCCAAGCCTTCTGTCTTTTACTGATTAAAGATGGAAAATTTACTTTTTAGGATTAAAATTTCCAGAATCCCAAAATGAATATTGGCCTTAACAGTTCAAAAAAGGAACTTGATCAAACCCTGATTTTGATCAACAGAGCAAGTGCTCTTTGCCTAATACACCTCAAACCCAACTCTAATTTAACATTGATTCTTCTGGTAAAAGACTCTGGCCTAACCAACTACCAATGTAGCCCAGTCCTAGAATGACAGAAATGAATCACAAGAACCATCCAGTCCAATCCCCTGCCATGCATGAATACGCAGCTAAAGCACTCCTGAGAAAAAAATGCCCATCCAACCACTGTTTTAAGACCTCCAGTGAAGAAGATTCCACCATCCTCCAAGGCAATCCATTCCACTGTCAAACAGCTTTTACTGCCAGGACATTCTTCCTAATTTTCTTATGGCTTGAATCCATTGGTTCATGTCCTTGTTTCTGAAGTAGCAGAAAACAAGCTCACTCCATCTTTTTCACAATCTCTCTTCTTATATTTAAATATGATTATTATGTTATTCCTCTGCCTTCTCCCAATGAAACATAGCCAACTTTGGAAGTTGTTTCTCACAGTGCTCAATTTCCAGATCTTTGACTATCTTGGTTGCACTCCTCTAGACATGTTCCAGTTTGTAAATATCCTGCATATGGTCATTATGAGTGTTTGTGTTAAGAGGACAACCATGGTGGATGAATGTCCTTCTCCCCTCTGCCTAGCTCTGATTTAGGATAAGCAAGCGAACTGGCCAATCTAGAAACATTATCTCCAATCCTCCCTTTTCTCCTGGTATAGGACATGTGCTGGCTTTTTACACATGGTTCTGTCTTAAAAATTTGTAGAGTAGCCAGTGGCACAGAAAGGCAACACAGGTCCTGAAAATGGACAGCACATATACTCCATTCCAGGCAAGTGTGTACATATGGGCTTGAGCCCAATTGTATCTCTAATAAGATACGTGCAAATTAACCTAGTGTTCTTTCAGTGCCTGGTAAAGATATGCACCAGAATTTGCCGCAGCCTAGCTCAGCCTCCCTCCCGTTCTGCAGCTTCTCCCCAACCCTTCAAACACCTTGAGGAAGTCCATGCAGATTTCATGAGTCGCTGCTGGTGTTGGAAGACTTATGCAGAAGGCAGAGCAGGGAGTCTTCCCTCCATTATTGATGAAGCTGACCTCTCTTTAAACAAGCAATGCATAATTCATGCCAACTCTGGTGTCTGTGGTGTTCTCAGCAGCTGTTTTTTCTGCTCCCTGAAATCAGTAGCAACTTAAGAGCCTCCCCCTCAATTCCCTCACATCAACTGATGCTGTGATGTGGTGTCAAGGACTGGGTTCAACAGAAATGTTCAGCAACATCCATTTCTACTTCACCTTCCTGCTTCAAACATCCAGGTAAAATAAAAGGGTGTTTCTTTGTCTACTAAAAGGAGAGCTAGGGAAAGTTATTTGTTTGGCCCACAGCTCACAGAATTCCTCCAGCTGCCATGGCCAGATTCTAGAAGTAACTTTTAAAAAAACGTTAAATAAGAGATATGCTCATTATCAGATATTTCAGTAGTCCAGATATTTCTTGAATAAGTAAGGCAATCTAGATTTTTCTTTCTTCTTTTTTTGGTAAAATGACACACTTGTGGAGACATAACTGCATTATATCTGTGTTTATACAAGAATAGACTCTCACAGGTTCATTTTTGGCCACAGGTAAATCAGTTTCTCACCAGCCATGTGCACACTGGTATTTATAATCCACCCTTTTTGTTAAATATATCCTGCTTTGACATGGCTTGTCAAAGATATCAAGTGGATTTTAAGTGTTTTCTTTTTATTTACTGGTTTGGTGGGTTTTATGCCTCTTTAATTTTTCATAGTTATACTTCATTGTTTCCATAATTTTATGTACATCAACTAGGGAATTCCTAGCCATATGCTGTATATACTTGACTATAAGTCAAGAAATTATTGCCCAAAAGTGACCCCCAAAACCTGGGTCGACTTAATATATGGGGCAATACAATAATAGGCTTGCACCTGAAGCTTCTTCCTCACAGCCCAGCTGCCTCCCGAAGGGACAGCTGAGCTGGGGAAACGTTTGGGGTCAAATGCTTGCCTTCCTCCTTTTCTCCAGTCCCTGTGTCCTCCAGAGGCTGGAGGATGCCAGGATTGGGAAAGTCCTGGGGGCAAACGCCTGTTTCCCTCCTTTTCTCTGGTTTCTGTGTCCTCCAGAGGCTAGAGGACATGGGGATTGGGGAAAGTCCTGGGGGCAAATGCTTGCCTCCCTCCTTTTCCCCAGTCCCTGTGTCCTCCAGAGGCTGGAGGATGCTTGGATCGGGGAAAGGCTGGGAGCAAATGCTTGCCTCCCTCCTTTTCCCCAGTCCCTGTGTCCTCCAGAGGCTGGAGGATGCTTGGATCAGGGAAAGGCTGGGAGCAAATGCTTGCCTCCCTCCTCTTCCTCAGTCTGGGTGTTCTCCGAAAGGACAGCTCAGCTGCAGAGGAGGAAGAGTCTCCTTCTTTGGAGGTCTTTAAACAGAGGCTGGATGGCCATCTGGCGGGGATGCTTTGATTTTGCGTTCCTGCATGGCAGGGGGTTGGACTAGATGGCCCTTGTGGTCTCTTCCAACTCTATGATTCTATAAGGGTGAGAGCTATCCTCTCCAACTTCCTCTGCAGTCCGGCTGTCTCCCAAAGGGACAGCTGAACTGTGGAGGGGAAGGAAGGGTACTGAGATTCATATTTTACCCTCGACTTATCCAGGGGTCATATCAAAATCCTGCCCTAGACTTATACACAGTTTCGACTTATATACGAGTATATGTGGTAATTAATTAAGTAGAATTCACATGTATTCCATACATCATTTAGGGAATTTCTTTTCCGCACTAGTAAATGCCATTCACATGGATTAGGGACAGAAAAATTAATCAAATGGTGGGAAGGTTCATGTAACAACTCAGTGACATAGCCAATGTTAAATACTCACTATAGTGCTACTGATGGAAATGGGCAGCCATTGCTATATTTTGTAATAGAGAATTCCAAAGTGTACTAGGTGAAAAATAATCTGCTTTTATCTCTCCTGAATATTCCACCATTCAGATTCAGTGAATTAGAAGCATGTGTTCTGGTTTCATGACAAAAGGACAGGGAAAAAATCCTCCTCATTACTTTTGCCATGCTATGTATAATTTTGTAACTCTTTACTATGTCCTCCCTATCTCATATTTTTTCTAGGCTAAACAGCCACAAATGTTGGAACTACTCTTACAA
This sequence comes from Phrynosoma blainvillii, assembly GCA_026167975.1. NCBI lineage: Eukaryota > Metazoa > Chordata > Lepidosauria > Squamata > Phrynosomatidae > Phrynosoma > Phrynosoma blainvillii. The sequence continues at coordinate 312,825,337 of JANUYF010000003.1, read as the reverse complement.
CTCCTTGATTGCTTTGGCTATGTTTTTCTGCACATGTCCAGCTCTACAAATACACATTTTTGTAGAGTGGTGACCACAACTGTACATACTACAGTAGCTGGTAACCAGGTACATATTATTTTAAGCATCAAGACAACAATTGGACCAAGAAACCAGTCATTTGGCAGGAATTGTACAAACCACAGCATAACCTTTTCTTGTCATTCCATTGTTATGTGAGAACTCTTGCATAGCCATGACCATAACCTATAAAAGTATATACTGGCTTAAGTTATGATCTCAGGGAAAACCTGTATAAGATGCAATTTAGATGGCCTATTAAAATAGCTAGGATATGCAAAACATCAAATGATAAATGTTGGAAGTGTGGAAAATCTATTGACTCTTTTTTCATGTCTGGTGGGAATGTAAAGAATCGAAAAAGTTTTGGTTGAAGGTTCATGAATTGATAAAAGAAATTTTGAGAAGTAAAATGAACGTTGACCGTACATTTTATTTACTGAGCATGATAGTAAATGACTCCTTAGAAAAAAAATACAGTACACTTTTATTTTATATGTTGACCACGGCACGTATATTATATGTGAGAGGCTGGAAGAAGAAAGAATGCCCTGAAAGTGAAGAATGGTTAAATAAATTAATAGACTATATTGAATTGGATAAACTTACCTGCTTGCTGAGAGGAGAATCTTGGCAGAAACAAAAGACCGATTGGAAACCACTGCTAAAATTCCTGCAAAAGAAAGGAGAGAACCTAAGTTATATGAAGTTGTGAATCTATTTTTATTAGAACTATTGAGAATTATTGAGGATTACATTGCTTTGATGTAATGTCAGATTGCTAAGGAAAGAGAATCAGAAGAGTTGTGTGGAGAGGAACATGGAAGGGATTGGCAAAAGACTTTCTTTAAAGATAAATTAACTAAACCCAATCCCTACCCCACTTGCCTTTCATGACTGTGCCTTAAAATTGCAAGAATGTAGCAGCACAATATCAGCTCTCTGATTTATTAATTCCATCCTACCCTACAAGTCCTTCAAACAAAAGCATCTGTGTTTCTTTCTTGAGCCATATGAAGGGCCTTATTCATGTCAGAGGTGGGGAAAGAAGCAGCAGATACAACAGAGCAATCCTGTGCCTCACTCCTGGCCCCTTTTCACCTTTGTGCAGATTGGAGAGGAGGGTGGAATTGAGAGAGAAAGAATGCATTAAAAAAAATAACCCATGGAGATGAAAGGCAACAAGAAGAGGCACAGAAGAGATGAAAACAAGACCAGTCTTCTGAGCTCAAAAAGTCAATACAAGCTGCTGAAAAAGGATGCTGACACTCTTAGTCCTATTTCTAACCTGTAGAAAAAGAAAAAGAATCATCTGGGCATGAATGAGTTCCTTTAGTTTTCTTTTAGAATGCTAATATAATTTTCCTGGGGCTGTTTTGAACCTTCCAGTAAACTATCTCAACAACATGTATTCCATGTTTGCGGCAATGAAATGCTGGGGCCACTGGTTTTTCAAATAGAGCATACAGTGATCCAGAGAGTTCCAGCATCACTATCAATCAGTGTTGCTGTCATGTGACCTTTCTGGTTCTATGACCACTGGAAAATAGAAGAAGACCACCATCTTTTCCACAAAGTGAGCAGATGCTACAGATGGATAGACTCTACTAAGTTACTATGTGGTAACTGAGTATGCAAAAGGATCTTGTAGCACTAACTGAAAGAAAGAAGTGGGTGGCATGAGCTTTCGTAATTCAGCCTACCTCCTCATATGTATATTTTTATGTAGTAACTGGTCACCTGTGAATCATGTCACAGCATTATATCTCTAAGGTGTGCAAGTATGAGCCAAAGCTACACAGTTGCAGGCAATTTTGCCACAGTCTTTTTTTTTGGGGGGGGGTGCTGGGGAAGCAAAGGGGGTGCTGGTCTTGTTTTGAAGTCCTCCAGGTGCTACCATATTTAGATGTGTCTGTCTTGATAAAATCATTGCCCATGGAAGCTTGTTTGAGGAACATACATAAGGCGGCTTTCTCCTGTCTTGATACCACATTGTGAAATGCACAAATACCACAAACAATTATCAGTTTCCACTATTGGTGCTTCTAGTACGGGTCTGCCCATTGAATGTATTTTTCAGATTTTGGGTTTCCCCCCAACCTGTTGTTATTATTGTGATGATCTTAAGGTTTGTCACCATTTAAATTTGGTTTTTGTATACTCTAGCCCACTTGAGTACTATTTTAAGCTGCTGTAGAAGGCTACAGTTTTTGGGAAGAGGACCAGTGGTGGGTAATGGCTTCCACTTCAGTGGGGTGGTGGATTCATTCTGGGTGTTAGTATAAACTTTAAAGGAGCTATCCAAGGCTGCATCTGCACTGGAGAAATAATCCAATTACCACTGCAACTTTCTTGGCTCAGTGCTATAGAATTCTGGGAATTATAGTTTTGTGGGAAATTTAGCCTTCTCTGTCAGAGAGTCTGGTGCCTCAACAAACTACAGTTCCCAGAGTCCCATAGCATTGACCCATGGTAATTAAAATGGCATCAAACTGGATTATTTCTGCCATGTGGATCCACAGCCCTAGATGATGAACCTATTTAAGAGATAGGGGGGTTGCAGACTGCCAAAAATAGTACAAATTGAGTCCACTTTTAGGGTTAGGGTTAGTGCTAGGGAATCATGGGAATTGTTTTTTTTCTGAGACATTGAGCCTTCTCTGTCAGAGAGCTCTGGTGCCACAATAAACTACAGTTCCCATGATTCCCTAACCCTAACCCTAACCCTAAAAGTGGACTCAATTTGCACTATTTCTGGCAGTCTGCAACCCCCCATAGAGTAGAGGATTTTAATATCTCCATTGGTTCAAACTAACATGATATTCATAGAGCTGCCTCTGAAGAGTTCTCAGAAATGACAACTGGTTGAAAACATAGCTGCCAGACTGTTGACTTAAATGGGCCAAAGAGAATTTATAACATCAATTCTGAAACAATTCAATTGACTCTCATATTGTTTTTGAATTTAAGATCTACCTCTTCCAATATAAGATTTTCTCAGAGGCCTTCATAGAATCATGGGGTTGGAAGGGGGCTCATGGGCATCGAGTCCAACCTCCTGCTCAATACAAGATCTCCAACTAAAGCATCCCCAAAAGGTAGCTGTCCAGCCTCTTTTTGAGGACATCTAGAGAATGAGTTCCACCACCAAATATTTATGAACTGTTCTTACACTTTCTAAGTGTAATATAAAACCATTAGACTTGTCTAAATATGTCTGTGACAACCCTTGAGGTATTTAAAGAGTGCAATGATGGCCCTTTCACTTGCACTTGGTCAAGGACAGGACCTATTCTTCAGTGGCGCCAATGTTCTACAGCAAACTCCTAGTAACCTGTGCAGTTTGTTTCCATCTTCACTGCTGACCTTGCAACAGGCAGAGGAGCCTCACTACTGGTGGATCTAGCTAGTATTGAAAATTATGGCTGGCAGCAGTTCTCCATGGTTTATTTCTGCCATGTGGATCCACAGCCTTATCTGGTAATAAATGTTCTGTATCCTTGATGGTCTCCCATCTAAGCAGTATCTGGACTGGACCCTACCCAGTCAGGGTCAAAACTAGGTATTTTTAGAGTGGCAAAGTTTGTGATGCTTCCAAGGTCTCCTGGACCCTCTCAGATCTAATGTCCCTGTCTCTTGGGCAATGTGCTGAGTTTCTTCCCTTTCTGCTGGTTTTAATATAGCTTTTGCTGCAAACATTGGGTTAGCCGGATTTTCTTAATTGTTTATCTCACACTGATGGGCCTTTGGCATTCGATATTCACAATTGGTTTGTCTCAGCAGAACATATGGACTATCTCTGTATTCAGCCACAAAGAGGCCTATATGTGACTCCTGTAAACCCACATTCTTCTTCCACATAGGATTTATATGAAGTTTTATTCTCATTTTATAAACACTGCATGAAAATCACAAGGATTGCTGCTCAAAGAAGAAAACTGCATAATGAAGGCCACTAACACAACAACATCAGGGCTGTCCCAAAGCATTTTGCTGTCTAAGGCAAATAACAAAACAACAATAATCTCATCTTTTCCTATTCCACATACAGAAGGTGACTGCACTGTCTACTGAAACTTAATTCAGCACTAGAAATGCAGCAGACAGTATGCTCCATCACACCTAAGACCACCAACCCTAGCTACTTTATGGGACACAGGAACAGCTATGTGGCATACTTAGCTCTGTCCTCCAACAGTCAAGGCTACAGAAGTGTTATAAGGTCCTGGGAAAGTCAAAGCTTGGAAAAGTTACTTCTTGAGATTGCTGATCCCAGAATACCCAACTCAGCATGGTTACTGGGTACTACCGTTGGGGGATTTTGGAAGTTGCAGCCCAAAAAAGTTATGTTTCCAAGCTCAAGGACATACTACTGAAAAACTGCACTGTTGTCCCCCTGGATCTGCTACCTGAGGAAGCAACCTTACTCTTCCTAATGGTGAGGTTAGCCAGTTCCAAAGAGGGAGCATTATGCACAATTGTGATGTGCTCCCAGGGCATGTGAGGCACACTGAAGAATTGGTGTGTGTTTGGGTATTATGAAGGGCAGTGTGTGGGGGAGAGGGGAGGAATTATTCTCAAAGTACAAGAGCATTTGTTTTCCTCTGGTATTTCTGAATTGTTACTTGCTTTAAGTGAGGTTCTTCCCCATTTTGCGCACAGCCCCTAAACTCATCGCAATGCTGCCTTGCAGTCTGTTAGAAACAGGCTCCTGATTCTCTTGAGCGCCAGACAGAAGGAATTTCCTGGCTGATTGATTTCTGGCTTGAAGTAGCCAGCAATTGCAAAGTCTCATCCTAGGAAGACTGCCAAGCTGGGGGAGTCTGTAGTTGGGAAGACATCCAAAGCGGGAAAGGGGAGGACATCCAGAACAGTTTATCAGGAGTCGGAGTCCTTTCTGCCTTATGCTCTGTGAAAATAAATATGGAGAGAGTGTTTTAAGCAAGAAGAGGATGCCTATCACTGGAACAAAGAACAAACTTTTGCTGAAACTTCATAATTCACACATACATATTTAGACAAACTGTTGCACATTGTATCCATTGACCTCAAGGGATATATGTAGGAAATGTCAGCAGCAGCAGCAAGGCTAATACTGCCTCAGTAATATAGTACTGTTCCACAATGGAACAAAGATACATACATTTATATATCTCAGATTCAGTGTGGTGTAGTGGTTGGAATGTTGAACTGGGGCCTGAGAGATTTAGGGCCTAAGCAGACTGCCAGAAATAGTGCACATTAAATTGAGGCACTGCCCTGGCTCAGTGCTAGGGAATCATGGGAACTGTATTTTATTGTGGCACCAGAAGTCTCTCACAAAGAAGGCTCAATGTCACAGAAAAAAAATACAGTTCCCATGATTCCCTAGCACTGAGCCAGGGCAGTGCCTCAATTTAATGTGCACTATTTCTGGCAGTCTGCTTAGGCCTATAGTTCACTGAAGCATGAAACTCTCTAGGTGACCTTGGTCCAGACACACTGCCTCACCTACCTTATAGGGTGGTTGTAAGGATAATAGTGGGGAAGAGAATTCTCCACATGCTTGCAGAAGAATTTGTGGAATTCTGGTCCAAAAAAAGGTAATTTTTCAAGCTCTTTATTGCAGCATGCACACTGCCTTTAGTTCATTAGAGGAAAGGAAGGACATGAATCGAATGAATGAATGAATGATACAACTACAAATAAATAAATAAAAACACATTCACTTAGGCCTCCATTTAGCAGTATGACATTAACTAACAGACACATAAGCACACATAGGACGTTATCACACGTGGGCCTGTTTCGTTGTTAAAGGGATAATAAAGTGGAAATGAAGCATCCCGAAAAGAAAGCGAAAAAAGAGCTTAATTGCGCAAAAGCTTTTCACATGCAATTACAGTAATAACAGAATTAAGTTAAAAGCGAAAAAAAGATGTTTTTAACTTTCATACACAAGTGAAAAGAACCCGTACATGTACTGGAAATGGGTGTGTTTTGTGACAAGACTCCTCCTTTTCCAGGGCGGGTCCTGCATTTCCCAGGAGGAAATGTCAGACTGTCCTCCATTTGGGGTCATGTCCTCCTGCACAGGTCCTAACCCCCTTCCGTTGGGGTTAGGACCTCTCAAGAGAGCAGAGGAGGAGGAGGAGGAGGAGGCTGGAAAGGCAAGGCAAGGCAAGCCGAGGCAAGGGAGGGATTGGGATGGTTCACCCTCCCTTTTCTCTCTCTCCTTTCCTGGCATTGGAGGCTGTCAGCTGCTGGGGAGATGGGCAAGGAGGACAGGATCACAGGCAGAGCTGGCAGGGAAGGAGGAGGAGGAGGAGGAGGAAAGGGAAGGAAGGAAGGAAGGGCTGGGTGTTCCCTGGGGAGAGCCAGAGCGTTGGATGATGCCCAGGAGAGGGGGAAACTGGAGGTAGCTCCCATGCCCCCCCCCATAAGCCTTTCCCCTTTGTAGGACCTGCAGGGCAGAACTTCATGGTGAGATGGATCTCCAAGGTGCTCCACAAGCACACCCCACACTTGCACCCACATCCACCCACAGCTGCTGCGAGGGAAGCCCTCTTTCCCCTCCATCCCAAATGCCAAACTTCTCCTCCGTCCCAAACTTCCCTCTCCTGGGCTGCCTTCCCTTCCCTTCCCTGCATGGCACTGAGGAGGAGCCCGGGACTCTCCCTCCCTGGAGGCCCCTCCTCCTCCTCCTCCTCTTGGCCCTCCTCCAGGTTTTAAAAGAGAATTGTCTGTGTGTATTTGCTTTTCACATTACAGTAAATGCAAAATTACTGTAATTTCGCAAATGCATTTCCTCTAAACTCCCAAAATTAAAAAGATCCCGGATAATACCACTTTCTGTTCAGTTTCTGATCAATTTCTGTGCGACGTCGTGTGAAATCGTCAGGCGCAAATTCGCTTTTTGTTTGGGATTTGTGTGGATTAACCAACAGATTTCCCCCGTGTGATAATGTTCTTAGACATGTATGGAACATCACTGACACAGTCTAAATCCATAAAACTGGGATTTGAAAAGACAGAAAGAAAGCAGTACTCAAGGCCTTCTTTGAGGAGTAATTTTGAGGAGTACTCAAGGCCTTCTTTGAGGAGTAATTAACACACATACAAGACCATATTTAAGAGATGCATAAAGCCTTGTAACACAATCAAAACAATGATCTAATTCAGGGGTAGGCAACCTTTCCCCTTTAAGGGCCGAGGGACTTCAGCTCCCAGAAGCCTCAGCGACGTTGGCCAATAGTCCCATGTTGGCCAATAGCTCCTGGGATTCTGGGAGCTGAAGTCCCTCGGCCCGTAAAGGGGAAAGGTTGCCTACCCTTGATCTAATTAGAGTAATACCAGTAGAGACTCTCAGCAGGATATGCCCTGCCAAAATTGTGGCACTTTGGGGGTTGGCAGGCATTGCCCAGAAGTGGTGGTATTTTTATGCATTACTGGTTTGTATCCCTCTCCAACCTGTAATTGTACTTTAGAGCTGAAACCCTTTGAGGAGATAGGCTTAGGTTCATTGCTTTGTCTCTCCACAAAGGGCTTTGTATCATCTGGTGATGGATTTCTTAGAAAAAAAAATGTTTTTAGACACCACTGACCAGAATCCTCTACATGCTTGCTGAGGGATTCTAAAAGGTTTAATCCAAAAAAGTAACTTTTCCAATGCCTTAATTACACTTTTACACTCTGTACATATTTGACATAGATGCACCATTAAGAAATTATGTACCATTATTTGATCACTCCACAGCTGTACTCTAACATTTTTTACCTACAGTGTGCCTCACTACCCTGATTTTGCTTTCTTTACATGCTTGTAATATGTGGTTCTGAGGCTCTAATCATTATGGCACTTCATGCATGTACAAAGTATTTAAATTTTATGATTGTTCAATTCCCCCCTTCTATTAAATTTATTCACTGTGTGTGGGGAGCAACTGAGACAGCCGAGGAACAAAATATCTGGATAACTTTTCAAAAGAATCAATTCGAAAACATGTGGTTGGCCTTTGTATTCCAGTGTGGTTTGTGAAACAGTGCCTCAAATAGGCTTCACAGCTGATTACATTCTCCTTTCAAACAGGCAATGGTTAGTGAAAATTACACCCTGTGCAGCCAGGTCCAGCTGAATCTCGAGCTACAAAAACCCCTATTCTGATTCTTAGTGCTCAGAGCATAATGTTTTAATAAACTATGCTTCATTCCTGCATGGAACCAACAAGTGGCCATACAAAATATTTTAACCTACATTATTTTCATGGTCACACCAATTTTCGTTCCCATTCAGTGCCACAAGGTAGTTAGCCCACCCTCAATAAATTGAAAAACATTGCTTTTCAGATGACATCATTTAAGATCTATATAGGATTTTAAAAATTGAATTGAATCAACTTCCTTCCACTGATTTCTATTGATTTTAAGTCAATTAAATCAGCAGATTTAATAGATTTTATAGCCTACTAAAAGTAAAAGGATAGAATCTTAAGATTTGTTATACTACACCATTCTTAAAAAACAAAAAAGCTCCTTCTTCATTGGGTCCCCTCTTAGGCTGCAATCTTATACATTTATACCTGGCAGATAATTTTAGTGAACTCAATCAGACTTACTGCTGACAAGCAGTAAGCCACATAGAGGATTGCACTGCTGGGTCAATTCTCACAAACAGCTTTCTGCACTGTATGCACTTTGGAATGAGAAGGCTGTTTGTAGTGTAGCTCCTCAAGGATGGCTGATTGTTCATGGCAGTAGGGAGGTAAATGAATACGATAATGAAAATTCATGTATTAAAGCTCCACAAGATTACCAAGAATGAAGAACAGGAAAGGGGGACACATAACCTTTTCCCTACCTTCCACTTTCCTGCTCCAAACTGCCTCCTAGATATCTTTTCCCCTTGCAAGGTTTCAAAGATGTGCAAAGGTGCATTGCAGATGGATTTTGAGCTTAGCAGAGTGAAAGGGCTAGAGTGGGGATGCAATTTAGCATGGGGGGAAATAGCAGGTGGGGGAAGACTTCGTTGTTGGGAAGGAAGTGCAATTTAAAACTGATGTGAAATAATAAGAGTAACAGGAGAGAGGATTAAGAACCTCACTGTCCCTATATTTTCAATCGCCTCCTCATAAAACAGATTTTCTCTTTGGAAAAATAAGCTAGTATCAGGCTCTAGTATACATACTGTATGTAACATATACTTAGAACCTCACTCCCAAAAATAGATACGTCTCTTTTTTACAAATCACCCTGCAAACATTCCTTCTTGTATTCTTAAGTAAATACAGTAAAGAACATTAGGTGTGAATTTGTCATCTCTCGAATTTTAAACATTCCACCCCCCCAAATTAAGTTGAGGCTATGCTATGAAAACTTTTGTATAACTTGAAGCTAGCCACTGATGCATGAGAGCTAGCATGGCCTAGTGCCATGGTGGCAAACCTATGGCACACGTGCCCTCTCACAAAGCCGTCATTGAGGGCACGCGGAGGGAGCTGGACTGGCTGAGGAGTGGAGGAAACCCCAGCGGGCGGTGAGGGAAGTCCGGGACGGGGAGCTTCCCATCCGTTTAACTGCCTCAAATTGAAGGGATGGGAGGGTGGGGGAAGAGGAGGAACAGGCACGCACCTGTTCCTACTCTTTCCCATCCCATCCCTTCAACTGGGGCAACCCTCCTCTGCTTCTTCCCTTGCCAGGGAGCCAGTTAAAGGCATGGGATGAGGGGGGGAAGAAAAAGAAAAGGCGTGTGCCTGTTCCTCCTCTTCTGCCTGTTCCTCCCCCCCATCCCATGCCTCTAACTGGCTCCCTGGCAGGGGAAGGAGCAGAAGGGGGATTGCTCTTGCCATCCCTTGAGGCTGAGAGAGTGTGGCTTGTGTGTGTGGTGCCCTCAAGTCATTTTCGACTTATGTTGACCCAAGGTGAAACTATCATAGTTTTCTTGGCAAGTTTCATCAGAGGGGGGTTTGCTATTGCTAGCCTGAAGCTGAGTGTGTGCCTTGTGTGTGCGTTTATGTGTGTGTGTGTGTGTGCCTTCAAGTCATTCCTGGTGACCCTAAGGTGAAACTATCATGGGGCAAGCTTCGTCAATTTCCACTGCCATCCTTTGAGGCTGAGAGAGTGTGATCTGTGTGTGGTGCCTTCAAGTCGTTTCCAACTTATGGCAACCCTAAGGTGAAAATATCATGGAGTTTTCTTGGCAAGTTTCATCAAGGGGCTTTGCTATTGCTAGCCTGAGGCTGAGAGTGTGTGCTTTGGTTTACCCCCCAAGGTCTCATCCCCGGATTTTCTGTCCCTGGAGGCAGAAGTCCCACCCGCCTCTGGAAGTCCCGCTCCTTGGCACCAGATGACAGCCGGTGCAGGAACACCATTGGGCGTTTTCACACAGGGCTTTAGGCGGACGCAATCCTACCTCCGTCCGGCCCCACTCCGGCTCCATTTCCAGTGTGTTCACACTCACGCCGCAGCAAACCCCGCCCCTTCCGGTGCCATCCCTGCGTCAGTCTGGCTCCTTGCTCTATGTTCACACGCACGGAGCAGCAAGTCCGGCCTCACTCCGGCCGAACCAGCGCTAACTCCGGCATCAGCGCCGGAAAGGTAATTCCTTTTTTAAAAAGGAATTAAGTTTTTGCCACCGGAGCCATTCCGGAATGAGCGGCTCCAGGCGGCTTATGGACTAGTGTGAAAACGTCCTCTGAGTTTGGGCACTCTGTCTCCAAAAGGTTCGCCATCTCTGGCCTAGTGGTTGGATTAGCACTCTGGGAGACCAGAGTTCAAACTCTGCTTAGCCATGAAAACCCACTGGGTGATCTTGGACAAATCACATATTCTGAGCCTTGGAGAAGGCACTGGCAAATCACCACTGAACAAATCTTGCTAAGAAATCCTCATGATGGAGTCACCTTGGGGTTGCTGTAAGTTGGAAATGATTTGAAAGCACACAGCCTGATGCATGTGCAAGATGGTTTGGATTAGCTCCTGAAACGCTATACAAAATGAACACAGAGTAACATTTTAGAAAATGTTAAATAAACACTTTGCTTTTAGGTAATTCTTCATGGTGGTTTCCATTGTGAGTCCAATGCCCTGATTCAGCACATCTTATCGTTCTGACACTAAGCAAAATGGAATCATTTTTGTTGTTGTTGTACTATTCAAATGCCGACAGACAACAAACTGGAACATAAGTTTAAGAAATAAGACAGAAATATTTTCACAAATGAATGGAGCTATTCAATATGGATTCATCAAATAATTTGGAAGAAAAGTACTTCTTGGCATTTGTTAAATGGGATAGGACCTATCTAACCCATGGCCAAAGGTTAGAAATAAAAGTTTTAAAGTTAAATTTTAAAGATTGGATTAATTTGGCTTTAAGACTGTTTAGTTTATGGTGTTAACAGACTTGAGAAGTTTGATGTATTACATTACACAGGTAAAATTTTATAGATTGGTTCTACTTAGTTTTGGGATAATTTGTTATTTGATATGAGATGCTTAGTGTCATATTAAAATTCAGGTTATCCTTGCTAATATTTCTTTTTGATGAGAAATAAAACAAACATTAAAACCAAAACCAGAGTTGATATATGCCATCAGTTATGATAAAGACTTATAAATATGATAATCTTATTCTAAGCTAAATGTAAGATTGCTTTAGCAAAATAAGAAGACTGAAGTTTTAAATTTTCTCCAAGATTCTAAGTAATAAGACATAAGAATAGTTTAACTATATACAGAAGTTGGTCTTATTTTTATTATATTGCCTTTGATTTGGGGGGATAGAAAGTCAATTCTTGTATATTTCATTAAGTAGGGGAAGGGGGGGATGAATAGCTTGTGGTAGTTAGTATTGTAATTGTGTAGTTATGTTGCATATTGTTTTTGGTTTGTTCTTAGAATAATTGAGACTATTATGACAATAAATAAATAAATTATCCCCTTTATTTAAAACAATACCTAGTGCAAAATTATAGATTCTGAAAATGACAGTTGGAATATGATGGTGATCAGCATATACATGACAGACCTACCCTAAACTATGCAATTGTGAAAACAAGTCTTGTGAACTTGGAGGAAACGATAAGCGAGGAAGGAAAAGGGATGGGGTGTTTTTAAGTATTTTCCCCAACACAAATTCACTGCACAGAAATACTCAGCCATTACTTCTACTCCTCCAACAAAAAAACTGGACTGATCCCTCATGTCATCTACAGAAGCCGCCTCAGTGATGCATTGAATGACAAAAAGACCAAGTGCCAAACTGTAGTGCATTCTTGGACTGAGACCATTTAGATCCTATCTGAATGTCTAGCACTTCCATGAAGGTCACCTTGGCCTGGTCATCACCTCTCAGGGCAATGTATGTTATAGCAGTGCTACTGAAAATGGTGTTCATGGACTGGTGCCAGTTCGTAGCCATTGGCTGCTCTTCCCTGGCATTTTTCCAGGAAAGAAAGACACAAACGCAGGCAAATTATGGTACTGGTCCCTGGCACACTGGGGAAAAATCAAGGCTAGTTCCCATATCAGATAGCTTGAGATGCACTGCCTTATCAGGTTGTCTGAAAGACAGAATGGGAGGATGGGACTTAAATGATCCCCTAAGTTCCTTGGGAGATAGAAAAATCTAATAAAGTAATTGTTGCAGTCATTTCTACAAGATGAGGAGGGAACAAGACTATGATGATCCATTAGACATTCCATGAATTCAGTTGCGTGTGTCAATTCCTATATTTGATTTACAAATAAGTTTCCCTCAAGATGTGGGGCATTACAGAGAAGAGCCATCCCTCTCCTGGGCATCCTAGCATGCTTTTATAAAGAATGGCTCTTTGCTGTCTAGATCACTGCTCTAGTTGTGTGCAGCCAAAAAAACAAAAACAAAACAAAACCACAAAAAACAAAACAAAACCCCACCACGCACTGTCACATCATTATAATTTAGTCATTTAGTAATCACCCCATTTCTTATTCTAATAAATAGCCTTATTATTATTCAGCTTTTATTCATATTTAATTTTGAACTTGACAGCCTTTTCTTTCTTTCAGACAAGCATTTTCCTTTAAGGGCAATACAATAATGATGATTTAAGGCTGGATCACATAACCATATTTTGACCTGATGATCAGAAGGATCACTTTGTAGCCTCATGGCTAAAAATATTTGTTTTCACAGGAAAAAGGGGCGTTCTTTTTTTTTTAAAAAAATGAAATCCAATTCATATCCATTATTGGTAAGGAAACCTGGCACCTGAAAAGGTTTCCTAAGAAAGTCTCCAAATGTACTGGCCATGCAAAGCTACCTTTCAGGTCAAACTAGATATACAGTACATGCTATTAATCACACAAATGCAGTGCAATGTGTGTGCATTTACAAATGCACATATCAACTACCATATATACTTGACTATAAGTTGACCTCATCTATAAGTCAAGGGCAGGTTTTGGGACCAAAATGTTAAGTTTTTATATGACCTATGGATATGTCGAGGGCAAAACATAGGGGCTTGTAACAAAAGATCTTAAGGATGAAGCAGGGGAAAATAATGCCAAAGAACTTACAAAAATCCAGCAGGCATAACTGCTAGCAAACACCCTAAAGGATGGATGGATAAGAAAATAGAGAAGGATCAGTGCTTCCAGGACAGACTACACACTTGACTTACACCAGGGTGTGTGATTGGGGAGGGGGGGTCCATGTTGTTGTTGTTGTTGTTGTTGTTGTTGTTGTTGTGTGGCCAACTTATTTACCAACTTATAGCAACCCTAAGGTGAACCTTAGTGGTTAAATGCTGGTACTGCAGCCACAAAGTTGCGAATTCGATCCCAGGGGCTCCAAGGCTGACTCAGTGTTCCATCCTTTCGTAGGTTGGTAAAATGAGTACCCAGCTTGTTGGGGGAAATTGCCCAAGATCAGCCAGTGAGTTTACATGGTTGAGCCAGGATTCTAACCCTGGTCTTCCAGAGTCAATGTTCAAGCACTACACTGCACTGGCTCTTACTGATCCATTTGTAAACAGTCATATGTGCAAATACAACTGGTGTCTAGAATCCCAATAAGGATTCATGGGAAAGAGTGGTGGGGAAAGTACATTTGCTTCCATACTGGAAACAAAAAAAAGTACATTATAAACAAGATCAGCTATGAGTACAGAAAGTGCCCACCTTCCCACTAAACCCACAGAGTAATTGCTGTTATTATGCTGTAGTTGGGCAGAATCCCCAGCAAATGTCTCCCACACGAACTGTGGGAACTAAGGGGTGTTGGATAAAAGCACAACTGTGCTCTTGTTTATTCCCATTTTCTTTAGGGGCACCTGCACCAGAGACATTTTTAGTGGACTGTGCCCATTATATATGGTAAAAGCATGTCATTCAGCCAGAGAAAGGTACAATTTAAAAGGCAGCCTACAGTGGAGTTGTGTTCCTCATAAAGACACAACTGTGCTTCAGGCATAATTAAAGACTGTGCTCAAACTCAGAATGGGGGCCTCCTAACAGTGAACTGAAAAATCCCTCCCCTCACATTACAAATGGAGCCCAAACTCTGATCAATTTCAAGCCCAGATTATAATGCATTTGCCAGTGTTGTCGTGTCACAAGGGGCTGTCCTCTTCTCCTTCTCTCCTCCGCCTACTGAAGTTGACTACAGGTAAGCCCCAAAGAAGGCCTTTTTTGGTGAGAACACTAATTCCTTCTGCCTACCTTTCACATCTGATATATCAAGCTTTAAGGTGTCAAAAACTGAGGGAAATGCACTTTTGCACAGCAACTAAGCAGCTAGCATGGCTATCAGGTGCCTTGGAAATTACACCCTTGCTCTGCATTAGGTAAAGCAAGGGTGGGCAACTGAGGAGGGGAATCATTTTCATCATCACAGGAATCATTTTTTTTCCTGGATTCCCTGCTGGCCACATGGCTGCTTTACAGTGATTGAAACTAATCTGGTATATCCTTCCACATTTCACAGATGAAAACTAGGACACATGTGGCCAAGCAACCGCAGAGTGTGGTTAAGATTGCAAAGGTTACTAATGAGGAAGAACAGACAAGCAAGGAGAGGCTGCAGTAGTTTGCTTTTGCCTGTGTCCACTGGGAAGTGTAAGATTCCTCCTTTTCTGCCTCTCCTCCCTGAGTTCACTGACTACAAACTGGTTTTTGCACTCTGAATTTAATTTGCAGCAATTGAAGTAAGCTGAGGACAGAGGGTAAAGAAGAGAAAAACTGGGACATTTTAGAAGCAGGTGAAAAAGTGAGATGGTAGAGGATTAATTGGAACTGTTCCTGCCAAATTAGGACATCTTATATTTGATATGATGTAAATCCCACTTCCAGAAACAGCCAAAATAGGAGTAATTTCTTGGAGGGGAGGTTGGTGGGGTTTGAGGGGATAACAGAGGCAGAGGGGCCAAAGTGCAAAGCTTTTTGTGCATTTTTAGTGATCATGGCTATTTTTAAAGCTGATTTTTATGGCGGGGAAAGTCTGGGAGCTTTTGATCGCTACAGGGAAGCTTTAGGGGCCAAAAATGGTGCTAGAGGACACATGCAACCCACAATCCAAACTTTCTCCACACCAAGGTATAGTTTGGGGAGAAAAGAAGGAAACAGCATCCAGAGGCTTATAGGAATATGGGAGGCTTGTAGAAGGTGGGGTGCATTTGTATCCTGCTGGCTCTCATTTATGTTATCAGGAATCATAAAGCTGGAAGAGATCAAAAGGGCCATCCAGTTCAACCCCCTGCCATACAGGAATACAAAATTAAAGTACTCCCAACAGATGGCCATCCAACCTCTGTTTAAAAACCTCCAAAGGAGGATTCTGTGGCCTTGTTCCCACTATGATATAAAGCGAATTGCAGATTGGGTTATATGACGTCGTTCCCACTTGAAACCAGTTCCAATCCTATTGAGCTTGGTTGCAATCATGATGAAGCGAGGCAAACACAAAAAACCCGCTGTTTCCTGACACTAGTTCTTTGGTGGTTCTTTTGAAAAGAAATTATTCCAAAGCATGTTCAACAAGTGGGAACAATGGATCTGAATCAGATCATAATGGAGGGAAGGGACTAATGGAAGAAGGGTGTTTACCATCCTGGCTCAGTTTTTGGGAGATTTGCCATTCTCTCCCCCCCCCCCCTTGCTCCTTTGTGCTTGTGTGACCTATGGGCACATACATATATATATATATATATATATATATATATATATCCTGAATTACTGAATAGCAAGTACTTGGCGGCACACCAGGCGATTGGGCTGATGGCAGCTCAGCGAGACAAGTAGTTGCAAAACCAATGGATCAAATCTTCTATCAATTCTTTTTTTAAAAAAATTAGTTCCCAAGCCAGGCTGCTCAAAGGGGAAATAGTGTACTTTTGAGCAGCCTGCTAAAGTCGCCACTCTGGCCCCATCCTTACCGTGTTGCCGTTTGTATCACCAATGATGCATAGATGATTGACATGCATTTTAAAGCGGCACAAACTAGTGAGAATGCCAACAAAGAAGGGATTATAAGGGAATAATAATAAGATCTGCTTTGATAGTGGGACCTTTTGGAATCGATTCACTGACACGGATCGAAGGAGAATCGCAAACCAGTTTAAATGTAAGTGGGAATGAGGCCCATGACTCTCTGAAGGAGTGTGTTCCACTGTCAAACAGCTCTTACTATCAGGAAGTTCTTCCTAAAGTTTAGGTGGAATCCCTTTTCCTGTAGTTTGAATCCAGTGTTCCATGTGCACTTACTTTCCCATTTTAGTGACTGGGCATATGGGGAATTATTTGTATTAGTTACAGTGAAGAGAATTTACCCATCACCAAACTGAAGAGGATTCACCCATCACTAAAACACCACCATCACCCATTCCTAGATTCTTGACTGAATTTTAATCACTGATGGCTCAGTAGCATCTGGAAGACAGCAAAAGCCAAGAATAATAACCAAACTTATGGTAACCAACATTTCAAACAAAACTTCAGTATCATTCACTGCATAGCCGTTTGGTTTCAATGTTAAATATCCCTTTATAACCCACCTGCACACTTCTGCATTTGTGCCAGCTTTTGTGCCTACTTTAGGTGCCATTTAGGTGCAAACACACTGCATGAGCATCAATTTCCCTTCATATCAGAGGGGGCTGCATTTTAGTTTCAACTGTGCTCTCCCCCACCTTCCCCCGCCAACAGCTTGAATCACACTTTAAGGGAAGGACTGCTCAAAAAGTGGAAATGATTCATTAATGGATATTCCATTTGTTGGTACTTTTGATTGGCTTTGGCATACAGCATGCTCTAATTCAATATCAATAGACTTTCAAAACACACAATATCGAGTTTTAATTGCTGTAGGTTTCCCTGCTCCTACTCCCACTAGCCCTTTATTTAGTGCAGAGTTAAGTGCATTGAAAGCGATGCTAAGTGGCAGCTGCTGTGCATACAAGAAACGGATGGCAATCATAGTCGCTGTCACTACTGCACACCAGAGGGACCACAGCTTTCACTCAAAAACAGCTTTTAAATGGAAAGCATCAACTCTAATAGTGCACAATGCTGTCTTTGAACTGTAACGGCTATATGAGTGTAGGATCATTAATAAATTCCTTTTGCATTTAATGGAGGTAAAATTCTACTGGCACTGTGCATTTGTACTGGCATAACATTACTGTTAATTGTGTCCCGACAGATATATTACACTTAGAGCTTGGAAAAATTACTTTTTTAGATCACTGTTTTCAGAATCCCACAGCCAGCGTGGCTACTGAATATGCTGGGTGGAGGCTTTGGGGAACTGTAGTCCAAAAAAAAATCAACTTTTCAAGCTCTGCATTACACCCAGAGGTGGCATAAGTAGTTTAGAATGCAATGATTCTCAGTTTTTGCAGATCTCTGAAGGATGCAAAACAGTTCTTATCTCAAAAAATGTACCAAAATCTATGTAGAAAGGTTTGTTCTAGATTAAAATGGATACTGAAATACATATAAAATGCACTGTAAAAAATTATGTAACTTTCCCCCATCTTTTCAAAATATAGATCATTGAGGAAATACATGTGATGCTAACATGGAATAGCAACAGAATAATCAATCCATCCATTCCTATATAAACAAACACCCACAAAGCACCACAGATGTCATCTATCAAGACACAGCACTATCCTATTATCGAGAGAGTTACAGGCCCATAAGTGAAACCTGGCACAGAATTTAGAAACATTCCTTTTTTGGACTATAGCTCCCAGAATCTGCCAGTGATCATGACTATTGGCCATAATGCCTGGGGCATTATGATCCCCAAAGCCAATTTTCTGAGCTCTGCTCTGGCAATGCAGAACTTGATGGAAGAGCATTGGGGGCACTATATTAAAAGGCAAGGCTAAAACCAAACTTAAGACAAATAGATAACACCCCTTTAAGTAACTCTTTTCCAAGATTCCTTACACAAACTAGTCAGGCTGGGAGATGGAGTGTAGCAAGTTTCTTAAAAATTAAAGGTTGTTCTGAACTGGATAGAGTTAATGTTCTCTGTCAATGTTGGCTATGTTTTGTGCTATTTAGTCATCATATTTTGTTCTCGTTGAGAGTCTGTGCCTTTGAAAGCTGCTAGACTTGACTGAGAAGGAGACACAATCTGTAGAACTCCCTCTCAGTGAATATATGGAGATTATCGCACTGTAGTTAAACTGAATTAAAAAGAGATTTACCTCGCCCAAACTGAAGTAAAATTCAGGTTGCATCTGGATGCTATCACACAGATTTTGTCCCAAAATCCGGATGCAGTCCGAATTCAGCCAGGCTGACTTAACTCGCTCTGGCGGCCATTTTTCTAAGTTGGAACCACATCAGTTCCAGCTTTCAAAATGGCCTCAAAGGCTTATCAGTTTTAACTGTGTTTATATATATATAAAACCTTTGCTGTTGGCTTTTACATTATTGCTTGCATTGTGAATCTCTACACTACTGTTTGCATCTCAGAAGGCCCCAGCCACCATTGGCACTGTAACTGCAACCTAGGGTCTCCTTGGATTTGTACTCCAAAAAAGTAACATTTCCAAGCTCTGATTCTTCCACCCAGCTATAAAGTTTTCTCAGGTTTATTTATTTGCATATTATTTCCTCCTCTGTGTTATACCATGCTGACTGGGTGATTCTGGGAGTTGTAGTGCAACAAGTATCATTAAACCAATCACCTCATATTTACTCTTGAAGTGACAAAGTAACCATTATGGTCAATGCCATGATATGGAAGATGCTTGTAATAATAACAGTGACTGAATTGGAATGAAAGTGGTGTGACTGGATTGGAAGATGTTAACAACATAGTTTATTTGTATAACCAAAGCTATTGCAAAATGAAATACATAAAAAAAATAGTGAATGAAACATTCAGCAAGTAGAGAATTGTTCACCTGAATACTTTCATTTGTCATCACAGCAAACATTCCCCTTCAGAAGTGCAGATTTACCAGCAAAACTGACCAGAAATAGTAAGTCTGTCTCTTGGTAGAAAACTGATAAAATCCCCAGCAGATTTATTAAATGACATATCTAAATCTTTAAACAAGACTGCACTTACAGTAATATCTCTTCAGCTGGACAGACAAGTAGACAGTGAGACACATGTTCAGACATGTTAACATTAACTTTGCACAAACAAACTCTCTTTGCAAGAAATCCTACAACAATATCCTTCAACTACTTGGCTCACTTTGAGTAACAAAATACATTGAACATTTTTTTAAATGGGAAGACAGGAACTGGACAAAAGGAAAGGCCGCCTGAAGCAAGCAGCCTGAGCAAAGTCGTTACAAGGGTCAGGCCACCAGACTGCCACTAGCCCTATGGTGCCTCAAGAAAGTGTTCCTGCAGCATCCCACCCTTGTGATATGGAAGGCTTCAATAGGAGAGGCACTATGAATTCACTGGGATCATGCTTGCTTAGGAGTGTGGGATGACATCCTTCTCTTGCACCTGCTGTTGATCCATGTTAATTCGTGCCTTGCATGCACAGCTCAAATGAAGGCATTGTCAGCAGGCTTTGTCATGCGTGGCAAAGGAAATGCCAGGGATTTTGTGCCAGTGTGTGTTGATACACAGATTTTCGCATCAACTGTACTTGCTGCAATTTTGACTTTGCTGCAACAAGTACACAGGATTGTGACTATGTAATCCAGCACAGCAGGGTCTTAGGACTTCTCTACCCAACTTCTGATGAAGCACCAATCCCTCAGGGTCTAGTAAAAACAGTGTCTTATTCACAATCCTTCAAACTCCTTGCTGCCTGGCCTACCCAGTAAACAAAAAAGTTTGATAGAGACTGTACTTTCAACAGGAAACTGCAGCTAGTGCTCATGTCCTCAACAAGAGCACCTAAATCACCTACATGTTCTGAAAACATGCATACTTTAGCATTTAGGTGTATTATACAATTCAATTCTAAGTGTGAAAAGCTCCTGCTGTTCTGCAGCGACACCATTCATAGGTGCAACAGCAGCTGGTGGCTCCTATCAATGTGGGCAGTGGAGTCCATTCCAGGTATTCATTTGAACATAAGGAGCTATCCAAGGTGCTAAATCTATCTCCAAAATAGGTTCATCACATCACTTGCATGTGAGCTGCCAGTTGCCATGAAAATGGATTTCATAGTCAGCAGGAAAGAAAACTTCTTTGCACAGTTACCATTTTGCAAAATGGGAAGGCCAGCCCAGAAGCCAGTCACCTCTTGAGTCTCTACAGATATATCAATGAAGCCACCCTGAACCAATAAATGTGGAAATCTAAAGCAATGTTTCACCAAGCATACACAACTAGGCATTTCTACCAGTCTTCTGGAGAAGCAGTGAACAATTTTGGAAAAGTCCCCTCGAATCTCTTCCCTTCCCAATCTCTTCTACTTCTTCAGGACACATATAAGTGATATTTTCCAGGCAGTACTCAGATTTAGCACCTTTTGCCAACTATTCAGAATCCTTAACAAGTGTCTTGGTTGCTCTTTTCACAAATCTGCAGGGTAAATCACTATCAATCACATATTTTCAGATCTGAAATGTTACTGCTTTTACAGTTTGTATATGTCCATGGCTTTAACATGTATTAAACTCTTTTATTGTTTAATATGTTTTTAATGGTTCTGTTGTACTGATTTATCATCTTAATCTTTTTTTATTGCATAATGCCCAGGGCTCTTTGGATATAGGGTGGGATATAAATATTTCAATCAGTAAAAAATGAGAGATGCCAACTTGGTAAAAAAGAACAGTGTGGGTAAAACAACCAGCCATGAACAGGTTTTGTGTGTGTGTGTGTGTGTGTGTGTGTGTGTGTGAGAGAGAGAGAGAGAGAGAGAGAGAGAGAGAGAGAAATGACCAGGATCATACAGATGGGGAAAGATGGAGAAATATAATACATTCTCATTCTGTTGCAACCCTGATGAAAATCATCCCTCTAAAGTGGTTATTTTCACCAGGAAGAAATCTCCCCCACCATTGGTGCTAAAATGCTAATGGGGGAATCTCCTGCCAATACAAAAGGCAACTTCTGGAAAGCTATTTTTGTCAAGACTGCAGCAGCACAGAGAAAGGATTAAAATCCCTCTCCACACCTGCTGAAATCTCAATAATTATCAATCTCTCCCTTGCAAAGCAGTGGCTATTTGCATTCTAAGGGCCTGAACAACAGACTGCCAGAAATTATCCAACTTGAGGCCACTTTAACTGCCCTGGCTCAGTGCTAGGGAATCATGGGAACTGTAGTTTATTGTGGCACCAGAGCTATCTGACAGAGAAGGCTCAATGCCTCAGAAAAAACACACACTACAATTCCCATGATTCCCTAGCATTGAGCCAGGACAGTTAAAGTGGTCACAGGCTGGATTATTTCTGGCAGTCTGTTCAGGCCCTTCAACCCTAGGTGTTAAATCATTTTTGTACAATATCTAATTGGGTTGGAATCGTTAGAAAGGTTTATCATTTCCGCACCAATATTTAAAGCAGTTCTCTATGAAGTAACACTTGTTCTAGGTTCTGTTTCAGAGGACAAAGGAAATCTGTGCATGAGTTTGTAGCCCTCTGCCTAGAACAGTTATACAGGTATACTATGAAAACAGCTGGTAAAAGATTATCATCCCCTCCTCACAACTTCAGCCTCCAAACCTCTGCTATTAAAGCCTGGTTTCTCCCTTCCTCTGCTCTAACAATGATACTGAACTCTGCCATGTAGTATGTAAATCTAGTTTGGGGATCTTCTGAAATAACTTATCTACTATTTTAACCTTTGCTGACCCTTCCCTTTGGACCAATTCACACATCATACAGTGACAGATATGGGTCTGCACGCCCAGCACAGATCAGGCAATCCTACCTCTAATGATACAAACATTTCCAATCATCTTTAAATTTTTTATAGACATCAGATATCAAAAACCCTGCAGCATTGATGAATTCTGGCTAGCTTAGACAGAGGAACCAACTACTTGATTGGAGAAGCTTGGTTTTTCATCTCCTGCTGTATAGGAGTGAAATGAGTATGTCCCTTTTATATCCACTGCCTGGCAAGGGGACTTTACAGAATAAGAGTGGTAATGGTAAGTGGCATTTGTAGGAAGTCCTTCCAACCCATAATATTTATGCTTCCAGCATGAGACAGCCTGGCACTTTTCTGAAAGGCATGATTTGAAAGGACATTTTCTGTGTCTCCATGTATTTCTGGCCGTTTTTAAAAATATGTTATTCCTTTGCCAGAGTATACCGAAGGCTTGCTCTGCTAGTCACCTGAACTAAATTTATGGGTGCTATCAGTGACTTGGCAGTCGTATTTTTGGGCTCCTACCTAGAGATCAGCCAGTGCCCATCACTCTTGAGCTACTATTTCTCTGCCTGCCTTTGGCTCCCTATTCTCAGCTGTCTTTCCCCCCTCCCTTAGCCTGACTTTTTATTCCTAGGTCTGTCAGTTTCAGCAAGCATAGCAGTCCCACACAGTATTAGGCTGACCAGAGGTCCTCCTTTTCCAGGATGTGCCCTAGATTTTAGCCTTCTGTCCAGGAGGAATTCCAAAATGTCCTCCATTTTAAGCATGTCTAAGAAGCACAAATTTATATTTATGTTAGTGCTTTTAGTTTTTCTTTGGTAGTTTCCATATTTTTTCTTGAATGTTCTACATTTTGTGGCACCTTGTCCTCCTTTGCAGTTAAGACATCTGGTCACCCTGCACAGTATTTTATACCTGCCTTTGAAACAACTCAGATAAAACAGGCTGGCAACCCATAGCTTCCTCTGAGCATACCTCAGTCCTGTATTTCAACAGCCCCATAAGATGCACTTGGTTGGTATTTGATTTTCCATCATCCAAATGACACTTGCCCTCAATCTCAATCTTGGACTTGCCTAGCTAACCCAGGCCCCGTTTTCATGGGATGCAGGATTGAGGTGAGATACTTGATTGCTAGATCTGTTTTGTCTGAAACAGATCAGAAATAAGCTACAAAATGAGGCACTAGACCCTGCATGCTTCCCACACTTTGGGCACAGGAAAATATCCCTCCCTTGCAAAGGAAGAAAATGAAAGGATCTGAAATTGTCATTCATGATCTTCCACTTGCTCTTTAGACTCGGCAAGATCTCAATGATCAGATAGCTCTATCTGGATCAAACATGGTCTCCTCTGCATTGAAAAACCATGTGGTAGCAGGGGGATCTTCAGCAGACATGGCTTCTTATGTATCACTGTAACACTGTGATCGGAGTTGTACCTGCAGAACTTCAGACAGGTTTTCAAAGCACAAGAGAGCTTTCAATTTAACTTGGGGGTGGGCAGGCCAACATTTCTCCTCAGACATTATATTTGGGACTTCATGCAGATCCAGGATGCCTACTGTTCATAGCATCAATTAAACCTTTTCCATAATGATACATCTAATCTGTATTGAACTTAAAAAATCTAGATTTCCCAGTGCCATTGCACGATTTGCACAGAGATTAATTTGAGTTGCAGTTCCCCAGGGACTTTGCTCTGGAATCTGTCTTTAATGCCACTGTTCAGCCCCAGGAGCATGCAGATGCCTCTGAGCACATCTTGAGTACTCCCTCCCACCTTGCTAATATGTAATAAGAACTCGATCCCGAGTTCTCCTGTTGGATCAGATAATGGCTTTCAAATCAGAAAATGAAAATGTCAAGCGAGGCTGTCTCCCTTCCTCTCATTTTGGAAATTAAAACTCACTCGCAGTGGCTGATATCAAACCCCCTCCCCTTATCTCACAGTTCTGATTTCAGTGGTGTAGAATGGCAAAAAACCCAACCCAACCCCTGAAGCTATTTATTACCTTGATCAAATTCATATCCAAACACCCTATAAAAAAGGTGAAAAATATGGTTCCTATTTAAAACAAAACCAAAAGCAAGAGCAAAAGAGAAGAGAAAGACTTTCCTTTGGACATGAGAATTTTGAAAAGTCTCTCCTCTCGTGCACTGTTTCCAAATTTCAGGTAATTGCATCCTGTCAAGTTGTCAATGTCAGACTTTTTTGTACATGCATCCTGAGATCCTCCCTTCTTTTCAGCACTGTGATACTCCCCCCACTCCCATTTGTAATTTATTCTGCTTAATCCAAACAAGCTTTGGTTGGGAATTGTGGATGGATAAGTCCTCCCTTCTCTCTGCCAATGCATTGCTCTTTATGCTCAAGAAAGTGCCCTTCATCTTTCCTCACTCACTCCTTGCCCTCAGCTACAGATAGGTGACAATTCATATTGGGGGAAAAATGATGGAAGGGTTAAATAATGGGTTAGATAATTTCCATGGATCTTGTCACAAAAGTATCACACAGAAAACAAACAAACAAACAAAAAACAACAACATTGCTGTGATAGTCTGGAAAATCAGGATGCAAAGGGATCTTGTTGGAGACAGGGCTGCAGCCACACTGCAGAAATAATCTGGTTTGACACTGCTTTAGGTGCCATGGCTGATGGCTATGGAATTCTGGGAATTGTAGTTTGTTGTGGCCCCAGATCAGATGCTCAGGGACCACAACAAACTACAATTCCCAGAATTCCATAGCCATCAGCCATGGCACCTAAAGCAGCGTCAGACCAGATTATTTCTGCAGTGCAGATGCAGCCCAGATTGGTAGAAGATCCCTTTGCAGACAGAAAACAAAAGAAATAGATCCTACCACTGTTACACTTCTAAATTCATTTTTATTTTGTTTTTGCCCAACCTTGCTGAGGAAGGGAAATAACTCCGTCTTTGCTCAGGTTTTCCTGAGGAAAAGGAGAGGGGGAAATCCATGAAAAAAGTTCAAAACCCAGCAAAGCAAAATCTAACAACCCGATTCCAGTCCAAAGGGGTTTCTTTCACCTAACACCTTATAAAGTTTTTTTTTAAAAATAAAAAAGTCCCATCCCGAGCCAAAAAGAGAGAGGAAAAGAAACTAGAGGAAGAGAGGGGAATCATGCAAAGGTGGTCCTTATTGTCATTTATTTTGAGAAATAATGCCCCCTTTTCCAGAAGGGTGAAAGAGACAAAGATAAATCTCCTCCACAAGAGCCAGCGTGGGTTCAGCATTGGACTAGGACTCTGGAGAGCAGGCCATGGAAACCCACTTGGGGTGTGTATGTGTGATCTTGGCCAAGTCACACTCTCTCAGCCTCTGAGGACAGCAAAGGCAAACCCCTCTCTGAAGAAACTTGCCAAGAAAACCCCAGGATGGCTTCACCTTAGAATAACCATAAATCGAAAAGGAAGGCACACAACACACACAAAACAGAAATGCCCCCTTTCGCAGAAGAATGAAAGAGTCAGAGAAGGCTAAACCTCCCCCATAGAGCCAGCGTTGGACTCTGGAGAGCAGGGTTCGAATCCTGATTCGGCTATGGAAACCCACTGTGAGGTGTTTGTGTGTGTGTGTGTGTGTGACCTTGGCCAAGTCACACTCTCTCAGCCTCCAGAGCAAAACCTAACCCCCTCCTCTCTGAACAAATCTTGCCCAGCAGAAAACCCTAAGGATAGAGAGAGGGTCGCCATATGCCGGGAAAAGACACCCAACAACAACCACGAGAAATAATACCCCCTTTGATATGATGTTTTACTGTATTTTAATGCTGTTTTGTTACTGTTAGCCGCTTCGATTTGTTTGGAGAGGCGTAATAATAATAATAATAATAATAATAATAAATTTCACAGAAGCTGGACAGAGAAAGCTTCTTTATGGTCGCTGGCTTCCCTCCCTTTTCTTCTTCTTCCCATATAGAAATTAGTCGTCGTTGTTGTTGTTGTTGTAGTGTGCCTTCAAGTATTTCCAACTTAGGGCGAACCTGGAGAGGGATCGCAGCTCAGCCATTTAAAACCATGTGTGTCTGTGTGTGTGTGTGTGTGAGAGAGACCTTGGGCAAGTCACACTCTCTCAGCCTCAGAAGGTAACAGTGCCCCCCACACACAAACACACAAAACCCTCTGAAGACGCCATGAAAAGACACAACCACAACCCACCATAGGGAGTCGGAAACGACTCGGAAGGGACGCAACGACAACAGCTATGCTCTTTTGTCATCTCTCTGTGACACCTTGGGGACCAAACCCATGCCTTGCCTTATCTAATCTATTGCTTAACCCCTTCCATCATTGCCCCAACCCTCCCCCCCCACACACATATGGACCCATAGGTTTCATTCAGAGGGGTTTTTTGCCCATGCCGCCTTGCCTTCCCTTGAGGCTGAGAGAGCGTGACTGGCCCAAGGTGGGAAAGCCAGAGAGTCGGAGAGTCAGGGTGGCTCCCCCAGAGCCTCAGAGAAATATATATATATGTGTGTGTGTGTGTGTGTGTGTGTATATATATATTTCTCTGAGGCTCTGAGGGAGCCACCCTGACTCTCCGACTGTCTGGCTTTCCCACCTTGGGCCAGTCACGCTCTCTCAGCCTCAAGGGAAGGCAAGGCGGCATGGGCAAAAAGTGTGTGTGTGTGTATATATATATATATATATATATATATTTATTACATACACACACAACACAAGGCGGGAAATGAGGAAGAGGGAGAAGACAGAGGAGAAGAGGAGGCTGCTTCCAGGTGCGTCTCTCACCGCGCTGCCTCCAAACCTCACCTGAAGGAACCCAGGTGAGTCCAGAAGCCTCAAGGGACGACAGAAAGGCCGACACCGGACAGGGAAGGCGGCCGAGCCGAGGAAGGACGCCTTAACAAAGCTCCAAAGGATGCCCTCAGGGGCGGCTTCGGAGCGGAGTCTCCTCCCGCTTGGAGATAAAGCAGCGACTGAGGCGCCGCCGCATCACGCCGCCTCCTTAAAAAGCCACTCGCGTTGGTGGCTCCGCGTGGAAGGAGGCGCTGAGGCGATGCTGGCTTTTAAAGCCCCCCCCCGCCTTAAGGCGGGGGGGGGCTTTAAAAGCCAGCATCGCCTCAGCGCCTCCTTCCACGCAGAGCCACCAAACTCCCCCTCAACAATGAGGAAAAAAGACACAATAACTTCCCCTTTTCACAAAAGCAGCCCCTTATATCATACACTATCAAAAACACAACCACTGAGCAAAATGCCAAGCTACCAAGGTACAGGCTTGGATGGACTGGGACTTGGGGGGAGAGGATAGATAGAGGGCCTGCGGGGAGGGGGAAGGGGGGGTGCGCACCGCACAGGGTGACACCCCAGAGAGATTAATAGAGAGACAACTGTCTAAGCATTTTTTAGGTCCTTCAGTCGGTGGTGTCACTAGGGGGTGCGGACCACACCGGGTGACGTCCCAGACTTGTGATAGAGGGCAGAGAGATTCCTAGAGAGATGGCTTTCTAGGCATTTTTAGGTCCTTCGGTCAGTAGCGTCACTAGGCAGTGTGAACCGCACCGGGTGACACCCCAGACTTAGAATCATAGAGTTGGAAGAGACCACAAGGGCCATCCAGTCCAACCCCCTGCCATGCAGGAACTCACAATCAAAGCATCCCTGACAGATGGCCACCCAGCCTCTGCTTAAAGACCTCCAAGGAAGGAGACTCCACTACTTTCTGAGGGAGTGTGTTCCACTGTCGAACTGCCCTTACTGTCAGGAAGTTCCTCCTGATGTTGAGGTGGAATCTCTTTTCTTGCAGCTTGCATCCATTGTTTTGGGTCCTAGTCTCTGGAGCAGCAGAAAACAAGCTTGTTCCCTCCTCAATATGACATCCCTTCAAATATTTAAACACGGCTATCATATCACCTCTTATCCATCTCTTCTCCAGGCTAAACATCCCCAGCTCCCTAAGTCGTTCCTCATAGGGCTTGGTTTCCAGACCCTTCACCATTTTAGTTGCCCTCCTTTGGACATTCTCCACTTTCTCCACATCCTTTTTGAATTGTGGTGCCCAGAACTGGACACAGTATTCCAGGTGAGGGCTGAACAAAGCAGAATATAGTGGCACTATTACTTCTCTTGATCTAGACACTATACTTCTACTGATGCAGCCTAAAATTGCATTGGCCTTTTTAGCTGCTGCATCGCACTGTTGACTCATGTTCAACTTGTGGTCTACCTGGATTCCTAGAACCCTTTCACACGTAGTCTCATTCAGCCAGGTGTCCCCCATCGTATATCTGTGCTTTTCGTTTTTCCGCCCTAAGTGCAGTACCTTACATTTCTCCGTGTTGAATTTCATTTTGTTAGCTTTGGCCCAGCTTTCTAGTCTGTTCAAGTCATTTTGAATTTTGATCCTGTCCTCTGGGGTATTAGTTACTCCTCCTAATTTAGTGTCATCGGCAAATTTGATAACTATGCCACCAATACCATCATCCAAGTCATTAATAAAGATATTAAATAGCACTAGGCCCAGGACAGAGCCCTGTGGCACCCCACTGGTCACTTCTTTCCAGGTTGAAAAGGAGCCATTGTTGAGCACCCTTTGGGTTCAGCCAGTCAACCAATTACAAATCCATGTAACAGTTACTTTGTGTAGCCCACATTTTACCAGCTTGTTTGCAAGAATGTCATGGGGAACCTTGTTAAAGGCCTTACTGAAATCAAGATATTACTTGTGATAGAGGATAGAGAGATTCCTAGAGAGATGACTTTCTAGGCATTTTTAGGTCCTTCAGTCAAGTGGCGTCACTAGGGGGTGCAGGCCACACAGGGTGACACCCCAGACTTGTGATGGAGGACAGAGAGATTCCTAGAGAGATGATTTTCTAGGCATTTTTAGCTCCTTCAGTCGGTGGCGTCACTAGGGGTATGTACACTGTACTGGCTGACACCTCAGAAGTGGCTCATCCTCCCCTCTGGTGGGAGGCCTTAAAAGCAGGCATCGCCTCAGCACCTGCTTCCACGCGAAGCCCCCAAACTCCCCCTCATCAAGGGAAAAAAATACACAATAATGTTCACTTAAAACACCCTTTTTCACCAAAAGGTGGTCACTTATGACATGGACTGGGACTTGGAGGAAAGGACAGAGGGCCTGCAGAGGGAACCAGGAGCAATGGATACAAACTACAGGAGAAGAGAATCCACTTAAACATTAGGAGGAACATCCTGACAGTAAGAGCTATTCGACAGTGGTTGGAGAGTGGTGGAGTCTCCTTCTTTGGAAGTCTTTAAAAAGAGACTGGATGACCCTTGGAGTCTCTTCCAACTCTATGATTCTATAATTTCTATGATTCTGTTCTTTGATTCCAAGTTGTTTCCCAGCTTATGGCGAACCTATCCTGGGGTTTTCTTGGCAAGATTTGTTCATGGGAGGTTTGTCATGGCCTTCCCCTAAGGCTGAGAGAGAGGGACTTTACAAAGGTGGGTTTACACAACTGAGCTGGGAATCGAACTCTGGTCTCTAGGGTCATAGTCCATCACTCAAACTGCTACGCCACTATCAAAAACACAACATTTGTCAGATGCTTAACTACTAAGATACAGTCCTCCCTCCTAGAGGCATCACTAGGGAGATGCAGACTGCACCAGATGACCCCCCAAAGGGGGATGGGTGCAGCTGCTAGCCGAGCAAGAAGGGGCATTGTTTCCCTTTCTTGCATGTCTGGCAGCTGTGGCAGTCCCTTCCATTTGGGCTTCGGCATTATTGAAGCCCTGGTGGAGCCCAAACAGACCTCTTGGTGCTAAGGTTGTCTGCCTCCTCCACTACCTCCGTACACCAGGTGACATCAATTCCCAGTACGCCACTGTTTCCTCCATACTTGCAGCTTTGACTTTTGTGGATTTGATTATTTGCAAATTGGGTCCATATGTTCTGTCTAGGAATCTCTGGGTCTTCCGATGCGTCATCTGGAAAAAGTTGACAAAAGAGTCATGGTGCAGGACCTAGAGATTCCTAGAGAGATGACTCCTCTAGGCATTTTTAGATCCTTCGGTCACTGGCATCACTAGGTATGTGTGTGTGTGCAGACCTCACTGGGTGACACCCCAGAGGAAGGTGTCACCCAGTGAGTAGTACATGGGCTGGGGGGCACTGCCTTCAGGTACCCCCCCATCTACCACCCCACCCATCATCTTCCTAATGATGCTAACATTGTGAAGCCTGGGTTTTAGAGGAGCCTGTGTGTGTAGTAGGAGGGGTCAGTGCCTTCACTTGCCTGTGGGGAGGGATGTGTGTCCTATCGCCTCTTAACCGTCTATTCCCCAGGCTAAACATATCCATTTCCCTAACCCACTCCTCGTATGGTGGGGTGTTGGACTGGATGGCCCTTGTGGTCTCTTCCAACTCTTCCAATTCTGACCTATCATGGGGGTTTCTTGGCAAAATTTCTTCAGAGGAGGGTTGCCCTAGCCTTCCCCTGAGTCTGAGAGAGTGGGATTTAGGAGATTATCACATTACAAAATAACACAATTTATCCCCGACAGCAAGCTCCTCTTTTAGAAAAGTGGCCGGATAAGCATGGCTGGGACTCAGCATGCAGCTAGGTTGTAGTCGCCCGGTGGCAGCGGCAGTGATTTAAATGTGATAATATCCGCGATTAATCTGAAACTCGACTGTATCCTGCTTTATTTCTAATGCAATAATCTCTCTAGACAAGAGCCTAAAGAGCAAAGGTATACAACTAAGCATGAACGTTAGAATCGTCCAAGCTGCGGTATTCCTTATGTAGTTGTCATGCCCAGCCTGGTTTAGGACTCAGGAGAGGACTCTGACCCTGGCCTGACCCTGGCTCTGCCCTGAGAACACCAGCAGAGTCTGTGGCCCCAGGAGATAATCAGGAGTCAAACCTCCAGGCAGAGCCTCTTGGAACTGTAAACACTGAGAAAGAGGATGAGGAGAACATACCTACCTTCAGCCAGAGGAGATTTGAAAGAGGCTTTATACAATATGCCAAATAATAAAAAACCAGCTGTGCTTGTGAGAGCTGATGATAAAAACCTGGGAAGGATTCCAGAGCCTTTGTCAGAAGCTATCTGATTTCTCTGGCGAAAGCACCTTGTTCCTTGACTCTCTGACTTCTTGGCTTGGATCTTTGGACTTCGGACTGACCATTCTGCTTTGCTGGAACCCATGACCTTCTTGGACTGCTCAACCACGCTCTTTGTTTGACCCTTTGGCTTGCACTCGGACTGACTACGGACCTTGTTTCTGGACTCTGCCTTTGTTTATAAGTCTGCCATTCAAGATTTGTCTTACTCCACAAACTCTGTTTGGTATTCTTTGTTTGTTTTGAATTTTGTTATCTGCTGCTGGCTGCATTCCCGGACAGCAGGGATGGGAGAGCTGAACAGTGATGAAGGCAGATAAGAGGGAAATCAACTCATTTGAGATGTGGCGCTAGAGAAGAGTGTTGAGTATACCATGAACACCTAAAAAAAGATAAACAAATGGGTCATTGAACAGATCAAGCCTGTATTCTCCCTGGAAACCAAGATGATGAAACTGAGGCTGACGTACTTTGGCCCCATCATGGAGGCATGATTCACTGGAAAAGACCATAATGCTACGGAAGGTCAAAGGCAGTAGAAAGAGAGGAAGACCACATGCCAGATGGATAGACTCAGGGGGGTTGCAGACTGCCAGAAATAGTGCAAATTGAGTCCACTTTTAGGGTTAGGGTTAGGGAATCATGGGAATTGTAGTTTATTGTGGCACTGGAGCTCTCTGACAGAGAAGGCTCAATGTCTCAGGAAAAAAAAATTCCCATGATTTCCTAGCACTAACCCTAACCCTAAAAGTGGACTCAATTTGCACTATTTCTGGCAGTCTGCAACCCCCCTGAGGTCACAGGCCTGAATCTACAGGACCTAAGCAGAGCAGGGGAGGATAGGGGTTTTTGGGGATGTCTTTTGAACATTGGGTTGCCATGGGTCAGGGACAACTCGAGGGCAGTTAGCAACAAATTCAACACATTGATCATTGCACTTTTTCTACCATTATGTTTCAACCTAAGTCCTAGTCCCAAGCGAAGAGCACTTTTTCTTCTTTTCCCAGGGTGAACAGATGTCCTCCTGTTCCAGGACATGTCCAACATTTCAGTCTTCAGTCCAGGAGGAATTTCAAAAGGTCCTCCATTTTGAGCATGGCTAAGAAGCATGGATTTATATTTATATGAATTTTCTTTAGCTTCTAATTAATAATGTCCTACATTTTTCTTACATGGCCTACATTTTGCAGTGTCTTGTCCTCCTTTGCAGTTATGACATCTGATCACTCTGTCTCCCCTGCCCCCAGCCGTTGTGAAGAGAGGGAAGCTTCCAGGCAGCCCCAGAGAGTAGGCTCAAGCTGATGACACAATCACCACACAACACAAGGCCATTTCTGCTCACCTCCTTTCCTTTCCCACCTTCGGGGCCTGTTATCGGAAAGGGGGAGGGAATGGAAGAATAATGTGGCAATGCTACTCCTGTGCAGTAGCAACCTGAGCCTGCAGGGTGGGATGAGTTTGGTCTTCTTGCACAGTTTCCTGCTTCATTGCTGTTGCCATATTTTAAGCTACCCATCATCCTGCAATGAAGGAGAAATCTGCAATGAAGGAGAAATTTACTGCTGCAATCGGCCCAGGTGGCTAGGATACTTTTTAGTCCCTTCAATCTGGGATTTTACAGGTTACCTGGAACAAATGGCAACCCTAGATACACCCCCTTCTTTCCTTCACCCCCAAGCTTTTAATGTTGGTGAGAGTTTGAAATTCTTATGCAATATTATTCCATAGCCCCACTACCACATACACACGGTTCTTCTGTTCTCGTGATCTTCGACACAGGTTGGAGACTCGATCATTTGCACCACACACACATCAGCAAAGGTGGAGAAGGACAGGAATAGATGCCTTTTCTTTCTGAAGAATATCTGGGTTTGTCATCTAGATTGGTGGTGGCTTGCAGGGATGTTTCCAACATCCAATCTTTTTTTTTTTTTAATGTGAATACTGTTTGCTGAGAAGAAAATGCAGCTGAGAGCCAGGTTGAAACCTGCCAAGTGTAAAGGTAACTTTGCCATGGTGTGTCCCAAAAAGACAGTATCTTCTCCCTGACCCCAAATATACAGAGTATGGGAGGAGACAGGGTTGTACATGCATCTTTAAAGAACAGGTCTGGCTAGCAATGTTCAATAAGACTATCGTTTGGCATTTTAAATTGAATTAAGCCTCCTGGGCTGCAGCTGAGAGGTGGGATGGAGGCAAGGATTATCGCATGCTAAATTGCCACTGAATTGCTGGCCGCCATCAGCCTGGATCCTAGCTGGTTCTTTTTAGAAATTGGATGTGGCTTCTAAAAAGCACTGGCTGAGCTGGCTGGGACCCGGGCTGATGGCAGCCGGCGATTTGATAGCAATTTAGCATGTGATAATCTCCACCTCCATCCCACCTCCTGGCTGCAGCATGGGAGGCTTAATTCGATTTAAAACGCCAAGCGATAAGCTCCCAAGTGTTTAAAAACGTATCTGCATTGGCATTTCTTTTTGCTTCAGGCTTCATTGCAAAAAGACCAGTTTTCCCCTCTGAAATCTTAAGTAGGGCTACAATTGCATCTGTTAACTGATTAAATGAACTCTCAAGGACCTAAATCAAGCACCATTAAAAACAACTTTAAGCAGGGCCTGGTTTTTAAAATAATGCTAATTGAAGTTTTTCTCCCCCTTTAATACAAAAATGATGCAAAACTGTGGGTGGCAGGAACCAGCCTAGAAAGAGGCATTCCCCATCTTATAATGGACTGCCTTTTCAGTAGGGCCTTCCATCTTGGCGATGTGTGTACCTCATCCAGCAATCATGCAAGTTATTGTCTCCATATATTATTGTTTATTCATATGCAAATTCATGCATTTAATCAATTAATTGAGTAGAGCGGATATTAACTTGCGCACAGTTTTCAGTCAAACTAACTGCTTTACTTGAACATTCAAAACTGCAGTGAGAAGCCATTTGTATGTATACAGATACACTGGTACAAGAGAGACATGTACAAAATGCCCACAGTTGTCTATGAATCTGCATTCTCTTAATCCTCCCTAAGTGATGCTCAATATGCACCTTGTGTAGTATTATCTCACAAACAGGGAGCCATCAGTTTGCTACTAAGATTTTTAGACGAAAGATCTACACTTTCAGTAGATGTAAAATTGCTGAGAGGGACAATTTTGTAAATTCCCTACAACTGCAAGTATCTACATCACATCTTAGTGATAATAAATCATCTGAAACCTAAATACAAGATATTGATCCCTGGTGCTGTTAGCTGGTTGTCCAAACAGACTGCTGTATAATGACTGAACTTAAATAGCACCATACTATCATGCTAGGCAGTTTGTTATTGCTGTTGTGTGCCTTCAAGTTGTTTCTGACTTATGGTGACCCTAAAGCAATCCTACCACAGTGTTTTCTTGGCAAGATTTGTTCAGAGAGTGGTTTGCCTTTACCTCCCTCTGAGACTGAGAGAGTGTGACTTTCCTAAGGTCACCCAGTGGGTTTCCATGGCCGAGCAGGGATTCAAATCCTGGTCTCTAGTTGTAAGTCCAACACTGAAACTGCTACAATACTCTAAGTCAGGGGTAGGCAACCTTTTTGAGCCGGGGGCCGGTCCCCCGAAGTCCTCCCCTTCGCTGGGCCGAGGGGGGGGAAATGGCGGTGCGTGCGTGTGCACCCCCCGCCGCGTGCGACCCCCCCCACGTGCTGCTGCTGGCGCAGCCACCGTTGCGCAGCCGCCTCCGCGCATGTAGCGGCCGCCATTTCGATTTCCAATTTCCATGCGCAAATGCATCATGGCCACCATTTTGGAAATCGAAATGGCGGTTGCGGCGCGCACGGCGGCAATGGGCCGGTAAGTATGGGGACCTGGGCCGGAAGCGGCCCGTGGGCCATAGGTTGCTGGCCCCTGCTCTAGGTAGTACCTCATCACAAATATACCTTTCCTCTCTTTCTGGTCAGTAGCACTGGGAGTGGAGAGCTCTTTGGAAACACAAAAGACATAAAAGAGTAAAAAAAAAAATTGCTTCCCAATAAAAGTAATCTTGAATGCTTAATTGATTAAATTTGAATATATTTGCCTATCATTAAGTACATTCTCTGAAGAGAAAAGACATTATCTTCTTAGAGCATTCACAAAATCATTATGATCTCTAAGATGATAAGAAGATGGTACCCCAATATTTTAAGAGGTATTCTGCAATCAGGTTTAGTTGATTCTGAACAAGGGCAAGGGTTTGACATTTTTACCCAGCTTTTTCTACTACCATGAGAATCCTTTCCAGCTAAGGGTGTTTTTATCAGCCTCTTTGTGACACTCTGTTGACTTTCAAATGAAGCAAAAGCTCATTGTGAGAGCATGAAAAGTATATCATTTTTCAAAAATGGGTAGTGATTTATTTAGTCTTAAAAATTGCTGTTTTTGGTTGGAAAGATAAACACTTACCATCTATCACTCAGTGGTCTAAAAGATCCCAGTGCTGTATCTGAATCTGAATAAGCATTTTGTAGTCATTTCCATCTGGACATTTTGTGGCATATGGACTGTCTACATTAAACTGTGTTTAACTGATGGTTGTTTCATCCTCATCAGTGTAATTGGTTTGTTTCTTTTTGTTCCCCCTCTTCTTCTTCTTTTCTTTTTTCACCATTTTTCCCCTTTGTGTATTTGCAAAAAAATTGCAATTTGGGAAAAGAAAACCCTGTTGGGAGCCATCTGTTTGCAAATTAATCTTCAGTTCATGTTACCTTGGAGGATGTCAAGAATCTACAAATATTTTAGCATTTTAACATGAGCACATTTTTTGCTTATTAACAAATCGAGCATTTATGGTTCCTTCACTTCTTTTACAGCAATGCAAATCTGGAATCTGGGATGATTATAAATATTTTCCCTTATAAGCAAACATGCTGTCTTTCCCATACACACACTGTTTCAAATATATGGGGAACTTGGTCAATCAAAATGTAAGTCTAGCTGATCACTGAATTATTTATTATTTATTTCTGACCATTGTAGCCTGCTGTTCAGTTTTTGAATATCTCAAGGAGGTTAAATATTGTAGACATTGCAGAGATAGATCCTATCAGTTCTGCTTTTGTTAGTTCTGGGTTAATGAGTTCCTTAGAACCTTGCATCCTGCAGTTAATTGATATGAAATCCCAGTTGCAGAAGAACACCTGCAGAAATTGATCCTTTTCAAAGTGACTATCTTATTTGCTGGTATTTCTCGAGGCAGAAAGGGCAGAGAGAGGAAAAACTAATCTGTTTAGCTCTCTCCTGTTTTGTCCCTTTTCTGATATTTCTGTCACTAATGGCCGAGTTCTCAGGAGTGAAGCATGTGTTTCCCCTTTGGGTGATTCATTTGTACTTCGAAAAAGCTACATGGAGAAAGAGGATCATAGGGCAAGAGTTTAGACATCCTCGTCCATCCTCTCCCAGTCCCAGCTGTGTGGTATAATGAAAGGCAGAGTCCTGTTGCTAACCTCTGTCCTTGCTTTGCTAGGCTCTAACAGAAAGGTGTAATCAACAGTATGAGAAACATTGTCATGCTTCAGCAACCCAAGGGAGAAAAATCCCATATGTGTGTGTACAAAGTCGGAATCAGCCATGCCACAGTCTTCTGATTTCTATGTATGGGAGTGGAAGTTGCAGAGTGAAGAAAGCTGACTGGAAGAAAGTGAACGTATCTGAAATGTGATGCTGGAGGAGAGTTCAGCAGATACCATGGACAGGCAAAAAGACAAATAAAATGCCCCAGAGCAAATCAAGACTGGATTCTCTCTAGAAAGCAAAGTGACTAAATTGAGGCTATCATACTTTAGACACAACATGAGATTGTATAACTCATTGGAAAAGACAATCATGCTTGGTAAAGTGGGAGGCAGCAGGAAAAGAGTACAACACATAAAAACATTTAAACTATTAAATATTAATATATAAAAAAGATTAACAGGGCAATGAATAATATTATATGAAACACAAGGGATACAAAACAACAGAAGCCTATAGGTAAAACAAAATATCATGACTAGTGTTCTGTGCATTCAAGTTGTTTCCAACTTATGGTGGCCCTAAGGAGAATCTATCATGGGGTTTTCTTGGCAAATTTGTTCAAAAGGGGTTTGCCCTTGCCTTCTTCTTAGGCTGAGAGAGTGTGAGTTGCTCTAGACCACCCAGTGGGTTTCCATGGACAAGTGGGGATCTGAACCCTGGTCTCCAGAGTCCTAGTCCAATATCCAAACCACTATGCCATGCTGACTGTCATATTGCAACTTAGACTCACAGACTGGCTTTGCTTAACATATTTCATCTTCTTCTCTACTTGTTTGGTTAGTTCTGCATCCAATTTCTTCCTCAGCATTTTCAAACCTTTATCTATTTTTTCATTTGTGGGATCTTTTGAAAATTCTTCCTCTTTCTCTTTTATCTCTTTCTTCAATTTTTCCATCTCCTGCTCATATTTCTTTTTTTTTTAAATTTCTGCTTCTTTTGCAATAAACATTCCTCTCATTACTGCCTTACTGGCATATCAGATGGTTCTCATTTTAATATCCTGTGTCATATTTTAATATTTCATAGAATGGGAAGAGACCACAAGGGCCATCCAGTCCAACCCCCTGCCATATGTAAGTATGTGACAACTGTACAGATATATCTTGTTGTTGTTGTTGTTGTTGTTGTTGTTATGTGCCTTCAAATCATTTCCAATGTGTGGTGATGCTGAGATGAACCTATCACAGGGTTTTCATGGCAAGATTTGTTGGGGAAGGGGTTGCCTTTGCATTTTTCTGAGGCTGAGAGCAAAATAGAATCTAAGAACTGGGTATCACTGACGAGCTGAAACATGATTCCTCCCACAAAAGTGGAATATTAGTGAGTTAATGAGAATAAAGTTTTTCAAAGTTGTTCCACTGGGCACAGATAGAATATATTGGATTCCAAGGATACATCTATCAAATAAAGACAACAAATATAAACACTTGAAAGACTGCATGCCAGAGTTGGACTAGAGAACCTTGGTGGTACCTTCCACCTCTGATCTATGATTTATGATTTATGACCTATGAATTACTGTTTATGTTCCATTCTATCAACCAGTCAGTATACCATAGCCATTCAACATGCTTACTCCTTGTCAGGCTAAGTTATGGTTTTCGTTTGGTAAATGGTTGGTATTCTTCCCTCCCATAATAGTGCCTCCCGCT
Organism: Phrynosoma blainvillii; assembly: GCA_026167975.1. NCBI lineage: Eukaryota > Metazoa > Chordata > Lepidosauria > Squamata > Phrynosomatidae > Phrynosoma > Phrynosoma blainvillii. Next base: position 312,786,735 of record JANUYF010000003.1, on the reverse strand, counting down.
TGTGAAAGATTTTCTGTGCAAACCTCTGGGTTTTCCTAAGCTTGCTGCTGTATCCCTCTTCTGCATGGCTTTATTCGCATTTAGCTACAAAAGCAACGGCACTCACTCTGAAAACCTGAAATAGATGTTGTTGTTAACTGCTCTCTAGTTGATTTCGACCCATGGTGATCCTATGGATAAGACGTCTCCAAGACCCTCTGTCCTCCACTGCTCTGTTTAATTCCTGCAACCCCTTAATACCTGCAACCTCTGTAATAGAGTACATCCATCTGGCATGTGGTCTTCCTTTCCTCCTACCATACTTCCCTCCACCTTTCCTATCATTATTGTCTTTTCCAGTGAGTCCTCCCTTCTCATGATGTGTCTGAAGTACAATAGCCTCAGTTTGGTCATCTTAGCTTCCAGGAAGGTTTCCGGCTTGATCTGCTCTAGGACCCATTTGTTTGTCCTTTCAGCTGTCCATGGGATCCTCAGCACTCTTCTCCAGCACCACATCTCAAATGAATTGATTTTCTTCCTAGCATCTTTCTTAACTATCCAGCTTTCACATCCATCCACGGTAATAGGGAATACAATGGCTTGTATGATTCTAACCTTTGTGCTGAGTTGTTAATCTTTGCTCTCCATTCTTAATCTTCTGATTTCCTGACTGCAGTCCCCATTTCTATCAATGTTTGATCCTAGGCATGGGAATTCTTTTATTATTTCTATTTCTTCATTGTCTAGGTTGAACTTATGAAGGTCCTCAGTGGTCATAGACCATTATCAAGTGCTAAATGCTACAGAAGGAAAGGTGGATGTGTAGAAGTAAGGCTGGTGTTTTCTGAGACAGCTCCCCATCTGTCATCTTTTATCCATCATCTTTCTCTCCATGATGTCCATAGGATGGGAAAATGGGTATGCATCTTTTTTGTGTTTACTATGACTTTCACAGGACGTCCTGTCCGGAGCAAACTCTGCTTACATACTTTGGGATCTAGTTATGAAAGAGTGGCACTGCCCCTTGGTGTTCTGGCAGAAGAGAAACAGCTAGGGAAGAATGTGGAGATCAGATTCTTTGAATTAAGGGCATTCTTCCCATACTCAGACAGTTGCTGCCTGCCAAGAAGAAGCTAACTTGAGACAATTGACTCTCTGTAACAATAGGCAGGAGAGTCTTTCAGCAGAGGTGCAGAAAAGGCTGATGCCAAAGATTCTTGCCCACAGCGATCATGCTGAACACAGCACCCAGACCATCATGGGCATGCCAGGGCCCACCAGAATTTGTGGTGGTGGCTCCATTAGCGCACAGGATACATAAAGGCCTTTGTTTTGTTATTTTTACTCTAAAAGCACATTATCATTTTCTATAAGAAAGCAATATTCCCAAGAGTAAAGAACCAAAGTCCATTTAGTTCCTGCAGTCATGATTGAAACTATTATTTAAGTGACCTTAAAGCACAAAACTGCACATGCTCAGAGTCAAGAGTATTTGTTTTATCAGACTTTTGTTTTGTTTTGGGGTTTCCCTCCTCCTGATTGGCTTTGGGTACTGTAGAAGTGTACATGTTGCTTCTCTACCTCAGGATTCTTGGACTTTAGGAATAAAACAAAACCTTAGCCAAATTAAATGAGGTTCCTCTAACACAGGGGCACTCCAGATTTGAGAGGCTTCTCAACCAACTGTTTCTGAGGGTGGGGAGACTACAGCAATTGGCAAATGGTGACCTTACTTGGCATTTATATCTGATCAATTACTTAGCATCTGTTTAAATCAGGGGTAGGCCACCTTTTTGAGTCGGGGGCCAGGTTGCTGTCCCTCAGACAATTGCACCGAAAGCATTAACGTAGCTTTGCTCTCAGTCCCTCTCTTCTCAGAGTATCTTGCTACTTTCATCAAACTAGAAATCTCAGGATTCCTTAGAATGGAGCCATGAACAGGAAGAATAATAAATCAGATTTGAGTTTAATTTTGAATTTACAAGGGTATGAAGAGAAGCAATTACTCACTGCCTCGGTATCTTCTGTGAATATCACCAATGGCAGAGACTGCATGTTCATGTATTTTGGGATTCATGGGGGATAAAAAACAGAGATTTCCCCCCCCCCCCAGTCTAATTTCAAAGGTGTATTTCTACTGCACAGTTATATAAGTTTCACCCCAGTTTAGTTATCATGGCTCCATTCTAAGGAATCCTGAGATTTCTAGTTTGATGAAAGTAGTAAGATACTCTGAGAAGAGAGGGACTGAGAGCAAAGCTACATTAATTCAGTAGTGTAGACAGGCACCCAGGGTACCTTAGGACTTATAGGTCATCTGAATATGCTAGTTCTAACAGAGAATCCATTCGACCTCATCAAAATTACAAATATCATGCTTCTTTAGGATGGAAGTATGAAGATTAAAGTGTATGAAACTGATACAACTGTCTAATCCACACATTTTTAGCTGTGGGGAAATGTATGTGGCTAATGTAGAAGCCCTCAAATAGTGATGTATTAAAAGAAAAGACATGATCTGGCTCTTTTTATATTCGACTCCTGCAGATTGTTCTGCTTTTTAATCTTCCTCTTCCTCTTCCTCTTCTTTCATATAATGGAGTGTTACCAATATGTTCTCTCTCTTCTCTTCTCTCTCTTCTCTTCTCATCCCTTTGTTCTTATGAATATTTACCAATATGCATGGGCAGCCATCATCCGTTGCCTAGAATTAGGGCCAAGTATAGCATTAGGTGACACAAGGTGGCCCATCTGATAAAAATAAAGTTCAGCAAATAATTATTTAATGAATATGGGGAGCACTCAGTTGTTTTCCTTAATGTTGATGTGTGAAAGGAGAGCTTCCCATTTACTGAAGGCAAATGTTGGATACTATGAGGGACCGTCCTGCTATTTGGCAGAATGAGGCAATTATCTCAGGCAGCAGATGCTAAAAAGGAGGACTTCCATGGTGGCAAACTTTGGCCATTCTCCAAGCCATTCTCACCCCCCTATGTATTTTCACTTACCTGCTCTGTGCCTCCAAACTAACCTGCTCACCAAGTTCACTTCTGTACATAGATTTGAGGCAGGGGATGTGAAATCTTGCCCTTTGCTTCAGGCAGCAAACTGTCTTGGGCCGGCCCTGGATGCCAGTGAATATTTTTATATTTCTTTTTGTTCTTGGGCATGACTGCATTTCAAGCTCTTAGTGTTTAATGGAAAATTAAAGAGGGAGTGTGAGAAGACTGACTGATCAGTCTCTCTCTCTGTATATATACTTTTGCAGGGAGCTACCCATACTTTATACCTCTGCAGAGCTATCTTTGCACCTGGCCTTTACCACCACAGCAGCTGTCTGCTATTCCTCAGGCTTCTTCAAGCTACTATACAGCAGCATGCAAAACATGTTTCATTTTTTTTTTTTACTAGGGGTTCAGGAGCTGACAATCCTAGTCATTTATTGCCAAGTTCCTGTTCTGTTTTGCTGTGAAAGAACCACATATATGTCAGGGTACTGGAAAGATGACAAGAGCTGAATTGTACTTTAAAGGGGTGTGTGTGTACTAAATTAAGTGCTTGTCAGATTATTTTACATTGCTTCATACAAGTAAAACTTGGAAAGTTATCCTGCAGAAGGATGAACATAATGGCAAGCTGAAACCATCTATAACTAAGAAGTGGAAGGATGATGCTCTGAGTCCCAGAGTATCGTCCTTCCACTACTCAGTTATGCATGACATTGATGTTCAGTTATGTTCATCAGTGCTCAGTTAATGCTAATGTTTTGGTCCCAGAGCATTATTCTTCCACTGCTCAGTTATAGATGTGTCAGCATGCCCTTGATATTCAAATATTTGTTATAGTTTTTTCTGCTACAAGGTTTTACATGATGGGAAAAAAGCTAGAACTTTAAATTCCCCTTTATGAAAGCACTGTTGTTTGGGAGAAAATATGAATCAATCAGGCACAGATACCAAAACGTACGGCAGATATCAACCTATTGAGGTATCCTTAGATGCAAGCAGAAGGGCATATGGCTCTGCTGGCTGAAGCAGAATGGTAAAATGGGCACCAAACTGTGACAGGTTTCTGAGTCTTGGGAGAGGAGAAACAACACAGAACAGAGCACTGGCAATATCTCATGCCACATTTGATGAGACAATCTGGGCAAAAGACAACAATGGACCATTTACAATATGTATTTGGAATTTCCCCAGAAGTTTACAAAAAGCCAAGGAGGGAGCCATAATAACCTTTGACTGATCTTCAAAGCCTTGTTGGATAGGATGGTCCAAATCTGTGGGACTGGGCTATATCTTCTACCTCTATGATTTACCCCATTGTGCTCATTGGTTCCAAACTATGGGTCCAGATGTTGCTGGACTAAACTCCCATCCTCCTTGACCCATTGGGTATGTCACCTGGAGGAACCTGGCAGACCAAGCTTGGGAATCACTGCTGGAGAGACTGGCACGAATATATACATAGATATATATACACTATGTAGTTTTTTCAACTATATAAAATAGTCTGAAAAAAGCAACTAATAGCACTGTTTTCGGAGAGAACCTGTTGTAGATGTTTGTAGTCCTATACATTTTCTTGTTTCTCAAGCATTCTTGGATCATGGGGTTTCTGTACAGGAAATAAAACCATGTTGGAAAGGCTGTGTCCTTCAGATTTTGAATATTTAGAAACATATTGTTTCTGGTGGTGACTGCTGACTTATGTTATCTGAATTTTGTGTGCAGATTGATGGTGGTTTTCCCCACATATTGCATGTTACATTGAGGCCACTGGCATTCTGTTATATTTTTTACACTAGTGGAATTGCAACAAGTCATGTTTTGTTTAATGTGATAGATTTAACCGGTACTTCTTCTTTAAATTTATAGCTTCATGTAGATATCCAATGCAAAGATGCACAGTGGTGTGAACCAGGATTATCAGCTGGCATTGCTACTGCAGCTCTCATAAGCAGCTTTTTTAGAGTACTGTAGATGGTTGATGGAAAGCAATAATGGTGGCTTATTAATATTCTTTTCCTTAGAAGTATAAGTGTGTGTGTATGTGTATTCAGCAGAGAATTATATTTCTGCATAGAATCTCCAGGAATCAATTTGTAAAAACAATGAATGTTTAAAATAAATTTCAGGAGATGATAGCATCTGTCATCTCCTCTGCCAGATTCATTCCTATTAAATCCTACAGTTCATTTCAATACAGGCAAAGAATCATTACTAGGCACTGTTGTTTTTTTTTAAGCAAACAACCAGCTGTTCAATGGAAGTTTTCAAAAGCTTTTGAATGTACATTTTGACTCACTTCCAGGCTAGGCAGCCACCATATATGGAGGCACAATTAAAACACTGGTCCCCCTTCTGTTCCTGGCAGTCCAACACATTACAGGAGGACGTCAGCAACAGCCATACTTCCATATCCAGGGTGTGGGAAGTGTTTCTTTTTAAATGAAGGAACTTTTTCTGAGTGCTTCTGGTGTGATGTTGAAAACATCTTTGCAGATGTATTGTTGTAAAAGCTCTCTCTTTCATCTCACATTGTCAGATCTCCTTGGCTCAGAACCTACATTGTTTCAGCATAGCGTAAATATCTGAGAGTGGGGTTATGCTGTGCTTGTTGTTGTTAGCTGCCTTCAAGTTGATCTTGACCCATGGCAACCCTATGAATGAGACATCTCCATGACACCCTATTCTCAGCAGCTCTGCTCAGGTCCTGCCAACTTAGAGCCATGGGCTCTTTGATTGAACCTATCTACCTGTAATGCAGTCTTCCTCTTCTGCTACTGCCTTCTGTCTTACCAAGCATTATTGTCTTTTCAAATTAATCATGCCTTCTCATGATGTCACCAAAGTACAATAGTCTCAACTTAACCATCTTGGCTTCTAGGGAGGGTTTAGGGCTGATTTATTCTAGGATCCATTTATTTGTGAATGCTAAGCTACACAACCCATATATGAATATGCCTGTACTGCAGCATATGAGAAAAGTTAGCTGACACTTTGATGTGCAATGTGCAATGTGCTGAAGTGATACACAAATGTGCATTGACAAACTACATTAGGTGCATTGTTACACATCTGCAATAGTTCTGCACATGGAATGCTGCTCCCATCTCCATCACTTCTGCATTGTCCAAAAATAATCTGCATGTGTACCACAAGTTATGTCTGTTTATGCCAAGAGGATCCTGGGCTTTGTATGTCAGAAAAACCCCAAAAACCTATAGGCTGTTGTAGGGAGATAGGGCAGAAATGTGTTCAATTTTCATTTTAATTGAAAGCCAGCTCTCGCATACTTCCTAAGTCAATATATGAATTAAAATTCAGACATCTTTTGATATTCTTACCACCATTATTTGTATTATTTATTTGTATGCTACTTTTCCATTCTTAAAAAAGTATAATCCAGTTTATAGCAGTTTATAGCAACCATCAGAAGAACTGACATTCAGTATAACAATATTTTCCAGATAGTTCAACACCAGATACAAGTCAAAATTTAAATAGTTATACAAAACAGAGTAAATATCTCTCAGTATTTGGTGCTGCAGCTCTGTAGGTAAAAGGTGTTGGAGGAATAGGCTGCTTGAAAGTGGCAGAGCTTTTCCTGCATTCTCTCATCTAAACTGTGTGTGACTCTGAGCCTTTGCAGACTGCCAGAAATAGTGCAAATTGAGTCCACTTTTAGGGTTAGGGTTAGTGCTAGGGAATCATGGGAATTGTTTTTTTTTTTTTCTGAGACATTGAGCCTTCTCTGTCAGAGAGCTCTGGTGCCACAATAAAATACAGTTCCCATGATTCCCTAACCCTAACCCGAAAAGTGGACTCAATTTGCACTATTTCTAGCAGTCTGCAAAGGCCCTCTGTTAGTGCATCTGATAGCCTAGTGCAGTGATGGGCAACCTTTTGAGCTTGGTGTGTCAAACTTCACCAAAAAAACTGAGCATAACTTGGGTGGTGTGTCACTTTGAGAAAAAAACATTATTTCACCACCAGGAGAAGGAGGGACTGGCCTAAATACCTCGGCCTAAATACCTCGGCCTAAGACTCTAGTCGCAAATGTTTCATCCTTAGGAGCAGCAAATGTCTCCTCCTTGGCTACAGCACTTGGCTGTGCAGGAGCCGAGGATGAAACATCCTTCTCGGCATGTGGCCGTCTCAGCGGCCGCGTGTCATCACAAATGGCTATGCTATCAGTGCTGACACGCGTGTCATAGGTTCGCCACCACTGGCCTAGTGCATAGAGCTCCCAGATCACAGGGTCCAGCCTTAACTCTCAGGGCCTGACCTCTCTTTGCCAGTCCTCAGGATGATATGGAGGAATCTCAGGGTGAGAATGATGTCTTGAAAACTAAGAATGTGTGGGTATATGTATGCATGTTTCCTCATTTGTTAGGTTTGGGTTCTTTGTTTGTTTGTTTATTTGAATTGCATACTCTGTGCAATTGTGACCAATATTTAATGTTTCATACTTAATGATTTCACCAGGGCCTACTTCCTGTGACATTGTAAGGAGTCATCCCTAGGTTTCAGGTTTTGGTGCTAGAATAGGCCTGCCTAACATTTACCAATCCACTGGCAATCCATATTAGGGCCTAAAAAAGAGAAAGAGAAAGAAAGAGAGAGAATGAGAGAGAGAGAGAGAGACTATTGAAGCTACAACAAAAATAATGGCCTATCTTATGGGATAGTCCCAATTAGAGTTAGTCCCATTGAAGTGATGAATGGTGACCCAACAGTTGTGTAAATCTCACTGATTCAATGACTCTGCTCAATGGGAATAAAAGTAGGATGCAAGCCAATATATTTTGTACAAAGCTAAGTGTTGCTTCAGCAGCAAATCCTAGAAGTAACTGTTTCCTTATGGTCACTAGGTATCTTCAGCAAGCACCAGCTGTCTTTGTAGTCAGAATCAGTCAGGACTCCCACCCTCCCAGGCTTAGGGAGTAATGGGCTAGGCAGAGGAACAAGGTCCAGCTCTGGTAGGCTTCATTGCTAGATAGCCTTTAAGTAACTTCAGCTGCTGGTGCTGCCTTTTTGGAGCTTGGGTCAACTAAGGCTCACTCTCCCACATATCTGCCAAACATCATGTTTTGGTAGGAACAGTCTCAATCAATCCTCTCTAATCCCACTTTTTCAGCTGTTTTTCAAATATCCCAGTTTCTCTCTCCTCTCCCTTTCCTCCTTTGTTCTTAGCTGTCATAACTAACACTCTAGAATCTGAAGAATCAGACATAGAAGAGTCATATTGCCAGGAGTTTGTGGCTCCATATAACAATGGCTTGTTCTAATCTGTTTGCTAATTGGGAACCATTCTATTTCTGCATATTCTGTTCTAATGGCAGTCTCTTGTTCTGTGTATAGGTTTCTCATCAGGGCAATCAAATGTAGTTTCCTATTTCTTTGAGAGTAAGCCATAGCTTTTTGTGATCTATGCTGTCAAAGGCTTTGCTGTAATCAATAAAGCACATGCTGATTTTCTTCTGGAATTCCCTGGTGTGCTCCATTAGCTATTGTATGCTTGCATTGTGATCCCAATTGCCTCTTCCTTTCCTAAACCCAGGTTACACCTCTGAGATTTCTCACTCCATATATGGTAGGAGTCTTCACTGAAGAATTTTGAGCATGACTTTACTTGAATGGGAAATTAGTGCAATGTTTCTATAATTATTGCAATCTTTCGCATTTCCTTTTTTGTGGGCTGGAATGTATATTGATCACTTCAAATATATGGGCCACCATTTTGTTTTCCCTTTTTTGGCAGATTTTAGTTAGAACTAAAGTTGATCTCTCTGTGTGGATTGTAGCAGTTCTTTTGGTATCTCATCTGTTTTTGGTGATTTGTTCTTCCCAATCACTTTGAGTGTGTTTTTCACTTCACTTTCCAAAATCTGGGGTTCATATTATAGAATGAAACTGTTATAGAATCAAACAAATTTAAGATGGGAGAAATTGAGAGGAATCAAAATTTGACAGATCCATCTATTCCCTCGCTGTAGGTCATGTTAGCAGCTGACAGATCAGATCTATGTAAATTGCTGTCACAGCAACTATTAAAGGAAATATTAATTTGATATATGTAATTATGGGAACTAAGCTGCTTTTCATGCATAATTTTGCATGCACAGATGCCAAATTTCTCCCTCACACCAGTTCGGAAAAAAATGGCTGTATTCTTTGTATAGCTCAGAAGGACAGTTGAGAAGGAGCAGGATCCAAACAGAGGGTACTTGTCACCCGGCTACACTGAGATTTGAGAAAGTAGCTTGTATTCCCCAGCTCCTTTCTACTCAATGACTTTCATCAAAATGAATTTAAACAAGACTGCCTTTTGTGTTTTGAGAATGAATAGACTGAAGGGTCAAATGGATGTGCATGCAAAGGCTGAAACTGCTATTACACAGCACTGTTGTGTTGTGGAAACAAAATCTCCATCCATGATTCATATAGACCCAGAGGTCTCTTCATTTCCATCTGGATCCAGGTAGTGGGGCACTCCATGGGAAGGTCATAGCCATTTGTAGAACTAAAATTAATCCTGTTTATTTGTCTACTCATTCTGATGGATTTGTTTGTGTGTTATTACACATACCTTTAACACACTTTCCATTTTCAAAAGCCTCCCAGAGCAGCCAACAAATATAATAAATGTAATCTAAAATGAATGTCATAAAAGGAAAAAGGTTGGAAGGGAGGAAGAAAAAAGCAACTCAGGCACTAGTTCTTAATTATAAAGTTCACCTTGTAGAAAGTTCAGTTTATCAAGCAGTGTATTAGCAGGTTATAGAGAAGGGCTGAACAAATGTAGATGACTTAAGGACCATTTTTCACTCCCATAGTGGACAGCACTAGTTTGCCCAACATGACCAGAAGTCACATCACATCACTTCTGTTTTAATTTTTGACCAAGTTTCAGTTGTTTTTTTTTTTGGGGGGGGGGGGGAGGAGGCATAATGGTTTAGGAGTAGGTAGGATACCTGAGGAAATTTGTGTGTGGGGGAGGAACCATTGTGTTTTGCAGCATTTTGCAGCATTCTGGTGCTTTGGGGACAAAACAAAAATACTCAAACATTTTTGTTTAAAAAATTGTTTCATGGGCCTGGGGTTTTAACGGGCCAGTAGCTGGGACCTTGAGAACTACACTTTGTCCACACCAGTGTGTGTATGTGCGCACGTGTGTGTGTGTTCATACATACATACACATACATGCATGCAAACATGTGCACATACATCCCTATCTGGTGACTTCACCTGAACAGTGAAAGTTGGTAGCTGGAAGGGGTGGAAATGAATGTTTTGGAGTCTAAGATGAACATCTTCTCAGATCTTTTCTGTGATTCTTTCAGACCACACTTCAGGAAAGGTACTTTGGGATTACTATAGCAAGAATCACCCTATCACCTTGGGATTTACAGTCCCAAGATGTATACTTGCTAAGATCTTCTTGAGACTCAGCTCTCTTTCTACAGCTTAGGTTCTGTAAGTGAAACCTTACATTTAAATGTACCTTGCAAGTCACAGTTCTTTGTTTCATGAATGATGTTCTCATAAGCTCTTTAGAAAAATACATGTTCTCCACACCTCAACACTGAGGAGATTACCACATGTGGCTTTTAAACTGTGAGAACAATGAGAAGGAAATGTCTTTGGTGATATGCATCCCATGATGATACCTCCAACCTGTACCTGCCCTGTCCCCGATGTCTCCCTTTTCATTCATGGGGGAAACTTGTGAATGACCAGGCAATCACGCAACTCCCGGGCCAGTTGTGCTATTGCCAGACATGTAGTGTCAGTGTCCCCCCTTTCCCCCTCCCCCTCACTATTCATTTCTCTCTTTTAAAAAGTTTTTCATGCAATTCCAGAGCCCGGAGCTCTGCAGCCACAATTAAAGTTTTTAAAAACCTTTTAAAGCTTAAATCAGGGTTGCAGAGCTCCAGAATTGCACGGAAAAGTTGATTCCCCCCCCCCCCCCGAAAGGCATGCTGAGTAAGACATAAGGCTGAGAGGCAGAGTTAAGGGAGAGGTAGGGAAGAGAGCACTTTGGTGGCAGCAGCCCTGGCCATGTGAATGAGAGAGGTGCAGTGATGGCTGCCTGCAAAACGGTAATCTACCATTTCATTATTAGAAGTGTGACTGCAGCGAGAAAGGGCTGGTGTGATAATCTCCTCAACTGACCATTTAGCCATTGCTGCAGTTGATTTCCTTTCTGAACCTGTTCAAGGGTCACTTTGTGCTTCTTGTTATTAGTGGAAGCACAGGCAGAGGGCGTTTCCAAATTATCTTTTTGTATTGTGAAGATATATATGCAACTGGTTTATCTATAGATTTGATCAGCTGCTTCAGGGTAGGGAAAGTATGTCTTGTGGACTGCATGTAGATCCAATTTTGTGACTCCCCCAGACCTCCTAAGGCTTCTGCAACTGTCTCCCCAATTTTGGGGAATGACAAATTTCTTCTCCAAAAAGAATCATTACTTCTGGAGACTTCTAGCTTGCAACACTTTTGCTTGGAAACACCATCCACTAATGCCACTCTATTGCTTCCAAATGCTGCGAAAACCAGATCAGCTGTAGCTAGAAGAGGTTTCAAGCTGTGAATTCTGGATAATTTTCAGATGGAAATCATGGAATGCAGGTATCTATGGGAACACAGGGCAAAAATTGCCCCCTGCCACAGTTGGCTACCCTGATCTATGTGGCTTGCCATGAGTTTGTACTCCTATTGGAGCAACATCAAATACTCTTGAGTACGGCAATATTTTGTATGGGGAAAACACAATGCTTTCTCTAGTTAACACAAATGTTGCTATTGCAACTGTACAGTGCAATATGATTCTCAGTGGAGTCTACCAGACATTTTGCATTACTTGAAAAGTGAAATGATACAGCTTCTATTCCCACATTAGGGACCATAAACAGCAAAAAAATTAACAGCAATAAATTAAAAAGTAGTTCAAGCCTCCTGCTGAGCCATGAAACATGCTGGATGACCTTGGGCCTGCCCATTTCCCTCAGCCTCATCTACCTCACAAGGCTCTTGGGAGGACATGATGAGAAAATGTAGAGCTATGCACACAACCTTGGGTTCATTAGAGAAAAGGTGGGAAATAAATGTCATTAATTATTATAGATAAAACAGATTAATAAAGGCAAGATATAAATACAATCATTGGATACATATATTTTTTTAAAAAATCAAAGTCTCCAAAGACATTTGGAGCCTTTAGGATTTTTTTTTATGGATGTTGCTTTTCAAAATCTTTACTCAGCAGTGCCCTGGGATATCACTGGTGAGATTATTTTAACTTCTACATCTCTTTAACTCTCCTTAACCTGCTACAGTGGTGGCAGGGGACCTCTATGGTGAATCTGCTCCAAAATTTATTTGGAACTTTAAAGGACCAAATGTATTTGGAGGTAGGGTTAGCACTCTGGATAGCTCCTTTACTGTTCTGAATAAAACCTGGAATGGATTCACTGACTTGGAAGCCACCAGCCAGCACATCTCTGCCATTGAAGAGGTTGTTGTTGTTGTGCGCCCTAAAGTTATTTCTGACTTATGGCAACCCTAAAGCAAATCTGTTATGGGGTTTTCTTGGCATGAATTGTTCAGAGGAGGTTTGCCATTGCATTCCCTTGAGGCTGAGAGCAAGCAATTTGCCTAAGGTCAACCAAGGTCAGTGGGTTTCATGGCTGAGCTGGGAATCAAACCCTGGTCTCCAGATTCATAATCCAGTCATAATCTCAAATCACTATGCCATGCTGGCTGTCACAGGTAAGCTACGTTAAAGGGGAGTCTAGTTGTTCCAGCTTTACTGCTACTGCTAATGAATCAAGAGCTGCTAACGCCTACAGACTGAAGACAGAGAAGCTTATATATTATAATGAAAGATCCATCAGAGATAGTTAAAATCTGCAAGTTTCTACACAATATCTGCAAAGGATCAGCATATACATTTTGCTGTGGCTTGGCTATGACATTAATTTGGGATGAGATCAGATACATCAGAATATACTAAAGTTAGGTTTAGAAACCCTAGCCTAAAGAATAAAGAATTTCAGCCAAGGAAGTAAAGAGAGAGAAAACATTCATTCTCACGTCTAGTGCTTGCCCTGTCATGAGTAGGAAGAAGATAAATCAGCACCTACTAGTAGAATTCTGAGTCATTTGCAGTGATCAGCAAGGGTCCTCTCAACTTATAATTAGTGAACAAGAGCAAGTTTCAGAAAGAAGTTGAGAAATTTACTTTTTGAATAACATGTAGATTTCCACAGCCATTGGCCATGCTAGCTGAAGATTCTGCAAGCTGTTGTCCTAAAAAGTAAAGTTTCCACACCTGGCATTACACCAAGAAGTGAAACACACTTATATCTGAGTAATTCTCATTAGCCCCACATGACTATGTCCTTCTCTTTGTCAATGATTTGTGGGAAATACTGTTGGAGGATAGGAGAGATAGAAATATCTCACAAACAGCAGTTCAGAAAACAGAAGGTGAGCAATAACCAATCCTGTACAACCAATCATCCACAGAAATAAAGCAGGCTTAGTCTACATTGCTAAAACACATGAAGTAGATTTGCATACAAATACTAAACTTTTCATAACGTCTCATGGTGAGAGATTCTATAACAAGTGCTCTTCAAACATGGAGGAGAGAGAGCAAACTGCAGACTATGAAATGGAGGAAGAGCAAACTCAGACTAACTGCAGAGTAACTGATGCAGGAAGAGATTAGATGTGGCTAAGACCAACAAACAGAAAATGACATGAATGCATTCTGTGCTTCAACTTAGAAAGACAGGCAAACTAGGAACTACTGAGTGCTAAAGTTGCTACCTCTGACATGTACCAATTTGTACTTTGGGACCCAGGTCAACTCACCATATGCTTTGAACATCTCTTTCAGGTTTTTGAAAAAAAACACCACTTTAAAGGGGTTACTCTCCCTTGGCAACTGCCTCTCCCTCTCTCCCTCCTTCTCCATTTATTATGCCCTGGGTTGCTTCTTAGCAGCTGAAATGAAATAAGAAATTCTGACCCAAACCCTAGGATGGCTCAACTTAGGGACTTTGCAGACTGCCAGAAATAGTGCACATTAAATTGAGGCACTGCCCTGGCTCAGTGCTAGGGAGTCATGGGAATTGTATTTTTTTTCTGGGACATTGAGCCTTCTCTGTCAGAGAGCTCTGGTGCCACAATAAACTACAGTTCCCATGATTCCCTATCACTGAGCCAGGGCAGTGCCTCAATTTAATGTGCACTATTTCTGGCAGTCTGCAAAGGCCCTTAGACAGTTATGACTCCTGATCTCCACCTGCTGAGGCTGTCCTGTCAGTGACCTCTTCTTGGTATCAAAAAGGCCACTGTGTGTAGGTTGCTGAAACTTACAATTCATCTTCCACTCAACTTCTTCAGGAGTAAGGATGTTCCCACACAGGCCTTGTGAAAAAGCTGCTATTTTGCAAGGTCAGGGACTCCTAGAAGAAGGTGGTGGATATGATTTGCTGACTCTACACATAATCTCATTACCCACTTTCTTCTCATTTGTTTGCCAGTGAAGAGGTGGGAAAAGGAAGAGTTCTCTCATAAAAGTCCACTGCATCTTTGTGTAACAGCTGGCTCAAGACATTTTGTTGCCTGAAATGAAAAAAACCAAAAACCTACACGACTCCCCCATGCAATAATAACTATGAGACTCCACCCATCAGAACATTCTCTTGTTTACAGGGCTAAATGAAACAACAAGAGAAGTACCGCGAAGCTCAAACTGAATAATCTTTTTGGAAAAGTCTTTGCTCAGGGCTTTAAGCAAGAACTACTCAAAATGCTGGTACATGAACCAGCCGGTCCAAATGAAGTTTTGAGGAAAGAAAAACAGTTGTAGTTAATGGGTACAAATAAGGTACCTATCCCTGGCACATGAGAAAAGAAATTCTGCTTTCCCACATCAGATAGCCTGAGAAGCACTCTTTAACCTGTTTCAACCTGGCTATTGTTTTCCTTTCATAGCAAGTTTGATGGGAGTTCCAAAAGGCATCAATTGGCCAGAATAGGATTCCAAGAAAATATACTTCTGCAGTAGGCCCAAAGCTTCCAGAGCATGCTGTTTTGCTACAGATGAAACTGACTTTGCTTCAACATTTGGGCTCTGTGAAGTAGATGTGCACCCCAATGCACTGAAGCAATTGGATGGAGCCTTCTACAAAATCCAGGTTTGGGGATTGTGAGAAGATTACTATTGCAAATCTAAAACATAAAGGATCACTGGGGGTTGTGGTAGTAGTGGAACAAGGCAGAAATTGAATCAAAATTTAATATTAAATAGCATATTTGTGGGTGTTGGTTATTGGAATAGGATTTGGAAGATGCCTTTGGAAGATCCCTCCTCAGCCATGAAAGTCATTGGATGACCCTGGGCTGGCTACTCCACTTTGAACTACCTTGCAGGCTTGTTGTGAAGATAAAATTGGGAGCAAGAGAATCATGTGTACCACCTTGAACTCACTGGGGGACAGTAGCTCATAAATACAACTGATAAAAGAACAAATAAGTAATACAGTTCACATAGAAATCCTTATTAGATCCAAACACGAAAAGGGCTAACAGACTGGTAGCTTAAAAGGAAAACCCTTCCGTTTATCTGTCCTCATTTGGCAGCATGATTTGCGTGGTAAATTTTGATCACCAGATTTTTGCCATGCTGATCTCCTGTCAGGCAGTGTCCATGAAGGATGTGAATACTCCAAAGATAGACAGTTCAGTTCTGAGATAAATACAGAGATCAAAGCTGGGCTGGACTTTCCACATTGTAATCATGGCTGGGATAGTTTTGTTGCCTTTCTCAAAATGCTAGCATAACAACAGTCCTGCAATCTGAGCACGTATGCTTTGTGACATCTCATCATGACACAGTCTACAATAACAACTCTGAAAGAAGCCTCTGTTTTGCCTTTGATAAAAGGCAGCTTCTTTCTGCTGGTTGATATTCAGTTTTGGGTGAAGCTGCAGAAAGGATGTCATTCCAGTTGTTAGAGCAAAGCATACATGTGTACAGCCTTCACAAAACTGGTGTCCTCCAGATGTGTTCAACCAGACTCCTACTGGTGATTTATGCTGGTTATAGTATGCAGGTATTGGTAGTTTTGGAGACATTGTGCAAGAATACCTCCTTGAGCAATGGATTTGCCCTGCTTGTGCAATGGCACCTGAATGGCTCCATGTGCATCTTGCTCCCCCCTACACACTCTGTCCCTCTGAGTGCATAGCGCATAGAGCTTGTGTACATCTGGGAAAGGAGAAGCAGCCTTTTCTCTTGTCCAAGGGGGTTAAACTCTTCCTCCTTTCCCAGAGCCCATGTGATGCTGGGCTCATCCCTGCAGCCAATCAGTGGTTGGGAAAGGGATGTGGGTGGAATTGCTTTTGAGGGTGCTCACTTCCTAGGCACATAAGGGGAAAAAGGCATGCTCTTCACTTTCTGAACCACAAGCATAAGTATGGTGGCAGAGTGTTAAATTCTACTAGCAGTCCAGTTGAATCTTAGCCCCAAGCTACAGCTCCCAGAATCCCAGAGATAACTGACTGGAAATTCTTGGAATTGTAGTCCAGCACATTTGGAGGGAATCAGCTTGGAATGAAGATCAGGGAGAGGTGCATGCAGATAACTCTTTTTAAAGTGTCCCTGCCTCTCCAAATGGGTAGTGAAAAGGTTTCTGCTCATGGCAACTTGGCTCCAGCCTGCATACAGAAATGACTGACCTGGCAATGAGCCATGAAGAATCTCCTGCTCTGCTTTAAATAAAACCACTAAAAGAGTAAAAACCTCAATTACCAGACTTGCAATTAGCCATCAGATTGGTTTGTCTGAAAGGAAGATGTGTTTGACATGCCAAATTACCCACACAGCACACAACAAAGATAACTGGGCTGGGAGGCAGGAAAATGCAAATTGGAGGTGGAGGGATAGGGACTGGAAGACAGTTTGCAGAAGATGAGCCAGGGCTTACATGAAATCTGTCTTCCTTTCAAATTATCTTCAGAATGTGCCAAACACCAGTGGAAAATGCATCTGAGTATGTGCAGAATGCATTACTCTTGCCATTGAGAAATGAAACTCATGTCAAACAACATTTCTCTGAGCCCAGTTCAAACTTGTGAGGCATAATAAAGATTGTTAGCCAGAGATGGTCAACCCTTAATAAAGATTGTTAGGCACCATACTAAATGCAATGGCCCTTTCACACTGCATAATTATAGCACTATGATCCCACTTTAATCACCATAGTAGCTTCCTATGGAATCCAAGGCTTGTAGTTGGAATCCTGGGGTTTAATGATGATGCAGTCATTAGTCATGATACAGTCATTAGGCAGACTGAAGGAACTGCCTGAGCAGAGAAGGGCAGCACTGTCATTCCATTAACCATTCCTCCAGATCCCCCTGGCCAATTCCCTCTGACAGAAGACAGAGCTGTGTTTGCCACATAACCTACCCTTCACCTTTTAAACTAGCCTACTGTCCACAGAGGCAATAGAGAACACCATCTCATTGCTATGGTGATTAAAAGGAATCATACTCTGAACACTAAAGTAACAATAATCCAAGCCATTGTATCATCATGTATGGATACAAGAGCTGGACAGTGAAAAAAAGCCAATAGAAAAAAAAATCAACTCATTTGAGCTGTGATGTTGGAGAAGAGTGCTGAGGATACCATGGATGGCCAAGAAGTCAAACAAATGGGTTCTAGAACAGATCAAGCCTGAAATATCCCTGGAAGCCAGGATGATTAAACTGTGATTTTGGCCACACCAAGAGGAAAAACGAATCCCTAGAAGAGGCAATGATTCTAGGAAAGGTGGAAGGCAGTAAAGAGAGGAAAACTGCACTCTAGATGGTTAGACCTGTTCAGGGAGGACATGGGCTGGGGCTTACAGGACTTGAGCAGAAATGTTGAAGACACAGGGTCTTGGAGAGGTCTCATCCACAGGGTCACCATGAGTTGAGGTTGACTCAAGGGGCAGTTAAAAATAAAGTTATATGATAGTGTAATGTAAAAGGGTCCCAAGTCAAGAAAAGTCTCCAGGCCTAGTGCTTGTGGTACTGTCCAGGGTCCTGAAATTCTTCAATTGCAGCTCTACACTGATGAGCCTCCTTAACTTGCCACTTCTCTCCTGAGCTAATCTGGTTTCAATATCAGCAATGAGACTGTGTTCTCTGTTGCCTCTGAGGGCAGAAGGCTAGTTTAAGAGCTGAAAGGCAGGCTATGTGGCATACATGGCTCTGACCTCTGCCAGAAGGTATTGGCCAGGGGGATTTGGAGGAATGACTAATGGAGTGACAGTGCTGCCCCTCCTCAGCATCTGCTGCCTCAGGCAGTTCCTTCAGTCTGCCTAATGAATGGACCATGTCTGACTCCTATGTCACTTTAGCGTCTGCCCTTGCTTGCCTTCCTCAAACCTTTCCTCCCCTTTTATATTGTAACTGTTAGATTGACAGTATTGTTTCATTATCTTATGTAATCTGCTTTTAAAAGCCCTTTCTGACTGAAGGTACAGATGCTTTAAATAACCTATATAAATAAATAAATAAATCTTTTGTTTGGTGCAGCAAGTAGAACAAACAGTGGAGAAACGTGGTAAGTGGTTTTAAGAATAGTATCTCACATCTGGAATGCAGGAAAAAAAATCAGCCAACACCTTTATGTATGAGGGCTTGGGAAATTTCTATACTTTTCCAACCCCCCAATGATATGAATTGGTTTCACATTCACATGCAATGAGGCTTTGAAGTAAATGAACTAAATGCATCAAATGATATTGCCTTCAGGGGAGACAGTCTGTGGTAGAGGTTGGCAGCCATTTCTGCGGTCTGTCGCTTTGGCGAAGGATGAACAAGCATGCTTCTGATAAAATATGACCTACAAGCATTCTTGCTTCATTTGACCTCAGTTGCAGTTTTTAGGTGTTGTAATCAGACTCTAGATTTTGATCCAGTCTGGTCACATTTAAGAAATGTAGTTGCCAAATTTAATTGCAAATTGGATTTTTCTTTTGTATTCAAAGTATGGATAGGAGTTCTTTGCCAGATTCACATCTGGATTCAAAGCAGCACTATCAAATGTTTTAGTAAACACATCTGAACATTGGTCAGCCCCCCCCCCCCCTCAACCTTTTACATGTTTGGTAGTAAGAAGATATTAATTGTCAACATGAAACGGGAAATATCCTACCCAAGAAAAGTTATTTCCAGTACAAAAAATAGAAAAACAGTGGAATTTAAGTGGAAATTGACACCAGTGGGAAGTTTTGTTATGCATCCCTGTTTTCTCTCTCTCTCTCTCTCTCTCACACACACAATCACAATCACACACACACACACACAACAAACAACATAGACCTATTGGTGTGCCTTTGCTTTCCTCTGTTGCTGAGAGAATGTGACTTGCCCAAGAATGTGAAACAGAGGGCTTCCTTGGCTGAACAGGGATTTGAGTGAGCCTGGGTCTCCAGAGTTGTAGTTCAGTGCTCAAATTACTACACCATGCTGGCTTTTAAAGTATTGACTTACCACTCACCAATTGATTAAATGAATTTACTCTCTCTGGCATTAGCAAACTGATTTAGGTCTTAAAGTCCCCAAACAGACACATTTATTTTTTAAAGATTAATGTCTGAACCAAAACAAAGGGGCCAGACACCATTCCATGGCTTATAAAACTGGCCACAATTTTAATGCATAATACAGGGTCATAAATCAATCATATTGCAATCATAAATCAGGCATAATGTCATCGTAAATCAATCATACAGACAATATAAATCAATCACTGTCAATGGTAACATCATCAGAATGACAAACTCTATGTACATTCAGGTTAAAGGGTTCACAGGTTCCATACTTAGAAAATGGTACAGCTTGGAACCCTGTTATGCCTGCCAGTTAAATCCCTGAGTAAGATTTGTGCCCCAGCCAATCTGTGTGTTGTAGCCCAACTTGGCTAGCAGAGAGGTCACCCACATCTGCCCCAACTATAGGTTACCCCCACTGTCATCTGGACTGCTAACCCCCAATGAGGTCCCTCCTTGTTTTATACCATGTCTGATGCCCTTTCTTCCTTTCCATGACTGCCAGCTGTGACAAGGAGGGCAAGTTAATACAATCAGTATGCCAACACCAAGTGAACACATGACTGTCTGTACATCAACACATCACTAAGCAAAACATTTAGCATACAAAACAAGATCTAAACAATGGCTAAAATATAAATTTATACAGAATAAGAAGCTATATAATGCCTAAAAATCATATATCCCAGGGATGAGAGTGGGGGTAACCTGTAGGTGACCCCTTTGCTGGCCCAATCAGGCTATACAACACAGAGATTTTCTGGGTCACAAACCCATGCTCCAATAGCATGAGAAAATTCCTTCCTAGTATCTGAAGTTGAACGGCTGCAGCCTGAGGGTATGGCCCAAACACAAGCAATAGAGGGTGAGTGGTCACTTGCATGGCAGCTCCCAAAATGGCCCATGGCCATATGTTCAGGCCTATAAAGGCTGGCAAAAATCTCATTCCAAATTTCATGAGACCTTGAGGTTCCATAAGATCTGGCCCCAAATCCTGTACCAAATCTTGTGATGGCTGTTACCATCATGAGAGATGGCCTCTACAGACTCCAAGTGGCTGCTTGCAGTCAGAGCAACACTCCCAGTGCACAACAGAACCCCTCTGGTAGTGGCATTTGGAAATTCTGAGTAGGAAACTGGGAAGGTATATGACCAGGCAAAGATTGGAAAGTTACTTTTCAAAAGAACACATATAATAAGATACTGAAGCCATCTATATGCAGTGGAATGCTGATGTTCTGGGCTCCAAGAATATCATCCTCCCACCACTGCTCAGTTACTGATAGTAACTTTTCAGTGTATGAGACCTGGGGAGCCTGGGTGCTGGTAAATAGTGGGGATCAAGGGTCAGATATTGATACAATTAGGAAGAAAGTATATGAAGAAGCAACAGATTTGTTCAAAGAAACTCTAAAAACTACATGGTTGGGTGCCAAAAACTGAAAACAAGCTGTGAGCACAAACTATTTTCAGGTTCTCAAAATGGGGTCATAACCTCAAGCCACCATAGGCATTTTTGAAAGATCTATGATGCCTGGAGAGATTCAAATGACAGTGATCTTTCCTGCTATGCTGGAAAGCATTCAAACACTTGAAGCAAACAACAGTTTCACATTACTCAACAGAAGATACCCAAGCTACCCAAGACAGCATAACACAATATTCTAGAGAAAAGAGAGTAATCAAGGGTGCTTGTATGACCTGTGTTAGTATTTGATCCTGCTGAACTGGTAGGTCAGCAGAGATGCTTGTGCCCTGGATCTTTTGACCAATGGCCAATTTAGAGTTATCTTAATAATCTAGCCAGCTGAGTAGTAACATGTCAATCAGGGAGTTACAATTTCTTCAAGTCTCAGGGATACTTTCATTAAACCAAAGAGGAATTGCTTACATCAGGTCTCTCCTACACCTTTTGCAACAGTCAAGACTTTAAAGAATTCCCCTGACTGTTGAGTTCTCTGAAATAAAAGAGAGCCTGAATTAAAGTGTCCAGTAAACCTATGGCAAACAAGACACATGAATGGACAGTCAGCAGCATGTTTAATGTTTCCTTATAACAAATAAATGCCACCCGAGAGTCCTTTGGGAGAAGTTGGAACTAACTAACTAACTAACTCAGACAACTAACTGGGGAAATGAATTCCAGGGATAATCTGCTACAACCAACACACAAAGGAGGCACCTTAAACACATTCAAATTTATTATGGCATAAAATTTCCTGGTCTAAGGTAGATTTCATCAGATACAAGCAAGCTTTAGCCTATAAAAGCTCATGCCACAGTGAATGCAAGGCCATTAGACAGGATAAAGTGGTTGCCCCTGGCAGGAGATTCTAAATATCATGAAGGAGCAGCAAATTGGTAATTCAGTATTATTGTATTTTTACTACCAAGGATACAGAAAAACACTTGGAGGATTCCTTTCCTGGTGTGCCAAGACAACCTGTCTGGCTTTGGGTACTACTAGTGCTGTCCATGTGTGTATGTGTGTGTAATTTCCTGCTCAGGCTTTAGGGTGCCATGATGCATATTATCTAGTTACCTGTGGCAACAGAAATTCAATGACTATTCAAGAGATGCTTTGAAAGTTCGCAACAGACCATAACAGTTTCAGACAACACTCATCTTAATCTTGGGTAAAGTGAAATGTTTGTGTTATTTCCTCCCCCCCCCCTTTTTTTTTAAATGAAGGATACATGCTGGTTATTGTATATATCTAGTCCTGCAGTCTAGCCTCTTCTCTCTCTCTCTCTCTCTCTCTCTCTCTGTGTGTGTGTGTTTCAATAGGCAGAGGCAAAAAAATAAAATTAAAAAACACACGTACATCTACTTCATTGCAAATGGTTCCTGTGGTTTCAGTAAGTTGGCCATAGGAAGGCAGGAGAAATGAAAATGATTCCCTTGAGTTGTCAACCTGCCTAAGAACTTTGGATAATTAAAATTGCATTCTAGTCTGATGCATCTGGTTAACAGTTTTTAAAAAGCATCTGAATTTTTTTGCTGTGAACCACTTAGGTTCAGACAATAACCAGCCTTAGTATGGAAGCATGTTAACTAGTATTCGTGTCAGTTCCTTGTCCATGGCAATTGTCTGTAGTATTAAACTTTATATATATTGTATCACCACAAGTCTATGGGCCTTTGCAGACTGCCAGAAATAGTGCACATTAAATTGAGGCACTGCCCTGGCTCAGTGCTAGGGAATCATGGGAACTGTAATTTATTGTGGCACCAGAGCTCTCTGACAGAGAAGGCTCAATGTCTCAGAAAAAAATACAGTTCCCATGACTCCCTAGCACTGAGCCAGGGCAGTGCCTCAATTTATTGTGCACTATTTCTGGCAGTCCTATGTCACCATGATCAATTTCACAAGGCTGCATGGTACTATATAGTGGCTCATAGGTTTTATGCTAATGATGGTAATTTGGCTATGTGTTGTCTTCATTTCTGCAACTGCTACATCACCAAGGCAAGGATGCTTCCATACTTTCTAATGAGAAGGTGTTCTGTCTTTGCTTAGGCCTTTGGGCACAATAATTTACTTGGATTCAAATCCTGAAATTTCTCAGCTTGCACTCTTTAAAGTTAAAAGTATGATACCCAGGAAATATCATGAACCCCTCCTGTGTTGTTGCTGTGTGCCTTCAGCTCATTTCCAACTTATGGATACCCAAAGGTAGACTTAACATTGGGTTTTCTTGGCAAGATTTGTTCAACGATTTACCATTCTCCTCTCTTCTGAGACTAGGGGTATAGGACTTGCCAGGGTGATCCAGTGGATTTTCATGGCTGAATGGGGACTCAAACTCTGGTTTCTTGGGGTCTTACACAAACCATTAAGCCATGTTGGCTTACAGCTCTTCTATAAATGTTAACAATTGTTAGTGTATTATTTATAAATTAATGGAAGGTAAACTCAAAACCAAAAAAAGGAAGAAGAAGAAGAAGAAGAAGAAGAAGAAGAAGAAGAAGAAGAAGGAGTATAAAGTTCCAGTAAGATCTGAAAGCAACTAATTAGTTTAATAAGGAGCTTTTCAATCTGAATAACCAAATATAAAAACATAATTCAGGGCCAGTGAGCTGCAGTGTTGGTTCCTATATAAACTATCATTTTTACATTCCAGTTAAGCTTTTGTGAATTTGATATTATTAATGTTCCAAATTATTTTAAATGTACCAACTCAGCTTTTAGGTACTATTGTGATTTTTAAAAAGCCTTGTTATAAAAAAAATTGATTTAATTTTTTTCTTTGCAAATCATGCTGAGTTCCAATGTAAATTAACAACAACAACTCAGTCTGGACATTACAGACCTAACTGACCTGTTCTGAATGTAAATTGTGCTGTCGAAATATTCTGCCTGGCCTTAGGCATTTTCTAGAAGAATTAGACTCTTCAAGACAATGGTTGGAAAAAGGAACTGTATAAGATTTATTTCCAGATCAGTTGTAATATCCTTTTAATGATATGCAGGCTTTCACAGGGGAAAAAGTGCCAGTGAAATGCTAATGTGAAAGAACATGGGATGAATAGCATGGCTACACCATCTGTTCATGCAATTATCAGACAGATTATGGAAAGAACTGTCCAGAGTAATCTTCACTTTGTACATGGCAATTTGGTATACTACTTTGGTTTGACTTATACAATACCATTGCAAAACCACAATTTTGATGGTGCACAGATGAGATGGACACAAACCATGTGTCTGATGCTTAGTTGTTTGTTAGAGTGCTCACAACATGCTCATTAGGGTTGACTCCTGTACTTTTAATTGTTGCATGACAAGTAGCACCTGCTGAAATTTCTCTTACACATAACTATTAAAGGGGCAAGAGCCCTGCCCTCTTTTTCATGTTATCACTCTAGTGATTATTTGCTAGTAGAATAGCTTCTAAAATGTCATTCCTACTTTGCCATTCTCAAGACAAGATCCCAAAGTGTAAAGATATACAAGTGAGCACTAAAGTTAGAATTGTCTGATCCATTGTATTTCCCATCACTATGTATGGATCTGAGTGTCCTGTTTTGCCCTTGGGAGGTTAGCCAAATGCTCAGTCCAGAATCTCAGCATCTCAAGCAGTGAGAGAGAGAGAGAGAGAAAGGGAGCTTGTCTTATCAAATAATTTGTAGCAAAAGCAGTGGTTATGTAATCCAGTCCAAGTTCGTCACAAGGCTTCAGCCAGTCCAGTACAGCAGGTTCAAAGAGAAAATAAAAAAAGTAGTCCAGCTCTGAGCAAAGTTCCAGGCAACATGTAATCAGTCAATGTACAAGGCAACAGTAAGGCATCTCCCAAGCATTATGGATGGTTGTTGACTGTACTGGACCAAGGGAGGTGCTGAGATACTTACAGCCCATCTAGGTCTTGCAGGTGTTCCCTATTAGCAGTCTGCTTCCTATTTTACTACAGAGAATACCATTCTCTCTCTTTGACCTGGCATCTCACTGTGGGAGCAGGCAACTTTGCTCTTAGGAACATGTTCCTGGTACCAGCTGCAGGCTTACCTCCAGAGGCTGCTGGAGTGGTTGCCATCCCAGCATGTCCCCCAGGTTCTCAGCCTCTTTCTCATCCTCAGATGACATGCCTGGCTCCTGAAGGCAGGGCATGACAGTGAAAGCTGGACAGTAAAGAAAGCAGATAAAAAGAAAATCAGCTAATTTGAAATATGATGCTGGAGAAGAGTGCTGAGAATATGTGGGTGGCCAAAAAGACAAACAGATGGATCCCTAAACAGACTAAGCCTGAACTCTCCCTGGAAACCAAGATGATTAGATTGAGGCTGCCATACTTTGGCCACATCATGGGAAGGCATGAATCATTGGAAAACTCAATAGGCAGCAGCAGCAGAAGAAGACTGCATGCCACATGGATAGGCTCAATCAGGGCAGTCGTGGGCCTGAATCTACAAGACCTAAGAGGAACAGTGGATGGGGGGGTTGGGGGTTGCCATGAGTTGAGGTCAACTTGTGGAAAGCTAATAACAACAAATGACCAATGACATTATTTAGAAATATTTTTAATAGGAAGGCTGAATTTTCTGTCTTACTTTTTGCTTGGAAATGTTACTTCTGAGGATTTAACCACCATAATCCCCAGACAGCATGACCAGACATAATCTGGGAGCTGTAGTTCAAAGGAGTAATAGTTTCAGGGTCTGGTTATAGCCTGACCAGACCAGTAACATTTGGTATTGTAAGTAAAGGAAATCCAATAATTGGGATCAGGCACTGAAAATTTCCTTGCTACTTGCTTTCCCTCTCAAAATATCCCCACCTGTATATTATTCTTGGAGTTAGGGAGAACAAAGGACCATTTGCTGAATCCATGCTGGCCTTGGCAATGAAATTCTTCTTCAAATAGTTTATTTAAAATTTTATATTGGTTAAATTTGTGTTTTTGTATGTTTCTTAGATATTGGGCAGGATATAAATATTTTAATAAAATAATAAAATGAATTGTTTGATATAAATATACGTGTGAGAGAGAGAGAGAGAGAGAGAGAGAGAGAGAGAGAGAGAAAGAGAGAGAGAGAGAGATGTCCTAAAGCATTTGAGCTGGAATAGACACACATGATTTTTCATAAAGTACCTGAGATATAAAAGCTTTAGAAAGCTAAAATGATCCTCCAGGCTTTGCAACCAAAATTGAACTTCTTAAAAGAAAGTTTCGCCTCAGGCTGCTAGAGATACTCCCTTTATTTGACACCAACCACTATGAAAAATCAACCCCAAACTGGCAAAATTATGATCCTCTGAAAAGAAATTAGCCTTATTTCTTTATTGTATTTTCCATCTGCTGGCAATCACAGCTGAAGACCCAGCTGCACATGTAAACTCTGCCTCCCTCTGGCCCTAAAATAAATCCCCAGAGAAATGCCATTCTTGGGTCCTTCCAAAACTGTGGAAATTGTCCTTCCTGCCTCCTTTGGTCTTCTAGACATTGCGACTCCAGGGCTTTTGCAAAGCATGTCTTCTCCTCTTGGCAGAGACTTTAAGGGAGGGGTTTAGATGGAAGAAAGGTTAATAAGAGAGCCAAAGGTTCCTTCCAGAAATATGGAAAGAAGCAACACTTTCAAACTGCACAACTCCATCTGTTCACTATGTGAATATTGCAGAATATTACATCTGTTACTCTTGAGTCCCCTTCCACCACATATAGTGACCAACAAGCATTTGTCTGGAGCAGGAAATCTGAATTCCAGATAAGGATGGATGAATCTGTCAATTTCAGTTTTTCTGTTTCTCAGTCTCTCCTTGTCCTGGAGCAGTAACTTAAATTTAGGGCCTCTCCTTGTCTTGGAGGCAGAGATGAGGAGGGGCAGCTACACGCCGGCCGCCCCAACCCCAGCCTGACGATGTTCTGATGCTGTGTGCCGTTATGCATGGCGCGCAATGTCAGGACATCCTCCTGGAGCAACGTCCTGATGCACTGCACTGGAAGGGGTGAAAAAGAGCCGCATGCCAGCTCTTAAGGTACCCTTTTGCCACCCCTGAAAGGAGCGGCATTTTGCTGCTCTTTTCAGGGTGGCAAAAGGGAGGATCAGGCCCTGGCGTGTGGTAGCTGTGGCCCCAATCCTCTGCTTTCTGGGGCGGCCTAGAACCACCCATCTGCAGCCCCCCTCAGTTTGTCCTGAACTTTGAGAATTCTGTGCCCTCTGGTTTATCTCAGTGGCAGTGGTGCTCCTTGTGGCAGCCATGATGCTCATTCTAGTGCCAGGAAGAACCTCACTGTCATTCGTGAGTTCTCCCCTATCCCAACTGATGACTATCTCAATCTCCACAAATCACCAAAGTCACCTCTCCCACTCCCATTTTCATCACCAATTTTGTCAGCTCAGTTTTAGGTAGGCCCTGAACAAGTGAGCTGAGAGGATTATAAGCACTATTCTTACCCAGGCAAAGGCTAAGCCTCACTTGGGAGCCTTTAGAAAGGCCACCACAAATAAGCAAAAC
This sequence comes from Phrynosoma blainvillii, assembly GCA_026167975.1. Taxonomy (NCBI): domain Eukaryota; kingdom Metazoa; phylum Chordata; class Lepidosauria; order Squamata; family Phrynosomatidae; genus Phrynosoma; species Phrynosoma blainvillii. Next base: position 312,759,169 of record JANUYF010000003.1, on the reverse strand, counting down.
ACTGCACAGGAACACTATTGTGGAAAAGGCAATGAAAGAGGGAGAGAAGGTGGGAGAAGAAATTGATCACCTCCAGTATCAGAGGCAGTCACTGGGGAACATGAGACAGGAGATGCAGTTGCATTCATACCTTGCTGGCAGGCTCCTCATCAGTTGGCCTTTGGTCTGATCTAGTATGGCCTTTCTTATGTTCTTGCATTTCAAGGAGAAGAGGAGGGAAGAGAGCATTTCCCTTAATGCTGCAAGGTAGTCTGATCCCCCCCCCACCCAGGGATTTTGTGTGTGTGTGTGTGTGTGTGTGTGTGTGTATAAATACAAAGACATCCATGGTGCCCAGCAATGTACAAGCCTCCCATCTACATACACCCTGCCTGTCCTGTTGACAAGCATTTAGTTATCTATAATAAAAAAAGTAGCTGTTTAAGTAACAGCTCCTCTGTAGCAACCAGCTGCAGCATGTTCATTAATTTGTGTGGCAGAGCAGCAAGATTGAGTCTGTTTGGAAGGCTATCAGTGAGGTCAGACTGCCAGCAAGCAGGGGGATGTGGAGACCAGCTGCAATGCTGTATTATTTAATGGAGAATCGCTTCCACAGCTTCCCTATCGGTTTCATACTCCTGATTTCACATCCTAAATAAGATATCAAATATTAATACAAAATATTCCTTCTTCCTCAGGGACTCACAAGCCATTCTTGGACTGTACTCCTGGTTGCCATTAAACAGCTTGGGGCTACAGTTCAATTATTTTCCAGTAAGAAATTGCTTTTTCTGTGTCAGAACTCAGTACTGCAGGGAGAAGGAGAAAAAGAAAAGAAAAAGCTACAGTGATGGGCCAAAAGAGAAAGATACAGCAAAGAGAATATGAAAAGACACTGAGTAAAATAAAAAAAAAGGAGAATTGGGTAATATCTATACTGATATATCAAAATATCATACAAAAGGCAAGTTTTAAGTTCTTCAGAACTTGTTATCATTACTGGACATTACAACTTGTTATACTGGACACCACTACCCAATATTGGGGGTATGAGAAACACAAAACTTCAAAAAAGCATCCTGATCAGATGTTATAGCCATTGGGGATAGATAAGTCATCCACACAGCTGCAATGTGCTTATCAAAATCATCATCTTTGTCATCATCGTCATCATCAGCATCAGATTTAGCACACATACTTGATTTTAGCCAAAAGGCCGAGAAGTGTTTTAGAGTCAGCAGTTGTAATCCAGAGAAGTCTCAGTCCTGAATACTATTGGCAGTTCCAACTACAGTAGACACAACAAGTCAGTTATTGTGAGTCATGTAAATCTCATTGATTCAATGGTACTGGAAAGGAAATGTGCTTGTATCTTTAACTGGTTTTCATTTTAGCATGAGCTTTCATGGGTATAAATCCACTTCTTCAGATGCAGTACAAAGTGATGTTAAAAGCCTTAGGTTATAAAGCATATTTATACAGTTGTGGGAATGGGAAAGAATGTAATAGGATCCAGAAATATGCAAATCATGTCTCTTGCCCAATTTTTCAGAGGATTGAGCAAAGTGGTACAGGTCTTTCAGATTTTTACAGTGATTAGTTAATGCTGATGTGTGAAAACAGTAAATCTGGTCCCCTAAAGTCAGTTTCCTTGGGTTCAAAACTCTCTCTGAGAAGATTCATTTTGTTACATGTGCAGTAGTGAGGACTCTTGTGTGTAGTGTGCCACGAACCAATTGTTTTTGTTCATATCTCTGCTAACGGATAGGAATATAAATTTACAATTTCACTTTCTAGTCTTCCTTTGTAATTTCCTTGTTCAAGGACCACAACCTGTAAATCCCTTACTATGTGTCCAGGAAGGTTGGCAAGTCCTGGTTTTTGTGCATTGCCATTTCTAATGTCAGTTTTGTATCAATTTATCCTCACGTGTAGCAACTGTCCTGTTTCTTCAATGTAGAGTGTAGAGGGGCATTGCTGGCATGTGTCACATTGGAGGAAGAACAAGCAAACGCACATTTCATGTTTGGGTGATGTTATCATTAAACTGACAGCTTGTAAACAATTAGAAAGGAATGCTGTGATCACTAGAAGTCAACATGGGCTTCTCAGAAACAAGTCATGCTAGATTAATCTCTCTCTCTCTCTCTCTCTTGATAGAGTAGCAAGCTTGGTAGATGAAGGGAATACTGTGGATGTAGCATATCTTGATTTCAGTAAGGCCTTTGATAAGGTCCTCTATTTTTGCAAACAAGCTAGTAAAATGTGGGCTAGACAAAGCTACTTTTAGGTGGATTTGTAATTGTTTGACAGACTGAACCCAAAGGGGGCTAATCAATGGCTCCTCTTCATCCTGGAGTGAAGTGGCTAATGGGGGGTGCCACAGGGTTCTGTCCTGGGCCCAGTACTATTCAACAACTTTATAAATTATTTGGATGACAGAACAGAGGGCATGCTTTTCAAATATGCCAATGACACCAAATTACAAGGAGTAGCTAATATCCAGGGGAGAGGTTCAGAATTCAGAACAGACTGAACAGATTAGAGAGCTGGGCCTAAACTAACAAAATGAATTTCAACAGGGAGAAATGTAAGGTACTACACTTTGGCAGAAACAATACAGAAGGGCAACACCTGGTTTGACATGTGAAAAAGATCTAGGAGTCTAAATGCCATTGTAGACCAGCCAAAAGAGCCAGCCTGGGGGTAGAGTTGGGGCGGGGCAGCCGCACGTCGGCTGCTCCAACCTCATCCTGATGCCACGTGCCTTTATGCATGGTGCGTGGGATCAGGACGCCCTTCTTGTGCAGCGTATAAACATGCTGCGCTGAAAAGGCATGGAAGAGCTGTGGCGCTGGCTCTTAGGGTGGCCTTTTGCCGCCCCTAAAAGAAGCTGCATCTTGCTGCTCTTTTAGGGGTGGCAAAAGGAAGAATCGGGCCATGGAGTGGGGTTGCCACGGCCCCGATCCGCTGCTCCCCAGGGAGGGTCTCTGCTGCCCAAACGGGCCGTGTGCATCGGCCCTTAGTAGACCATAAATTGAATGTGAGTTAATAGTTGCCTGAAACACACAGGCCAAAAGGGGTGGCTTCGGGATGCGTTGGGGCAGAGAAATCCAAAGACCTTTTAAAGTTAAAGATCCCAGGATGCCATAGGATGGAGATACAACACTGACTGTTGTGTCAAACTGCATTATTTCTACAGTGTAAATGCACCCTAAGACAGCTACTTCTTTTAATAAAATATTTTTTCCATTTACAGTGTTTTAGACTAGCATTCAAAGCATTTCATGCATAATTGTCTCAGTGATCTTTAGTGCAATGTTATTTTATATCTCTGAATTATATTCTCTGAAGATGCCAGCCATAGATGGAGGCGAAATGTCAGGAATACATTTTTCTAGAACATGGCCTCACAGCCCGAAAAACCCACAAAAACCTATGGATGCTGGCTGTGAAAGCCTTCAACTTCACATTATTTTATATTTCCTTGTATATTGTTGTACCCATTTTGCAGGTATAGGCATTTGCCTAATGAGTGATGTAAGTGAAGAATGTCTCAGCAATCAGGACCCCATGAAGAGAAAAAAAGAATAGCTGTCAGATTCTTCAGTCTGGACATTTTTTTTTTGGATATTTGTTTATGCACCAGCAAGTTTTCTGTTTAGGAAACAATGTATTTTGCACAAAACACTGTATTCCATTTTTGAAATTTTATTGGTGTCATACACCTGCATAAGTTCCCTTACAATAAGTGTTTTTACTTTCTTGGCTATTGTGAAGTGGATTTATTCAGTTCATGATTGCATAAGCAGAGTTCTATAAGTGTAACCATTTCACATGGGCCTAAATTCTATTGTTAGTCCCGGCTTGAGTAGAACCATCAAATTAACTGGATTTACCTACAAGTTGATTCATACTCACCATTGATTTAGTGGGTCTACTCTGATTGCAACTAACAAAAAGAATTGCAGCCACAGAATTGCAGTTCGTTCTTGACTGGCATGTAACTATTTGTCAGCGCCCATTGTATAAACTGGGATTGTAGAAACAGCCACTGCATTCCCCATTGCATAATGGGACAATGTGTAGGCACATTGGCTGATACACAATGTTGCAGAATGTCGGTTTTCAGCAGGCGAGTGGTGTAGTACAAACATTACGTAACAACATAAGTGTACATTTACATTATCTTACCCTTTAAGTGTCCTGATTTGGTGGAACAGTCCTGATAAATCCTCTGTCGTCCTATTTTTAAGTTGTTTAAATAATATCAGGATCTCCCCATGAATGATTTGTTGCTGGTTTTTCCCGGGATAAGTCCTTTCTAATCTCAACATTTTGTGAAAATCTTCACCGCTATCGCACGACTATCCTAGGAAAATGCCTGTTTAAATCCCTGATTTTCCTTGTGTGATAAAGTCCTCAGGCAATAGAAAACTGCTACAGCCTCTCCTAGTTTGTGTGTTCTTTCTCATTAATAAAATTTGACATCTTGACTACACTGATATTACCTGGCCACATGTGTCCCAGTTTTCATCGGTGAATTGTTGAGGGTACTCACTGTGGAAGCATGATGGGTCCCAAAACACACCCTGAAGTGCAAATAGTGATCTAGAACTGTGAAATATCCTATGTATTCTTTTGCAAAGGAAAAAAAAATCATTCTTGCATGTGAGAGTGAACTAAATGAAGGTTTTCAGATTTATTCCTAATTAAACCTAGTGTGTTCATTTCTGATTTGAGATTTAAACAGGGGTTTCCCAGCTCACAGTGGACAATCCCATTTTTGCCACTACACTACACTAGGTCTCATATTAACAAGTGGGTCAGCAAGGGGGAGAAGAGACAGGCACCACCCTGATTATTGGACCACTAAATATGCACCTCATCAAATGTCAAATGGATGAAGGTCTAATATACTTCTCATTAAAATCTTGAGGAATGCTATCAGATTTGTTAACTTATTCCTATCACTGAAGTCTCATTTTCCAAAATGACCTTTAAAATTCTTCTGTTTAATTTTCATTGCTTAAGATAAGAGACAGGGACAGTGAGATGCTCCCCTCCCCTTTACAGCTGTCTCTGTGTTCCTGTTTTTAATGTCAGATATATGCCTATGTATCCTTTTAACCAGAGATTATGCTGCTTGGCCCATATAAACCACAGAAGGTTATTAATGGCAAGTGATGCCATATAGTAAGCTTCTGCCAATGAATTAATGTTCATGTTCTTATCTGTTGATTTATTATAAGTTTTTCTATCCTGACATTCAGAATAGAAATCGTTCAGAATAGAAATCCTTCCAAGAAAGAGAAAGGTACATGTAGAAAATCACTGTAAAGAGCTGTAACTTACAAGGGGCTCTCCTACAGAACAGTCAATGGATTTGGCAGAAGGCCCAGTGAGGGAAGGGAGGAATCCACTAGGCCAGCTGCCATCTTCAATCTTCTTCTTTCTCTCCCTATCACCCATCCTCTCTATTTCATTCTTTCTGAATGCTTTTTCAGAGGTGGTGATGAAGATCCTGAGTGGACCATGAAGAGGCCCCAACATTTCATCTCAGTGGCAGATGGTACATTCCATGTCAGTGGAGCAACAAATGTGCTCGAAATGTTCAATGAGCTATCAAAAGTGTTGAACCATTTTTAGGGATATGGTTCTTTTATCTTTAAAGTTCAGATTAAAACCCAGAGCAGGTCCATTGCTGCCACTTATATGAAAGCCACTGAGCACCACCAATTACTTTTCATGCTTAACATTAAAGTGTAGAGTGCAAGTGAAAGATGTTTTCATTCTGAGTTGCAAATTAATATGGGGAGGTGCATTTTCTTCTGGTCAGTTTAGCTAAGTATGGTTAGAAGATGTTTAAATCTTTCCTTATTCTAAATTTACACACACACACACACATAGAAGGAAAAACATATTTCTCCCAAGGGGACATCCCCCCTTATTTTGCCCCTTTTAGAGCTTGGAAAGTAACTTTTTGGAAGACAGCATCCATAACTGACTATGCTGACTTAAAATTCTAGAAGTAGTGAAAAAGTAAGTTCTCCAACCTCTGCACAGACTTAGGTTTTAAAAAATTACCCAGGGAGAGATTTAAACTTTGCATGGGAGCATGATTTGGATCAAGCCTCCACATGTTCTTACGTATGAATAAAAAGGAAATAGGTTTCAGCTGCATTCATTGCATTCAGTATGGATGCAGTTTACACTTGAGCTGGTTTTCACAGGCTGAAACCTCTGCCGAGATTCTTCCTTTAAGGTAGTTAGTGGCCACGACCCTGTCTGCACAGGCCAAATAACATGTTCTGCCTTGTTCCCATGGTGATCAGTCCAGATGATGCAGGGCCTAATTCCTGGTTCTGGTGTAAAATGTCCAGACAACATCCAGCCAGTTCACCACCACCTAAGGTATACCGCCCCCTTAAAACATTTTTTTTAAAAATCACCCTTTGTTCTGTATCATCTGGAAGACCCAAAGCCCTTCATTGGCTGTTTACAAGGTGTCCCACTGTGCCGGCTGCTAATGCAAGTCACTCGCTCTGAGGTTAGAACAAGGTATCCAACCATAGGATCAACTCTGGGCACTTCATTCTGACCTCAGTGGTATTGGGTCAACAACTATAATAAATGTACTTTTATTCATTTTATAATTAGCCCCTGAAGAAGGCCACTTTGTGGCAAGGCTGAAACCCGTTGGGCTTTTAAAGATAATAAAGTCTGTGGACCATCAACAGCACGTGGGACCTCATTTCCTTCAACTCTTCTACTGTGAATACGTGCTTTCCCGTTTTTTGTTCAGTTTCTGGCATGTACACATAACAGGGCTTGCTCTGCAACAGCACCCTGATTGTGGAACTCCCTCCCAAATAAAGTTTGTTTGGCTCCATCTCTTTTGCACTTCCAGCAGACAGCTAAAAGGTATGTTCTCGAATGTCTGAAATGGCTCTTTAACATTGCATTTATAATTATTTATTATTTTATTTTTTTCTCCTGATTCTCCTAATATAAGGGCTCATGGCAGCTAACAAAATTCAAAACAACACAAGTTAAAAACTACACAAAATGTTAAAATGTAGATAAATTGTAGTTTAATATTATTTTTAGACTCTTTTAAAATATTTTAAAGAGTATTTTACTGTGTTTTAAAAATGTTTTATCTTCGTACTGTTTTAATTGCTTTTATTTGTTCTTCTGGGCTGGGAGGCAATACAGAAATATCTTAAATCAACAAATAAGAAAGTAGTGAGTCTCAAAGGTGCTACTATATTTCTTTATGCCTTTATGGACTTTATCACACCAGCCTGTTGTCTCACAGCAATTCCGTTCTTTAATGAAATGGAAGCATATTGGAATGGAAACAGTCACTATCACAGTTCTCTGCAATAGGGCTAAGGCACTGCTTTGGTGAAGTAGGGTCCCACTTATAAGTCTTTCTCCTGCTAGCCCCCTTTCTTCCTCTCCAAAGTATGCACAAATGCATGGGGGTGGGGGGGTGGGAAAGAGAAAATGTCAGGAGGGAGGGATACAATAACAATTTTTTGATTATCCAAGAAGTCAAGAAGGACATCTGGTTCCAATTTCTTGGAGTGACTTCCCCTTTTTTGGGAATTGCAAGCAGGAGAAGAGGAACTGTAGTGATATTGTAGCCATTAACACGTTTTTCCTGCCATTAGAAAGAAGTGAACCAATAATGATCGAAATCCAATGGAACCACAGGAGGGACACGATTAAGTTTATTGCTCGTCATTTCCAGACCAATTCGGGCATGGCTGGAACTGGGATGGAACAGAATGGGCAAGAATGTGTTTTACTGCTCAGGAAAATACCGCCGATGACACCGGGAGTCCCCAAGCCATTCCCTGGGCATTCCATGGCCACCAATTTTGAAGAATGGAAAGCTACTGTTCTTCAAAATTGGCTGCCATGGGGGCTTGGGGATTCCTGGCGGCATCGGCGGTGTTTTCCTGAATGGTAAAACCCATTCTTGCCTGTTGCATCCCATTTCCAGCCTGTGACCAGATCGGTCTGGAAATAATGAGCAATAAACTTAGATGTCATGTGATAAGTCCTTGCCAAATACACTATTGTTCTGCTGCAGTTGTGATTTACTTCCTTCTGTGATAAAGTCCTCTCTCTAGTGAAAGGTGATGGGAGGCAGATAGAGGAGAAGGAAAAAAAAGGTAGAAGAACAAGGGAGTCAATGACTGTTGGTGCATCTAGACTGAAGAAATAATACAGCTTGATACCATTTTAAGTGCTGTAACTCTATGCCATGGAATCCTGGGATTCATAGTTTTACAGGGTCTTTAGCCTTCTCTGCCAAGGATTTCTGGTGCTTTACAAAATTATAAATCCCAGGATTCTGTAGGCTGGAGCCATGGCACTTAAAGTTGTGTCAAACTGCATTAATTCTATAGTGCAGAAGCACCCTCAAATATAATCCTAATCAAATATAATTCCATAATCCTGTATGGAAATGCCGAGGCACCAAGTATGAGTTATATTCAGCACCTAAAATGAAAACTCTGCCCCACCCTAACATTTTCCCTTCCTCAAAACTTTTAAGATCAGGATAATGAACTACAGCAGAATCTATTCATTCCAAATTTAATGCTGTAGATGCTTTTTCTTAAACAAAAAGAGGAGTGCTGGTTATAAACAATGGTGCCATTCTCAGAAAAACAATTTGACAAAAATCACTTCCTACATTGCAAATGATGCCTATTGAAAGTGCTGCTGACATTCCATTTGTATTTTAACACATACATGCACACACACATACTCAAATGAAGAAAAAAAAAGGTGTTCCTGAAGAAGATGTATTGTTGGAATGCATATGCAAACTTTGGAAAGTTACTTTTTGGACTATGACTTCCTTTTGGTTTTGCAAGTGCTATGGTGTCAGTATTACACAACTTCATAGTTGTGAACAGCCAATATAAATACTGAATAAATATTGGCTATTCACAACTGTGAAGCTGTGTAGATGTGCACTAAAGACTAGTCACCCCTGAAAATGGCTGCCTAGAGCTTAGAAAGGTTGGGTGTTGTTGTTTTTTTTAAATTAAAACTCTCGGAACCCCCCAGCTAGTGCTGGGCATAATGGCTGGGTGAGTCTGTGAGTTGTTTTCTAAACCCCCTACTTTTCTCAAGTTCTGTGACCAGTGCCATCCCCATGCTGGGTGCCACCTGGTGAGGGTGGGCTGCTGGGGAGAGCAGTGGTCAAAAGGGCATATTCCTCCAGCCCCTGGTTTTCTCCCTGGGTGCAATTCCAGGGGGTCATAGAAGCTAGCAAGGGCACATGCATGCCCCTTTTGCTCCTCCAGTCTTGGGCTTTCTCCCTGGGAAGACCCTGGGGCCAGAACAGCCAGAAAGAATGCATGCACACTGCTCCTCCTCCTCTGGTCCCGGGCTTTATCCCTAGATGGAAATTCAGGGCTTGCAAACTCAGGCCCATGGCTTCCATAGTTGAATCAATCCACCTTTAATGCCATCTTCCTCTTTTTCCATTGTCTTTCACCTTACCAAGACTCACCATCTTTTCTAAGGCATCATGCCATCTCATGATATGTTCAAAGTATATTAGCCCCAGTTTAGTCATTTTGACTTCTAGGGAGATTCAAGGCTTGATTTGTTCTAATACCCATTTATTTGTCTTTTTGGCAGTCCATGGTATCCATAGAACTCTTCTCGAGCACCACATTTTAAATGAGTTCACTGTCCAGCTTTCACAACCACACATAGAAATTGGAAATAATATAGCATGGAGAATTGATAATACTATGGCACAGACAATCCTGACTTTGCCATTGCCAATAACCACCTGTGGCCACGATGGTTGGAAAATTCTGGCAGTTATATTCTGAAAAAGTAACTTTTCTAAGCTCTAAATGTGTTACATGTGGAGATTGATCCCTAGCAGGAAGTGGCATATGCTCATTGGGTCTTTCTTGGGAGCTTATCACATGCTCTAAAGAGGTGTCTTACTTCTTCTGGCTTCAACCCTTGATCAGGGATACAGCTGGATATCAGACACAATTTGCGGCCGATGCTGCCATGCTGCCACCAGCTGAATGCAGCCCAGCTTGAAGGCATGCTCAACTGGCACTTTTTCAGAAACAGAAGTTTTCTGACTTGGGAAATTGGCCAGCTGAGCGGTCCTTGGACCTGGGCTGCATTCAGCCAGCAGCAACGCGGCAGAATTGGCAGCAAATTATATCTGATAACATCCGGTTGTATCCCTGATCAAGGATTGAAGCCAGAAGAGGTAAAACACCTCTTTATGGCATGCGATAAGCTCCTTGGTCACTTCTTCTGTCCTATGTTACTATGTCCTTCTCCTTTACCTGATATCACAAGGCAGGGGAGGTGGGTGCTGAAATTAGAGGAGAGCTGGATGAAATGGAGGTTGTGGAGTGCAATTAGATTTTGTTTAGGTCTGAATTGAAAACTCAATAAGTTGGGCTAATTTTCAGGGTGAATTGGTGGTATCTAGTCCAGTCATCCCTGGAAATAAAATCTATAGAAAGTACAGGGGAAGGGTATATTGGAAGTGGTGTGAGTCTCTGTGATAAAAAAATAAATCCAATAAAACAGAAATCTTAAGGGAAATATAGTGTTTCACAGAATCAATGTGCATGGAAGAAAACACCAGCCCTGCTCCCCAAATAATATAGTACTGGGGGCATACGAATTCCCTATTGATAAAAACACAGAAAGTGGCCATGAAGGAGAGAAAGCAAGGCAACTGCTAAGGGAGAAAAGTGTTATCATATGTAGTACGTTATTTGATCTGACCTGAATGTTGGGAAGAAGGGGAGCAAAAGAGGGGACCAAAAGTATTTTGCAAATTATGAGAGGGTGAAATGTTTCATTGGGTGGCTTTTAGTCAGTCACTCTCTTTCAGCCTAATCTTCCTTACAGGGTTATTGTGAGAATTAATGTGGGAGGAACAATACCATCCTGAGCTCCTTGAAAGAAGGAGATAGAACTCAGTGAATAAAATCAATCAAAATCAGTGTAATGAGTTCAGAACATTTCTTTTGGCAATATCTGTTGCTCTGGGCATCCCTGTATCATTTAAAATGAGAGCCGCTGGAACACCAGCTAACACGAAAATCACTCAGGACATACTTGGTCACCTCTCTGCTGAGTCAAGCACTTAAAAACAGTCTCAAAGGAAGTGATACATCAGCTGTTTTCCTGGCATTTCATACCAATGCCTGCTCATTAAAGCACAGAGAGAGAGCCAAGCTCTATCTGAATGGCATTAATTGCAGCCGGTTTGCCAGCAACACCAGAGGCAAAGAGTTTCGCAGCAGCCTGGCCTAGAAGGAGGAACACATTTCTAATGAATCTGGGGGAGGCAGAGGGCTCCTGGAGTGATGCCAAACTTTGTTCCTCTTTATTTCTGGAATAAATACAGCAGACAAGATGGATAACTCAATGTGTTGCTGGCCAAGATGAAGCTTTGATGCCTTGGATCCTGCATAGGGAGGAAGGCAGGAATTCATTCAGTCAGTCAATCAAGCAATCAACCAAGCAATCAAACAATAAATAAATAAATTCACACCATTCTTATGCCATAGGACAGGATCTAACATAAGCTGTTTTGCCAAAGTATAAATACATTGGGCAAAACTAACCTCAGGAAAACTAACAGCCAGGAAATCAGAAGATTAAGAATGGCGAGGGAGGTTATGAAAGAACTAGAAACGATCCTAAAATGCAAAGATATACAACTCAGCACAAAAGTTAGAATCATACAAGCCACTGTATTCCCTATTACCATGTATGGATGCAAGAGCTGGACAGTCCAGAAAGAAGATAGGAGGAAAATCCATTCATATGAGATGCGGTGCTGGAGAAGAGTGTTGAGGATCCTATGGACAGTGCTGGGCATAATGGCTGGGTGAGTCTGTGAGTTGTTTTTTAAACCCCCTACTTTTCTCAAGTTCTGTGACCAGTGCCATTCCCATGCTGGGTGCCACCTGGTAAGGGGGGGGGGGCTGCTTGGGAGGGCAGGGGTCAAAAGGGCATATTCCTCCAGCCCCTGGTTTTCTCCTGGGGTGCAATTCCAAGGGGTCATAGAAGCTAGCAAGGGCACATTTAACTGGCGCAGTGGTTAAATGCCTGTACTGCAGCCACTCACTCATAGACCACAAGGTTGCAAGTTCAATACTAGCCAGGGCTCAGGCTAGACTCAGGCCTGCATCCTTCTGAGGTCGCTAAAATGAGTACCCAACTGTTGGGGGGCAATGAGCTTACAGTTGTAAACCGCTTAGACATCCCATAGCGCAATATGAAGCAGTATATAAATGAACCTGCTTTGCTTTGCTATGGACAGCCAAAAGGACAAACAAATGGGTCCCAGAGCAGATCAAGCTGGAAACCTCCCTGGAAGCCATGATGACAAGACTTAGACTGTCATACTATAGACACATCATGAGAAGGCATGAATCGTTGGAAAAGACAATAATGTTAGGAAAGGTGAAGTAGAAAGAGAGGAAGGCCACATGATAGATGGATGGGCTTCATTAAAGAGACCACGAATATGAGTTTTCAGGAGCTGGGCAGAGCAGTAGAGGGCAGGGGGGCCTGGAGATGTCTCATCCATAGGGTCACCATGGGTCGAGATTGACATGAAGGCAGTTAACAACAACAAAACATCAGAACAGAATGCAACATGTCTATAGATTAATTTATAGGAGATTGTATGGCAGGAGTGGGAATCATGAGGCTCTCCAGCTGTTGTTGGACTACAGCTCCCAGCATTCCTCACCATGCTGGCTAGGGCTTCTTGGAGTTTCATCTCCACAATATCTGGAGGGTTATATGATTCCCATCCAAGCATTATAGAAAACAGTCTTGCCACATACAGATTTTTCCTATCAGTTTTCATGCCAGCTTTTAACAGATATTTTTTGCTGATACTTTTCATGACTTGCAAGTAACAAGTCAGAACGTAGCTATTGGTGATGTAATGAAAGCACACAGGGCCTAAATACCCAAAAGGCACCAGATCCCATCTGATCTTGAATGTTAAGCAGGGTCAGCCCTGGCTAGTACTTGGAAGGGAGACTATTAATGAATACCAGGTGTTGTAGGCTATATTTCAGAGTAAAGAATTGGCAGAACCACCTCTGAGTATTCGTTGCCTAAGAAAATTCTATGGAATTTATGGGGTGACCATAAGTCAACTAGGGTCTTTAAGGCGCATACAAAGAATTAAGGCACAGTAAAGTCAGATTTGAAATATAATGCAACATGTTATGAGAATGTTACATCACTTTATTGGTGTAAACAGTAATGTTTTCTAGTCACTTTTAAAGTTAATTTTTACATGCATTTAACCAGAAAATGTTTATGCCTTTCTCTTGCCGATCCTAAGATTTGTTTTAAAATGAAAAAAACTTAGTAGAACAGTTATGGGCTATGGAACAAATTACTTTGCAATCATTATTTTAAAACAGTGTAAAAATGGACTTACCAAATGAGCTTTTCAAAAGAAAATTTCCAAGCTCAGGTTGTTTTCCATGGAGGAGAGAAATGGCATGATTGGACAATTACTCCATGGAACAGTGATGTGTTAACTGAGGACAAATAACAAAGAGGAATCTGTCTTTTCATATTAATGAAGGGGAAACACACACACAACACTATTCACCCACTCAACTCACAGAAGAAAGTTGAAGACATTGTGTGTGGTTTTCTGGATTTATTATTTTTTTAATAGATGAAGACGTGTGATTTTTAAGAATAATTTTAAAATTGTACAGTTTGCTTCCTCATCTACTTAATATCTACCTTACCTTTTGATCAGAAAAGAACAAACTTTCAGCATGAAGTCTAGCCCACAATAGCAACCAGTGGTGGAATTCAAATAGCAACCAGTAGCACTCTCAAGGGCACAGTTCTCTGATACAATACAGTGGTATGGGATTTTCCCTGTCACAAACTACCTGCTCCATGAAGTTCTACAGTGCCTTCTCCCAGCCTTGTTTTAATCCAAAACAGCCTTGGGAATGTTGTGTCTGTGTGGAACAAGGCTTGGTATGCAAGCCTTGGTCAGTTCAAAGCCAGCCTTCCTTAATCTGCCTTTTCTGCCTACAGAATGAAAGACACAATGCCCATCTTTCTTCTTAGTATCTTTCTTCCGCCAGGTGATAACACAGCTGGGGTTTGATGATTCTGTGCTGGAAATGATGGAAGAAAAGGAAAAGCAATTTCTTCTCACCTGTCCATCTGCTCAGATAGCATGCTCCAGATTGATAAACGCACACACACACACACACACACACACACACACACAGTACCTTGCCATGTGAACTTTTGAGTCTGTGAAAGGGAGAGATCCTGTCTTCTAAGTGTTTTATGAGAATTGTGTCTTCAATTGCTACTCACTATCATGTTCCATGTTCCAACTTTCTGCATTCTGGATATCTAGGTAGTTGTGTAATTTGAACTACATATGTCAACAATCTGCTAGATTGGCAAGATGAGAGGCCTAATGGTGGCCAAAATGTACCTTTCATTGTAAACTATTATCTGTATTTTCTTGTAGTTTTGTCTATAGGTTACAAGACAAAACTATGGTATTTTTAAAAGGGGGGCATCATATATCCCCACCACCACCACCACCACACACAAAGCCTAAAGCTAAGGAGCCTATGCAGAGGAGGGACTGCTAAAATAGATACACTTTGTATGGTATTTACTAAGCAGATATTGTGCAGTACACATTCATACACCATCAGATTTTATTTCAGTATTTTGTATCCTTCCACACATCTCAAGGAAGCTTTTAAAGCTTATTGCAAAAGGAAAGGAATAAGCTATAATTTAGTTGGTTAATTTTTTTTGGACTGACATCAGAAATTATAAAAAGACATAGATGCATTCATGGAAGATGCATGGAAATAAATGTAAAATATAGAATGTCAATAAAAATTATGTCCTCATGAAGAGGAACAGAAAACTGTCCCCCCTAATATCATTCCAATTAATTCTAATCTAACTAGAGAGAAAGGCCAAAGATGCAATAGAGCAGGCCTGCACAACATATGGCCTTGGGGCTGCATGTGGTCCACCAAAGGATTTTGGGTGACTCCTAAGGATCTGGAACAACTTCCAAGCTCCTGTGCTGCTCAGCCTCCTGAGGAGAGGAATGCAGAGAAGGAGAAGGAAGAGTGAACATTCGCCATGCATGGCTCCTCTATCTCCTGGCTTTCTCCTGAGGAGAAGGACGGGTGGAGGAGGAGTACAGATGAACACTTGCCCTACAAGGCTCCTCCACCATCCTTCCCTGTCCTGAAGAGAAGGCCAGGAGGTGGCGGAGGAGAGCGGGTGAACACCCACCCTGCAAGGCTCTCTGCTGCCGAGGGGAAGTGGAAGAGGAGAAGGACAGGCAAGGCTGCCCTGCTGTTCAGCTTTCTCCTGAGAGGGCTGAGCAGAGGATGATGGAATTAATATTAATTAATTATAATTAATATTAATAATGACTATTCATTAATATTATTAATTAATTAATATTTAATTAAAACCTATCTGCGGCCTAAAGAAGTTTAGCCTATTTTAATTTTGGTCCCCACCTACTGCCAAGTTGTGCAGGCCTGCAGTAGAGTATTATTCCTTTTAAAGATTTGTTCAGGAAGTCATGATTGTTTTCTGCAGCATACAAAAAGAGAGAATGTAGAATCTTTTCACTCTTTTTCATTATGTTGAAGGTTTGCTTAACATACTGCAGTGGCACAGGGGCATATGCAGTTATCTGATGGAAGGTCTTTGTATCTTCTAATCAACCCCCTCCCCATGAATGGCAGTTTCAACAAGGCTCACAAAAGCCTAATTAATGTTGGAGCTCACAAAAGTCTAATTAAAGTTGAAATACAGAGATCAGTTTAAATGGGAAAGGTACAGCAATTTGTCAGAAAATCATAGGAATAGAAAGCACAATAGATCACTCAGGATATCACCAATCACCCACGGACCAGCTGGTTTATTCTATACTTCCGCTGAATTTTTATAAGCATCCTTTCATTTTTTTTTAGTTAAATGTGCAACAGTCTCTGAGTTGTCAAAGCTTAGAAACATGCTTTCCTTTGCGACTACACCTCCCGGAATCCCATGCTGGCAGGAGGATTCTGGAAGGTATAGTCCAAAAAGGGTAACATTTCCAAGGTTTGGGGACAGCATATAAAGGTGTCATTTTTTGAATTATAATACCTCTGGGAATTCATTTAGGAAGAAAAAGAGAAAGTTAACTGAAAGGAAGAAATGAAGAGCTCTAAAAAGAGGAATTCAAACAATTTATATGAGTTCAGTACATTTCAAGTAAGAATTAAGATTTTTTTAAAAAAATATTCTTTCCTCTTGTTAGAACTCTGTTCCTTTATTTCCGTTGCATCCTTCCAAAATGATCCATGAACCCAGTAGATTGTTTAAAGTGTCAAATCCACCGTATAAAGCATCAAATCCAGCCAAACTCAGCACTTTAATAGATAAAATGCCAAATCCAGCACTCTGCCCACTACTACATCTACCTCTCACCCTGAATTGGACTGGATGAAATTTTGCCATGTCTTTAAACAAAAAGAAATGATTTCAAAGTATTGAAAAACAGATGGAAAATAAAATGATCATTATACTCAGGGTATTCTTCTGCAATCAGAGGTTTTAAAGAAACCCCTCTGCAAATTTGAACCTTGGGGTAAATCCACACTTGTACAATTATATCAGTTTGATATCACTTTAACTGGTATGGTTCCATGGTATGGAATTCTGGAATTTGTACTTTCATGAAATACTTATAATTTTCTGATGCACTCCTGTGAACTGCAGAACAAGAGAAATTCAGGTATCTCACTGCAAATTTGAAATTACAAATCTTAAAATTCTATTGGCTCAAACCGTGGCAGTTAAAGTGGTATCACATTGTATAACTGTGCTGTGCGGATTCACACCTAGCGTCATTAGGAAGATCTCCCTTTCTCCTAGAGACAAAAAAAGAAAAGAAAACAGCAGCAGCATCTTTGCCAGTCTAGCCTCAGTTCTGGGGACTTAGGAGGTGGCGTGTGATGCTGCTGCAACTGAGTCATGTTGTACCTGCTGGCAGCCACATTTCATTAAAATGAAAAGATCCACTCTTTTATTTGGAATCCTTGCTTATTTTCAGCCTTGGAGCTTAGTGTCAGGTGTGTGACTATATTTAGCATGTCTGTATATCTTTTTCCTTTTAAATTACCGCTATAGGGTGGGGCTTAATCAAGATTTAGATGTCAAAACACTAGGGGCCCTTTTGCACTACACAGTTATAGCACTATAATCCCACAGTAACTGCCATGTCAACATTTTATGGAATCATTTAGGGAGGGGGATTTAGAATTCTCAGCCAGAGAATTCTAGTACTTCACCAAACTCCAAACTCATGGGTTCCATAAAAAGCAATCATGGCTGTTAAAGTGGAGCATAGCAGTATGGCTGTGTAGTGTCAAAGGGTCCAGGACCCTGCCAGTGTCCTGAAAAAGAATTGCCCATCTCCGAGCTTCTGTTTATTATGAGAAAGAAGCTGGTATTTGCGTCAGCTTAACAACCACTAGAAGGGGACCTCCATGTCCCCCAGAGTCCTTACCAGTGGAGGATGGTGGTTTCCATTTCAGTGAGGCAGTAAATTCATTCTGCATTATAGGGGTTGTCCGTACAAGCAATAAGATGTGATTTCACCATGCTTTGAATCTACTTGTTTAAATGCATGTTGCCAACACAGGAGGAATCTGGAATGAAGCCATTCTCTGGGGCTAAATGCTGGATCAAAATAACCCCCAGTGTGCTCCAGATCAAGCTGGAAAGTGGGAACTATCACACCAGGGCATGCAGTGCATGTCCATGCAGAGACAGGGGAAGGGGCCAGCAACCTGCCAGTGCCATTGCTGATTATAGTATTTTTGTTGCCCACCCACAAATAGATTACACATGTGCATGAGTGATCAGCTGCACCGTTGACCCATCCATCGTACACTGCAACACAGCAGGTTGCCAACAATATGATGGATTTAATAAGAACATTAACAATCTGGCTGGTAAAATGGGGGCCATAGGGAAGTGAGGCAGGGAGCATGTACCTCCACGAGTGTGCTGTGCCAATGTGTCACTGGGTGTACCAATGCATCATATGGGCAGTTGATCAATTGTGTAATTGAGTGACTGGTCAGATGGCCAGTGGCATGGGGCATGGGATGAAGAAGGCAATTGTTGGCCACTACCAGTTGTCTTTGTGTGAGTATGGGGTGCAAGAGAAAAAATAATAATGATGTGGCACAGCTTGTACCATTATTATCCATCAGTGAAGAATAAGGGGGTGGTGTAGACTGCTTGTGGGTGTTTGGCCCATTGTAGGAGCTGGTAGTATGGTCAGCAGGTTCTCCCTTAGAATCGGGAAACCCCAGAGGTAAGCTGTCTTTTCCCCTCCACCTGCTCAGTGCCATAATCTGAATTTTAAAGGAACTACCCAAAGTGCTGAGCATAGGTTTCAAGCACCTAAGATAGTGCCTTTGATGTATGAACTATGCCCCAGAATGAATTCAACAAACCTCTGACATGGAAGTTATTAGCTGCTTGACTCCCTTGTGGCAGTTACTGAAGGCAGGCAAACATTTAAACTATTTTCTAGTTTGGGCCTGGCATTTTGTGTGTTTTTTTTTTTAAATTCTAAGGACGCCTCAGAAAACCAAGCAATAAAACAACAAGAAGGAGTTGTTGCTCTTGAAGACATTTGGGAGCAGCCTCTGAGATCACCAAGGTTTCTGCTTTCAAAGCAATAGTGTAGTATGCACCCTGAGGCACCCTTGGGCAACTGCCGACAGCCTTTCAATGCTGACTCTGGGATTTTTTCCACACTTATAAAAACTCTGAGACTGAAGTTTTTGACATAACGGGACTGCCAGTCTATCTGTCTTGGCATATGCCAGTGCAGATAAGATAGTGTCCACCTACAGGCTGAAGCAGCCTGCTGTGGTCTAAGTGACAAGAGTTATTTTAAAATGTAAACCCTGTCCTCAGTACACACAGGATGAATTTGGAGATGAACATAACATCAAACCATGGTATAGAAATACAAGAATAACCCTAACCCCTCTTTGGGTCAACCTGCTTTTCCCTTTCTCAGCTCCCCTTCATTCTGGGCACCTTAAAAACTGACTTATTAGAATCATTCTCTTCAAACTATGCAATAGCCTCAAAGAGAATCTCAGAGCAAGAAGAGAAATGAATGGAAACAATTAGATAGATGAAAGAAGTAGAAGCAAACAGAGTGAGGCTATCATTTATCTCTTATTTAATACCATACTTCCCATGTCCGTCACCTTAACCAGCTGTTCTAGATCCATTTCAAACTGGCTTTAGGACAGGATATGGAGTTGAGACTGCCATGGTTGCTCTGGTTGATGACCTTCGCTTGGGTATCAAAACAGGTACTCTTGGACCTTTCAGCGGCTTTTGACACAATAGATTATTTCGTCCTTTTGGATCGCCTGAGAGGGTTAGGAATTGGAGGCACTGCATTGCAGTGGTTCCGTTCCTTCCTCTCAGGCAGATCTCAGAGGGTGAGACTCAGGGACAGTTGCTCCACAAGAATAGAGCTTAACTGTGGCATCCCTCAGGGTGTCATCCTGTCCCTGATGCTATTTAACATATATGAAACCTCTGGGAGAGATCATCTGGAGTCATGGGACTCGGTGTCATCAGTACCCAGATATATTTCTCCATGTCTTGGTCATCAGCTTTGATTTCAGATGACATCTCTCCTCTCAATGACTGTCTTAAGGCAGTAATGGACTGGATGAGGAAAAACAGATTGAGACTGAATCCAGAAAAAATGGAGGTACTTACAGTTGCTGGCCCAAAACCAGGTATGGGAATACAACTTCCAGTCCTAGATGGGGTCACACTTTCCTCTAAGGACTGTGTTTGCAGTCTAGGGGTGCTCCTGGATCTGTCGCTCCAGATATCAAATCAGGTAAATGCGACGGTCAGGAGCGCCTGTTATCAGCTTTGGCTGATACGCCAGCTGCGCCCTTTCCTGAAAACTAGGGATCTTGAAACTGTGGTATATGTGCTGTAACCTCTCGTCTTGATTTCTATAATGCGCTCTACATGGGGCTACCCTTGTGCTTGACCCAGAAACTTCAATTAGTTCAGAATATGGCAGCCAGGCTGGTCTCTGGAATATCTAGAAGAGACCATATTACACCTGTGTTAAAATCTCTCCACTGGCTGCCTATTAGTTTCCGGACACAGTACAAGGTGTTGGTTACGACCTTTAAAGCCCTACATGGCTTGGGTCCAACCTATCTCCGGGACTGCCTCTTTCCGTATGATCCGCCCTGCGCACTTTGGTCCTCTGGGAGGAATTTGCTACAGCCTATGAAAATGAGACTGTTGGCAACCTCCCAGAGGGCTTTCTCTGCTACCGCTCCCAAATTATGGAATGGCCTGCCAGACGATATCTGTCTTATTACCACCTTAAACAGCTTTAAAAAGGCTGTTAAGACAGATCTCTTCCAGCAGGCCTTTCCTGAATAATTATCCCAGCCCAAGAGTTAGCTAATTCTTCTCCTTTCTACGCTGCTGCTGTTGTGCTGATGTGATGTCTCTGTTTTCATTTTATAATGTTTTTAATTGTCTTAATTTAATACTTTTTTAAGGGGTGGGTGGGTTTGGGGTTGTATGTATTTTATTGGAGTTTTACTTGTTGTAAACTGCCCCAATTGTGCTGCAGAGGGGTGGGATAGAAATAAATTTATTATTATTATTATTATTATTATTATTATTATTATTATTATTCAGTCATGCTAAGAACTTCACTTTGCATTTTTTAAATAAAATAAAAGTGCTGAAAAAGAACAAGAAACCACTTTACACACATGAGAGGGGCTCTCGTATTCACTTGAAGGACCATCGGCACATTAGAGGGTTGCCTTTTCACATTATAATTTTGACCGATTATTTAATTTTTGATGTAACATTGTAGATATCTCATAGCAGGGTACAAACAATAAAGCAACACCAGAAATTCTAAAATAATTTAAAAGTATTTTAAAACCTTTTAAAAAAACCAAAATCCTAAATAGATATTTTCAAACATAATTTAAACAAAGAACAATGAGATTATTGTTGTTAACTGCCTTCACATCGATCTCGACCCATGGCAACCTTATGGATGAGACATCTTCAGGCCCTCCCATCCTCTAATAAATAATAATAATAAATTTTATTTATAACCCGCCCCTATACTATAGATAGGTACAATAATATCCAAAATCCACAAAACAGTGATATTTTCATTGGGTCAACTAAAACTCACAAAATACATGTTGCAAACTTTTGAAGCTCCATTGGCTTCTTCGTCAGGCAAAGATGTTAAAAATCATACAGGAGAAAAAAATTATGATGATCTTTGACTGATGAAGAAGCCAGTGGAGCTTTGAAAGCTTGCAACATGTATTTTGTGCATTTTGGTTGGACCAATAAAGGTATCACTGTTTTGTGGATTTTGGATGTTATTGTATTTTGCTACATTACCAACATGACCAACATGACTACCTATGGATATGTTTTCTCACTTATAAATATGGCCATTCTAATCATTTCCTACATCTTCTATCATATTTGGTTCATTTTGATCCTTTCTGGTGCTTTGTGTGTATATCATTCTTGCACACCTATAAGGATAGTTCCTTCACACATCATGGAATTAACTGGAATTGAACAGATGTGCCCACAGAACCTTATCATTATAATTTTGTTATTTTCTCTAACTTCCTATCTTTCAGTCTTTCCATGCCCTTCTACATTATCATAACAAATGAAAGAATTCACCCTTAAATCATCCTTTTCCTCAAGCTTACTTTACAAATGTTATGTATCTTCTATGATATTATATACCAACATTTTGCAGTCTTGTAACAGGCTGCCTCTTAAATTTAAGCAGACTGAATACAGTAATAGAAATGGCCAGATAGCATCATTGATTTTGTACTGTATTTATCTTTGTTCCATCAACATACACACTTTTGCCCAAACACAATCCTTCTTCAAGACAAGATGACACATTTGTGAAAATGTCTTTACATCATTCTTTGCAAAAGCTTTTCAAAAGCTGTTAAATCCCATTGTTATAACTCCTGTTATGTATGCTTAAGAAATTTCATACTCGAAAGTAAAGGATATGATTTTCTATTACATTACCAATTTGATATTAGTTCACAATAAGGATTCATAAAACTAGCTGCATCAAGCCTTTAGATACCCATACATCCTCTATTTCTCCCATATATCCAAAATAATCCAGATCAGATCTGAATTTGTGACAGTTGAACCAAGTTTGACTTGATACAAAACATTTCACTTCAAGCTGTCCTTGAAAATATCTTGAGGGAAAATATTTGAGGTTTTTTTTTAAGTGTTGGAGAAAAAAAACTTTTAAAAATATCAGGAATTCCTTTGTGCCTTCCAACCTCATCTCATACAAAACAACAGCAGTCCTTATAAAGGAAGGCTTTGTAAAGGAAGAAAGGGTAAAAGACAATGGGAAAAATGCTAGCAATAACAGAGGTCTTTGTGGTCTTTGCTTAACTGGAAATTACACTCCAGAATATCCTCAGGATTAATAAAATTAGTGGGTTTTATCAGTATCATTTGGAAAAGCTTCTCTTTTGGAGAGAGAAGGGATTCTTGCTTGGGCAGTGGTCAGATTTGTAATGAGGTTTGGCTAGAGGTTAATTCCGTAGGAACATAGGAAACTGCTTTGTATCTGTTCAGATCCGCACCTAGTTCAGACCTTCAGGATTGTAATGTCTAATGCAGAAGACAGCTGACATCCTGTTGGTGAGTTATGTAGATCCATGGCTTTTGTTCTTGTGGAAGTCATAATCCCCTGCTGGCTGCACAATGATGAAACTCCCCCCAACACCATCTTTTGACTGCTGCAGTCCCCACCATGGCCATGTACTGGTTGGTTCAGGAGGGGCAGAGGTGAAGGGTCTAGTTATGTTCTTATATCTGGGTGCACAGGAATGCCTTCATTCGCCAGGACCTCCAGATGATCCCCCCCAAGAGATTCTGGAGGATATATTCAAAAAGAGACTGAACAGCTACTTGCTGCAGATCCTCTAAATGGAAATTTTGACATTCAGCAGAGGATTAGATCTGATGGCCCAAAGGGCCCCTTTGAACTCTATGATTCTATTCCTGTTGCTGTGCATCCAGCTATAGAAACATGGTTGGATGAGGTTCCACATCCCCCTTCCACCAATCATTAAATGACCATGTTTGGAGAGCAGTAGCAGCTAAAAGCTGGTAGTTTGGGGGAGCTGAGAAGGAGACATATCACAGTTTCACTTGTGTGGAACTTTTAATACATCTCCTGATGCAGAATTTCTCCTCTATCTACAGCAGGGATAGGAAAGCTCAGATTCTGAAAAAGAATCTTGACCTCTGAACCTTACCAGATAGCTATGGCCTCTTCCCCATGATACCATCATTTGATGTTTCTCCAGCATTTATATGGCGTTTTCTTCATTCTGAATGCTTAAAATGCCTTTCCTAAGGCTTAAGTACTAGCAGTAAGCATATAGGTCTCAAGATGCTCTTTGAATTTGAATCTGGTCTTCAGATAAATAGAGGTTCCCCATACCTGAGGACCACCAATTGTGTGGAGATTAATTGGAATTTCACGAAATGCAAACAGCAGCTTTTGAGATGGCCAGTTTTTGGGAGGACTGTGGGAGGGAGAGGAACAGTTAAATTTCCTTTCCCTGTTCCCTACAACCTGACGCTTGAATAATAATAATAATAATAATAATAATAATAATAATAATTTCTATCCCACCCCTCTACCGAAGCAATCGGGGTGGCTTACATCAATAAAATATCACAATATACTCTCCCAGACCCACCCTCCCCTTAAAACAATATTAAACATAGTAAGAATTAAAACAATTAATTCTTAAATTAAAACAAACAATTAAACAAATTTAACAATTTACAACAATAACACTATAAAAACAGTCTAACAGGCAGCCCACAAGCAATAAATAACGTGACTTGAAATACTACTACTACTACTACTACTACTACTAAAATGAATGGCTCATTGTGCTTATCTTGTTATTTTATAGGATAACTTCATATTTATTTTACTGAAACCACTTATTTCTAAGCAGACCTGTGTTGTTTCTATAACTTAATATATATGTTATGGAAAACAAATCTTTTCACTTTTTTTGGTCACATCTTTAAATTTTCCCCCCTTTAGTTTCACATTAAGAACATTAATTAATCAAAAGCTAATTTGGAGATAATGTTTTCAGTTATACTAATTTTGTCCAGAAAAGATATTTTCAGGTTTTATTGGACAATAATGTTTCAGATTTTTTAAAAAAAAAATAAGTGTAAGAAAGCTATTTTTGTATCTTGCACCTTTTTTTTAGTGAACTTCTAGGTATCCAACTAATTACTACTCTTTCTGTATGATTATGTAAATTTATATTAAAGTTAATTAATTCTTGTTCCATGTATTTAAGGAATACCATTTAGGGGGTTGGACTGGATGGCTCATGTGGTCTCTTCCAACTCTATGATTCTATGATTCATGTGGAAATGATAAGGGGGGGGGGGGGGGAGAGGAGCCATGAATGGTGGTGTGAGGAGCTGAGATTGTATTCTCCTGAAAGCTAAAGCCTAAAAAGCCAAATAACTTCTTCTAAATGAAAAAAAAAAGACTGTGAGTAATTATAGCTAAACAAATTGAAACATGAGGTGAATAGAATGGAACTGCCTAATTAAAGATATAATGAGAAGAAAGATAAATAAGGGACATTTTTGTTTTCTGCAACTTCTGGCTGGTTATCTGCTAAGCTGAACGAAAGATAAGTTCTTAAGTAAAACAGCTGAAAATAAATGTATTGGATTGTGTGGATTTAAAGAATTGAAACATAAAAATATTAATTAAAGAACAAACTGAGAGAGAAAAATATAATAAACTGCATGCTGGCAGTTTGAGACATAACACTGATTAGATATCCAAAAATAAAAAAAGAGAATTGAAACAAACAGTTTTAAGTTGGAAGAAACAATCTGTACATCCATCAGATAAAGCGTATGCATGTTTAAGAAGAGTAAACTCACAAGAGAATTTTGAGGCTCATAATATGCAAAAAGAAAAATCTAGTTCCACTGACATAATGCAAAAAGCTGGAGCTGAGCCTAAAGCTCCAGGCACTCAGACAGACAATGGAAATACTAAAGGGGATGAAATTAAAACACAATTTTTGCAACTGCTATTAGAAAATTAAGTCAAAAGCAATGAAGCTTTTAAAGAGACAATAATTAAAAATAATGGAACACGATCAGAGACAATAACTAATAAAATTATGGATAAAATGAATAAATATATTCAGATTATTAAAAAAGAAATTGTGAGAGTGGATAAAAGGAAACTCACTGCAAGAAGAACAGAAAGTTCAACAGAAGATTACTTCAGAACATTAATTAAGACTGGACCAATTAGAATGAAAAATCATTGATTTGCAGGACTGCAATAGAAGAAAAAAACCTTAATATCTGTGGTTTTGCTGAGTTGGCAAACGAAGCACCGGGGACCTTGAAGAAAGAAATTCTCAAGTGGCTGCAAAGTATGGTTCTTCAGAGTACTTGGGAAGAACAGGATGTGGAACGTCTGCATAGACTAGAGCAACAACTTTAAAACTTTTAAAAAAGGCCTGGTTCCCAGAGATATAATCTTGAGAGCAACAAACTTTTAGATGGTAACTTTTAATGAAAGAAATCAGGAAACTCTCAAGATCACTGAAATATGGGTATACCACAATTGAAATCTATGATGATCTTTGCCCAGAGACTATCAGTTGGAGAAGAGGAGGCAAACCATGCATCATAGTACTGGGGGGGGGGGGGGGGAAGTAATAAGATATAGTTGGGGTTACCCTATTTTCCTGAAATTTCAGTGGAAAAGGAAGCAGCATAACATCTATTCCATGGAATAAGGAATGGATCTTTTGATGCAATTAAATCTGGAGCAGCAAGAAGAAAACATTGGCAAGGGGACAACTGGTGGAGCCAAGGAACCATAGAAGATAATGACAAAGACAATAAAAATAAAACTTAAAAAAAAAACCTATGGAAAAAATGACATAACATGGGAGGCAATTAATAAACAATCAGGAGGAGAAAAATTGATTACACACTGGGAATGGTGGCTTTCTCTCCCCCCCTTCCCTTGGAGGGCTAGTAAAAGCCATGAGCAAGGTTGGATACCTTGGGAAAGGAGGGGGGGTAGAAATGTATATGTGGGCAGAGGGAAGGGAAGGGAAGGGAAGGGAGGGGTAGGAGGGTGAAAAAGGGAAGGAGGAAGGGAAAGGATGGGTGTAGGGGTAGCACACTGAAGAGCCAATTTAGAAGATTTAGAAAAGTAATATGGTTAATAAAGTAAGGATTGCAACATTAAACATGAAAGAAAAGCAAAGGACAAATTGACTTAATTTGAATTGTGTTGCTACTTATGAAAAAGCATATGATACTTCAAAAACAAGAGGGATAGTAACCATAACATCTAAAATATGTAGTTTTAATGTGTTAAAAGTTAAGAAAGATGAAAAAGGAAGATTTGTACTTATACAAGGAACAATGAGGGAGAAAAGTATTTGTTGTTCAGTGTGTATGCTCCAAATGCAAAACAAAAGGAATGTTATGAAAAAGTATTTAAGAAAATGGAGGATATGCAGGGATATTATACAATTATGGCAGGAGATTTTAATATGGTTATGGACAAGTGGAAAGATAAATCAGACCCAACAACAAGGGATAGACTCAATAATATTACACCCCTGAATAATGAATAGAAATGAATTAAAAGATATATGGAGACTGATTAAAGGGGATGAAAAGGAATGTAGTTATTATTCATGAGCTCATAAAAATTATTCCAGAATAGATTTATTTTTTATATCAAAAATATAGTTCCAAAGATATTAAATACAGGAATAGAAGGGATAAAAGTTACAGACCATGCTTTAGTAAATATGGATTTTGTAGTTAAAAAGAATTATAGGGAAGCAAAAAGATGGAGGTTGGACACCAGAATACTTAATTATAAAGATCTAGTGAGTAGTGAGAAAGAATGGCAAAATATACGGGCTATTAATAATAGAGAGGTTTCTCAAGCTGTATTACGGGATACAATGAAAGCAGTTACAAAAGGGATTTGTATTAGGGAAATGTAACGTAAAGAGATGACAGGGAGAAAAAACAAAAGAAAACAAAGTAGAAATGGAAATTTAAAAATTAGAGATTAAATACATAAAAGACAGGAGTAAAAAAATTATATAGCATTACAAGCAAAAAGACAGGAATTAGAGAAAATAGAAATAGGTGAGGCCCAGAGAAATTTGATATATTTGCAGAGGGAGTTTTTTTGAAGATAGCAATAGAAATTCTAAAATGTTGGCAAGATCAGCACAAAAAAAGAAAGAGAGGAATATGATTGGTGTAATAAAAGATAATACAGGGAAGATATGTATGATGATGAAAGAAATGATAAAAGATATTTGAAGAAGACTACAAAGAATTATATTCAGCAGGGAATAAGTCAGTGGAAAAAATTGAGGAATATATTGAGAAACACTGGGAAATAAAAATATATGAGGAGGATAAAGAAATAATGGAACAACTGATTTTTTTTTTAAAAAAGAAATAGAACAAGTGATAAATTAAAAGGAGGGAAATCACCAGGAATGGATGGTTTGGGACCAGATGAATTATAAAAGATTTAAAAATATTTTAATACCTAAATTAGAAGTATTATATAACAAAATTCTAAATGGAGAAAGGACACCATCATCATGGGACCATTCATTGATAATACTGATTCTGAAACCAGACAATGATTTAACAGACTCAGGATCTTATAGACCTATATCCCTTATAAACAAGATCCCAAAATATTAACAGCAATAATGGTAAAAAGAATGAATAGGTTTATACACAAATATCTTCAAAAAGATCAGTGTGGGTTTGTGCAAGAAGACAAATGTCACATTTAATAGGAAGAGTATTGAATAAAATAAACATAATTGCGAAGAATAAACAAAAAGCATAAATAATGGCATTATATATTTATAAAGCTTTTGATTGTGTGGAATGGCCAGCATTAAAAATAATCTTAAAGATATTAGGTATGGGGGAAAAATTCAGAGGATTGATAAACCAGCTCTATTCAATAACACAGTTCTATTCAATAACATGAGTAGTAATGGTGAACGATGGATTAACTGAACAAATTCAAATTTCTAGAGGTATAAGACAAGGCTGCCCTTTCTCCCCAACCTTATTTGCAATGATTATTAAAATTTTAGCAAATGTTATTAGGAAGGATGAAAATTTGGAGGGAATTGGTATTAGAAAATTGAATCAGATTAAGTTTGTTTTCTGATGATATCCTATTGACAATTAAAGATCTATTAAAATGAATAGAGTAAAATGACATTTAAAGGAATTTGGGGAAATGTCAGGTAGTGAAAATAGGAGGAAGAAATATCAACAATTTGAGATATGCTGATGACACTATAATACTAGCAGAAAACCTTACAGGCCTGGAACAACTACTAAGGAAGATCAAAGAAGAAAGTGCAAAGGTAAGCTTAATATTGAACATAAAGAAAACAAAATTAATGACCACAGAGACCTTACACACATTCAAACTAGACAATGAGGAAATAGAAATAGTAAAAAAGTTCTCATATCTGGGATCAAACATTGATCAGAATGGCGACTGCAGCCAGGAAATCAGAAGAAGATTAAGAATGGGGAAGGTGGCTATGAAAGAACTAAAAAAGATTCTAAAATGCAAAGCTATACAACTCAGCATGAAAGTTAGAATCATACAAGCCATTGTATTCCCTATTACCATGTATGGATGTGAGAGCTGGACAGGTTAAGAAAGTTGATAGGAAGAAAATCAATGTATTTGAGATGTGGTGCTGGAGAAGAGTGCTGAGGATCCCATGGACAACCAAAAGGACAAACAAATGGGTCCTAGAACAGATAAAGCCAGAAACCTCCCTAGAAGCCAAGATGACAAGACTTAGACTGTCATACTTCAGACATATCATGAGGAGGGAGGACTCATTGGAAAAGACTATAATGCTGAGGAAGGAAGTAGTAGGAAGAAGGGAAGGCCACATACTACAAGGATAGACTCTATTAAGGAGGTCATAGGAATTAAGGGTTTGCAGGAACTAAGGAGAGCAGTGGAGGACAGAGGGTATTGGAGATGTCTCATCCATAGGGTCACCATGAGCTGAGATCGACTCGAGGGCAGTTAACAACAAATTTAAAGAGATAAAGGAGATAACAGAAACTGAGTTAGAAATATGCCCAAAGGTAGCATTATTGTCTATATATGATAAAATCAATTGCACCCAGTCTATGAAGGATTTAATCACAAATTTATTAACAGCAGAAAGACTAATTATAGCAAGAAAATGGAAAGTTCAGGGAGATCTGCAAATATAAGATTAGTATAAAGAAGTATGGCAAATGGTAATTAATGATAACATGTGAAATTAAGGTAAAAAAAAAAAGGAATAATGAAGAGAAATGACTGTGAAGCAATATGGAAGATATTTGTACAAAAGGTTCATGTAAAAGAAGGAGGTGGTTTACCTCCACAGGAAGAGTTACAATTATGGAGGTTAGAATAACATGAAGATATTAGGCTGTGGAGATGAGAAGGACTAGATTATAAAGATAAGTTGATTAGTGATAAATTAATAGTATTACACTTTAGTGGAATATGTAAAAAAAAAGATAGAAATAAGAATGGCAGCGTGCGCGCGCACCCTCCTCCGCCGCGCGCAACCCCCCTGTGCACGTGGCCGCTGCAGCCACTACTGAAACAAAGTAATAGATTTCTTTACAAGTCAGGCTGAATACAATATCTATTTCAGTGGATGGTGTTCACAATGAATACAGTGTTTAAATCAGGGGTAGGCAACCTTTCCCCTTTAAGGGTCGAGGGACTTCAGCTCCCAGAATCCCAGGAGCTATTGGCCAACATGGGACTATTGGCCAACATAGCTGAGGCTTCTGGGAGCTGAAGTCCCTCGGCCCTTAAAGGGGAAAGGTTGCCTACCCCTGGTTTAAATGCTGTATTAGTTACACAGTTTGACAGTTTCTTTAGCTTGTCTTTGTAATTGATTCTTTATAGCTATATATATGTTCCTTAAAAACTAAGTTCTCACAGAACTTTTATTAAACTTTTGTATCTTATAACCCTTCTGGTTACCTGTGACTCCACTAGTCACAAAACACTATGTCTCCCACAGGACACTACAACAACTTAATTAAGGACATACTTTGTCCCTTTCCTTGGCACCTAAAACCCTTTCTAACTGCCCTCACAGCAGCCTAACCTAGCCTCAATGGCTCTTGACCCCTCAGGGGCACAATCAACACCAACCTTAACTAACTCCAAACACTGCTCTGTCCCTCTTTTTATACTTGCTTCTGGGAGCAGCCCCAACCTTTCCTTGGCTTCACTCCCATTGGCTGTTGCCAAGGATCTAATCTACCTGTTGTTTCTACAATGTGCATAGACACACTTTATTCAGTGGACAAAATGGGTTAAATAATGCATATATTATATACATTGGTGGGGGGGGGATACAAAAATATAGATGCAGATTTGACTCAGAGAAGAGAAACCCACAAACCTAAGATCCATGGATTCCAGATTATGAGAGTGAAATAAACATATCTGACATGCCATGATACATTCTTTCCTAACTGTGTTGCCTCTGAATGTTCCTAACCTCTTTTTTTGTTACCTGAAAAAGCCACCCACACACACTTTTAGAGGTATTCCAGTCCCTTGGTAATTTAGGTCACTCTTCTCCTGCATCTTTTCTAGCTCTGTGATATCCCTTTAGAGACAGAGTGACTGTGATGGTGCATTGGATTTCACTTGTAGTCAGTCTAAAAATTTGTATATTATGATCCTGAGAGCCTTCAGCCACAAAATGGCTTCCCTGAGATCTAAGGTTCCCATATCTCAGGGCCAGAGCCTGAGTCTCTCTTCTCCAGTCTTCAGAAGAGGGTGAGAACCTTGAAAAGGTGTATACAAGTGTGTACAGATATTCTCTTCATTGGTGGATTCTTTTAAAATTTGAATAGCATACTCTCTGAAACAGTGGTTGATGCTTAATATATCATGTTTAATGACATTTGTTTGTTTGTAAGATTTATATTCCACCTTTCTCCTGGGATGGAATCCGAGACAGTTTGCAGAAATGGAAAATGCCAGGGATTGTCCTTTGTAACATGACCAGGGCCCTGCCTCCTCTGACATCAAGAGGGGTCAACCCTAGATGTGATCCTGAAATCTCAGGGCTTGGGATATTATGGAGCCTGCAACCTTACAACCATGCTCCCTCAGTTCTCTCATTACAGAAATGCTTCCAGTTAGGTCTGCTTTTCTGATTTTCAGTGGTGTCACTAGGGTTGGTGTCACCCAGTCCAGTAACTCATGGTGTCACTCACTTCCATTGACCTCTTCCCACACCACACCATACAGAATCCTTAGTAACATGATTTATTTATTTTTTTACTAATGTTACTCATAAATTGTAATTCCCATATATCACTGAATGTAATGGCAATAGTTATAACATAAACAACTGTCAAAATTAAGATTATACCTTTAAATTACAAAATCATATGCACAGCCTAAATGTATTTACATGTACATAGATTCATATGGTTAAATGGAAAATTGAGTTATGTTTTTAAAGAAAATTTATAAAAGAATATTTAAAAAAATAAAAATAAAATTCTAATGTTTAATTTTTTAAAAAACAAACACCTGGGGCCTCTCCTTTCTTCTTCCACTGAGCCCCATTCCACTCACACCATCTCTTCAGCATTTAAAGCAGGGGTAGGGAACCTAAGGCCCGGGGGCTGGATGCAGCCCCCCAAGGCCTTAGGACCGGCCCCACGCTGGTCCTGCCGCCGCCGCCGCCCACCATGATGATATTGATTATTGTTGTTATTACTTGTTGTTGGGGTTTTCTTGGCAAAATCTCCACAGCGGTTTTGCTATGGCTTTCCTGGCTCAAAAAGGTTGCCTACCCCTGATTTAAAGGGACATAGGTGAATGCTACAGCCCGTTTTTGCCAAAAGGCAAATGTTTGGGGAGCAATGGTGTCACTCCCCTATAAGAATGTCACCTGGTGTGGTCCGCACTCCTCGCACCCCCTAATGACACCTTTGATTTCACTTCAAACAGCTTCACACAACTGGACAGCAACCTACAAGAGCCTCTTCTCAGCTTGCACCAGCTGGAAGAAAACAATCTCAATCTGCATGTGTTGTGGACTACATCATCTTTGGACATGTATGTGCATCATGCTATGGATCTTATTGCTTTTATGGGCCAAAAACATACTGAAGCAACCTATTATAGCAGGTGTTTTCTAAATGCTTTTCCTTTGCCTAAACCTTTTAAAAATTATTTTCAAGAAAACTTGCTCACTGGCCACATGTTCTGAAAAGCATATTGATTTTTAATATGGGTTT
Organism: Phrynosoma blainvillii; assembly: GCA_026167975.1. NCBI lineage: Eukaryota > Metazoa > Chordata > Lepidosauria > Squamata > Phrynosomatidae > Phrynosoma > Phrynosoma blainvillii. The sequence continues at coordinate 312,726,541 of JANUYF010000003.1, read as the reverse complement.
CTTTACTACTAATGCACAGCTGTAATAGAAAAAATATGTGGATATTGAAGTTCCATTGCATTTCACAGAAAAAAAACAAAACCCTGTCCCATGAGCCTGCAGAGATTAGGACAATGACTTGAAGGAGTGGAGGACAACCTGGAACCTCACATTTGTCTTGTTTTTGTAGTCTCATCACAAAATGCTATGTACGACAATTCATAATGAGAGGCAGCTGCATCTCCCAGCCAAGCTTGAGGCTCATTGTGGAGGGGAGGAGGTCATGATCCTGCATTGAGATCAATCAGTTCAGTGCATGTCAATTGCTAAATAGCTGCATGATCAGGCAGCTTCATGTTATTACAGAGTCAAGCAGGGTTTGAACTATTTATTTAGAAGTCAGGGACACCATAACCCTTCTGCAGTTCACTCAGCCTTGCTCTCCCTGAGGCATGAATGCTAATCAGGCTTCACGTCTTTCCTGTGCATATGGTCTCCTGCCAAAGCTATGGCTATAGGGCACTGTATCAGAGTGCAGGGTGTTTAGAAGGCATCAGGGAAAAACATGTTCCTAAGAGAGGGGCATAAAGGGCAGAACTTGTAAAAGGTACATTTGAGGACTACATTATCCAGATTCTCCCAACAGCATGGCCAGCTAAAACAAAAAACTGATAGAGCTGCAGAAGTGAAGCACAATAAGATGACTAATAATTCAATTATAATTGTAACCTAGAACTAAAAGAACTTAGGTGTTCACAGAAAGAACAGCCCTGTGAATGCTCTTTTGTTGTTTTGGTTGTTGCCATAGTCATCACCATCCTTATTTGAATCCTGATATTTCCTTGCAATCAGTACTCATGGTGGCTATGACCATTCCATTTTATTGAGTGACTTGAAAAGCTTTTTTGTTGTTGTCAGCTAACCTCAAGTCAACCTCAACTCATGGCAACCCTGGAAGGGAGACATCTCCAAGTTTCCCTGTCCTCCATTGCTCTGCTCATTTTCTGTGTCCTCCCTAATTGAATCTAGCCATCTGGTGTGTGGTCTACCTCTCCTTCTTCTACCTCAACCTTTCCCAGCGTTATTGTCTTTTCCAATGAGTCATGCCTTCTCATGATGTGGCCAGTTTCAATTTAATCATCTTGGCCTCCAGACATATTTCTGACCTGATTCACTCAAGGACCCATTTGTTTGTCTTTCTGGCAGTCCATGGTGCTCTTCTCCAACACCACACCTCAAATGAGAATATTTTCTTTTCATCTGCTTTTTCCACAGTCCAGCTCTCACGTCCCTACATAATGATTAAAAAGTGTGTGTGTGTGTGTGTGTGTGTGTGTGTGTGTATTGGGGGGGCGGGGACTACAATTCCCCAAATCCCCCAAGCAGCATTTCTACTGGTAGGGGAACTCTGGGAATAATCCCCCAAAGTTACTTTCTTGAGCTCTGTCCCTGGTTTCAGCCTTCCCCAGACCAGCCAACACAATCTAGAACCAGGCAATACACCATAGTTCAGTTGCTGGCTAGACAGTAAAATCTTGAGGTGATAGAAGCCCATCCACTATGCTTTGAAGGCCAGAAAGAGCACTAGATATTTTGATCTAGGGATATGGGCACAAGAAAACTGTCCATTTTCAGACAGAACAATCCTTCAGAGCCTCAGGGCAGAACTGTGCACAGCAATGTGTTTTATAACAATCACAGTCACAGAGGAAAACTGCCAAATCAGAGACAGTGTTCAATTGTTTCTCTGCCCATGGCTTCCTTCCTACAAATGTGCCCTCCAACCATTTCTTTATTTTTTTTATCTCCAACCTGGCTCAGTGCAAAAGAAGTGAAGATCTGGAAAGATGTTTTTCAGGGCGAGGCATTTGTAAGGAGAGTTTGGCAGCACAGAAAAGATTTAAATCTTGTTAAATCTTTCTTCCCCACTTCACTCCTACATTCACAGTAACTGTAAATAACATATACTTGCTAGCATTAGTTGTAGCCTTCCTTGCTTATAACATGACAAAAATATATCTTTAATACACATTAATCCACTCATCAACCTCCCAGAACAGTATTTGGTTAAAATGAAAGACAGTGCACTTGTGATGTTGTGATAACAGTGTTGGATTTTGAGAAATCCATTTTCAGTCCATCATTCAACCATAAAACTCATTGCAATGGTTGTTGCCTCTCAACCTGACCTACCTCACAAAGTTGTTGTGAAGATAAAGGCAAAGAGCAACATCCACCACCTTGTGGTCATTGGTGGGAAATCGGGATATAAACAAAAAATGTGTGCATGTATATGGTCATTTTTAATGATATTTTAAAAGGCTAAACTCAGACTGAGCATAAATATTGTGAACTGACAGCAAATGTACAATGAACTACTGAGTTTTGGTGAGCCTTAGAATTTTGTCAACATGAATAGCATATGAAAGTATTCCATCAAGGGGAAAACACTGAGCCACATCTTCCAGTTCTCCTGCTCCAGGGCATGAACCAGCAGATGGGAATGAAGCAAATTCCTTTCAGGATAGAAAGACTGAAAATGTAAGTGCAGCAGGAGGAGTGTGTGTGTGTGTGTGTGTTCTATTCCCTATCTCTACCTTCAGTTCTCTTGGAAGCAGCTGGCATTGGGTACTGTCAGAGGCATAATATCTTAATAGGTGGAAGCAAAACATAGTTTTGCAAGGAAAACCCTATTAGAAATGCTTGACAGATTTCCTTGTTGAAAATTCCTATCTGAAATGACATGATTGGTGTATTTCAAAGCAATGTGTGCCTAGCTATCTCCAGGATCCTGTGCTTCTTTGATGTTGTCATGCAGTTCTGGGCAATTGAGTCATTTCAATGCATGCATTTAAATATCTAGTTTGAGGGAAAGCATGCATTCAAATATGTAGTTTGAAGGAAAACATGCATTTAAATATGTAGTTTGAGATCAAGCACATTTTGGAAATTCAGCAGGGATAAAAAGAATCACTTATTTGCATTGTGCATCATCAACATATAGAACTCACAGTGACACCAATAGCAGATTTCAGTAGGATGGGGAATCTGCTCCAGGTTTTTGTCCACACTTTAAATGAGTTATCCAAGATGTTAAACCAGGGGTAGGCAACCTAAGGCCCGGGGGCCGGATGCGGCCCCCCGAGGCCTTTGGACCGGCCCCAGGCCGGTCCTGCCGCCGCTGCCGCCGCCGCCTGCCATGATATTGATTATTGTTGTTATTATTTGTTCTTGGGGTTTTCTTGGCAAATCTCCACAGGGGTTTTGCCATGGCTTTTCTGGGGCTGAGAGAGTGTGCATGCATATTTGTTTAACTTTTTAATTTTTTTAAAGAAAAATATATATTATTTATTTATTTATTTATTTATTTTTGGTGCTTCGGCCCCCCAATTGTCTGAGGGACAGCAACCCGGCCCCCGGCTCAAAAAGGTTGCCTACCCCTGTGTTAAACTGTATTTACAATATAGGTTCAGCACCTTGGGTGACTCCTTAAAATTTCAGAATAAAACACAGAATGGACTCGCTGGCCTAATGACATAGAATCCACCAGCCACTAAATGGAGTGACACTAGGTCCAACAAATCCATAGAAAATAAGGTTACCTGTGGCTAGCTGCAGTCATGATAGTTATGTGTGATAATTATTATGGGAAAAGGCAGGCTATTAGACAACATTCCAACAACAATGACAACAATTTGTAAACTTTCCTCAAAACCTCTGGGAGCCAGCCAGTTTAGCCATCAGCTAATACAAATCTAGGATATACTTATACTTACTGGAAGAACATAGGTGGATGCAATGTAGAGTTGGAGTATTTATCCATCTAGCAACAGCTTACTACATTTCCAAAGCTTCAAGGAGAGTCTAGCCCAGGGGTAGGCAACCTTTTTGAGCCGGGGCCCGGGTTGCTGTCCCTCAGACAATTGGGGGGCCGAAGCACCAAAAATAAATAAACAAACAAATAAATAAATATTTTTTTAAAATTAAAAAAATTAAATATATATATGCATGCACACTCTCTCAGCCCCAGAAAAGCCATGGCAAACCCCCTGTGGAGATTTTGCCAAGAAAACCCCAAGAACAAGTAATAACAACAATAATCAATATCATCATGGGGGGCGGCGGTGGCGGGGGCAGTAGGCGGCGGCAGGACTGGCCTGGGGCCAGTCCAAAGGCCTTGGGGGGCCGCATCCGGCCCCCAGGCCTTAGGTTGCCTACCCCTGGTCTAGCCCTTCCTGAAGATGCCAGGGAGTGAACATAGGACCTTTTGCATTCCAAGCAGCTCTCTGGAGTTTATTACACAGGGAAAATTGAAAGTTTAAGCAGGTCAGAACCTGTGGTAATCCATCATATTAGATGCAATTGCGTGAATTATTTTCACACGATGTTGTGAAACTGCTTGAAATCCAACAGGAAAGTGACATGAACCCGCAAATAGGCATTTTTGGGGAAATACTGTAAATTCATTTCCGTTTCATTCACAAATTCACTTTTTTGTGCAATTGCTCTGAAAGCCATTTGCGGTATTCTCCCCGTTTCTGTATTTGTTGCCAGATTTCCCATAATTCTCTGGGGCGAGTAGCCAGGGCTCTTAAAGGAACAGTTACTGAGGCAAAGGCAGGAGGGATACAGAAAAAAAAAAAGCTCGCTTCCCCTCTGTGTAAATGTCTCTTCTTCCTTGCCCTTTCCCATTAGCCAGGGCTCTTAAAGGAACAGTTGCTGAGGAAAAGGCAGGGACACTGGTTGCCATGAGAGACGCAGCCTTTTATGCTGTTTTTCTACCTTTCCTACTTCTTTGAGTAATGTTTTGTTCTCTTTACTTAGGTTGGATACTATTTCTTGGAAAGTAAGGGACAGTACAGTATATTTTTAAAAAGAAAATTGTGTAATTTTTTTTTATTTCTATAGGTGATTTCTGGTGATGCAACTGCTACTTCTGTGTGCACACGCAAAAAAAAAAAAAAGTGATTCCTAAACCGTTATCAGGATTTACATGCATCTGTGTGAAAACCAAATGCGTGTTCTACCCTCTTTCTTGTGTTAGTAATGAGCTTCTAATGCAGGGGTAGGCAACCTTTCCCCTTTAAGGGCCGAGGGACTTCAGCTCCCAGAATCCCAAGAGCTATTGGCCAACATGGGTCTATTGGCCAACATGGCTGAGGCTTCTGGGAGCTGAAGTCCCTCGGCCCTTAAAGGGGAAAGGTTGCCTACCCCTGTTCTAATGCATTACAGTGTTCTGCATGTGACAATTATTCGCACATTGCATGCTTTTGTGGATTGCAGCTGCTTTAATCATTTTCGGGATGGTGATACATATGGTCCCCATGTGATAAAGTCCTCTCTCTCTCTACACTGAACTATAGTCTTCCCCCATAAGGGTAGCTGTTTTGGATTGTAGTTGTTCTATCCACAGCTCTATGAAAACTCTTCCAAGTGTATTGTTTGTTCTCTCTCCTTCAGCACATTCACTCACTAACTCACTCACACATATTCACCTTCATATACTTAGCCTAGTTTGTCTACTCCTTCTGATAGCAGCTCTCTGGGGGTTCTTCTGAGGGTTTTCAAATCACCCACTACATCTCCTCACTTGAATTGGTGCTTCCAGGGACTTAAGTTACAGCCTTCTGCATGCAAAGCAAAGTGTTCTACCACTGAGCTATGGGATTTTCCAAGTGCTGAGAACATGTTACACATGGCTCCCAGAAAGTCTCCTCTCTGATCATCTGATGGGGCCTAGGCTAAGCCTCTTTAATTTTAGCAGGAGAATATCTGACCTTCCAGATATTGTTGGACTGCAAATCTCATCAGCCCTAGCCATCATAGCCAATGGTGAAGAATGCTGGTAGGTGAAGTCCAACAGCATCTAGCAGGCTGTACGAGTCTCACCTCTGTTTTAAACCATTCTTTGGTGACTAAGAGCACTTTCTACCAACCCACCCTAAAACTCTGAGGGCCTTTTGGCTATTGTTTGATACAGGGTCATTCAGTTGTGCCATCTCTTCCCTCTCCACAGACTCATGGTGCCCATTTAATGTTTCACAGATGGCTCCCCATAAAATACCCTTTGCAATGGGAATTAATTGTTAAATGTAAGCTCTGACGCCACCTGCTCCCCCTCTTCTGCTTGTAACTCCTCTGTCTGCAGCTGCCATTTCTAATGAATCTGGATGTTATAAGGATAGTGCAGGCAAAAACTTGTAACATTTGGGAATGATAGACACTGCAGACACTGAGGCTCAAGGGACTAGTTCAGGCATTACATTTTGATGATCCTTCTCAGTAGTGCACCCAGAGGGATGGTGAGTGGTAATGGGAATCTTTTACCTCCTGGTGGCATTATGTCACAGGATTAAAGTGCCTGCCCTGTGATTCAAATCTCATTTTATATTGAAATGAACTTAATAAACTGAGAAAATGAAGAAAAGGCCATAGAGGCACTGGGAATAAGAGCATGCAGAAAAAGAGGGATGTCTCATTTGCTACCCCCTACTTACACTGACAAAAGATTCAAACTGTTTTTATTTTTCACAGTTAGCTGAAGTGGATATAAATTTTTATTGTTTCACATGACATCTGAAGGGGCAAACTATTTTCCAGGCTACAAGTATATGAGATAGCATCCTGTGGTACCCCAGGATTTTCAGGTACAGTGGAAACAGGGCTTGCAGGGTCAAAGACCTGATACTTTTTATTAGCAGCTATGTTCCCTTGGACTCCCCTTCTCTCTCTGAGTTTAGTTTGAAACCCCACAGTAGTTGGAAAGGAAATGGATTTTTCCAGCAACAGTATATTGTTGCGTATTCCTTTTTCAGTCTAAAGTACTTTGGAGTGGCTTTGTTTTCAGAGGGCAAATCCAATTAATTTTACAAAAGACCTGCTATTGATGGAGACAAAAGAACTACTATAATTAAAAAATAGATCAACAGTGCTACCTGCATTTTTGGGCTCTCTTTGCGGCTATTGCTATAAAGACTGTCATGATGAGGGACTGAACTGATCCATGGGATGTACTGACTTGGTGTTGCTTCAGACAGTTATCTGGTGAGCATCAGAACATATAAGTGGCATTCCAGAGCACCACAAAGATATTCCTTTGTAGATTATAATGTGTTGTGGGAACAGTAAAAATAATCAGAGTCTTCAGTTTTTAAGAAGGAATTTAAGTAGGAATGTCTTGTTCAACACTACTATTTGGGGAGTCCTGGGCAAAGCAAGAATTATTTAGAAGCTAGCTTCCTTCAAATGAAGACATAGTGACTCACTACAAAACTGTTGGATTCCAGTAGTGTTGGCTTGAAGCATGTTGCTGTTAAAGCACTGTTGCCATTGAATAATACAGGAAGACACAGTAGGAAGTACCAAACTGGAGAAGGATCTCTTACCCACTCTCATAAAGGGTTGAAGGTCTTCCTCTCCAATTTGCTGGGTTGCTGAGTGTGCCTAAGGTTGTCAAGATGGGTAATGACTGATAAGGACTTTGTTTAAGTATATCAGCATATTATTTTAGTATTTTAGCATGTTATAGTCTTCTGTTTTATCATCCATTTTTATTATATATGTTTGATGTTCTGCCCTTTGGTGGAAAGGGCATTATAGATAAATATTATTACTAATAATGATATTACTACTACTACTACTAATAATAATAAAAACATCATCTTCATCATCATCATCATTATTATAATGCATTTTCTCCATTAGTCAACCATCAATGAAGGCTATTCCACCTAGCTTTCAACCTAGCTCCTCCATCCTGAGTGGAGATCAGATGAGAAGGGCACACTCTATCTTATCAGCCATAATGGCCCACCAGATGCCTCTGGGTTCAGAAGCAGGACATGCGCATATTAATCCCTTTCCACTTCCCAAGATTCTTTCAAGCCATAGGATTTTCAGACTTTAGGTTCTGCAAAACTTACATAATAAACTACATGAATATAAGTCTACTTAAAGACTTCTTCTTTAAGTAGACTTATATTTGAATTGTCGACATTATCTTATCCATTTCTGATGTTCCCTTTATTTATTTATTTTAAGTTTTAGAGATGAGATACCTTACATTATGGTTACTTTTCAATATTTTTGCTGTGTGATTATTTTCTGGGTGGTTTATACAGTTTCATTATTTCACTGGATGTTTAAATTGTATTACTATAGTAATCACATCCAATTTATATGTTTCTGCATTATATCCAACCCCTCTGCAGAGCAATTGGGGTGGCGTACAACATTAAAATTACCATACAAATAAATACAATACAATATGAGCACAGCCTAAAAATCCCGAAACCCACCCATCCCATTAAAAAAGTATTAAACAAAGATAAGCATTAAAACATATTTAAAATATGTTTACAACAGAACAATACCTATTCAACACAGAACAACATACAGTTCACCTGGGAACCACTCCTCCCTACCCAGGGTCTCACAGTATATATAGACCCATTCTCTTCCATTCCAGTTTTCTCTGAAGATGCCAGCCACAGATGCTGGCGAAACGTCAGAAAGAAACTCTTCTAGAACATGGCCACACAGCCCAAAAAACCACAAAAAACTATGGATGCCGGCCATGAAAGCCTACGACTTCATATTTAAAATAATCTCTCCAGGGTAGACAGTAACAGACACTCATAGCAAGTACAGCAGAAAGTGGGGGGAAAGAAGATGGGCAAACTCCTGAGGCCAGGAAATCTAGTCAGGAAAGGCCTGCTGGAATACACATTGACAAGTACCTGACTTTCCTGGTTAGTCTTTTTTTGTCATATTAATACTGTCCCACTCATGCATTACTAGCAATTAAGATTCAGAAGGGTACTTCCTCTGAAATGGGGGTAGCAGTAATAAAACAGGAAATTGAACCTTAGAAGTTGAACAATCCTTAATGGCAAAAACCACCTAAGGAACACCCACTGAAAGATATGGGACTTACTTTAGTTGTGAACAACAAATCCCATCCATTTTAGTGGGTCAACTAGAGAGAGGGCTAATGTTGAATTTAGTCCAGTATTACAGCAGTTGATGCTTATGACACTCAATATATTAAAACCACAATGGAATGGGCAATTTTCTAGTTGATAATAATGGGAATATAGGGACTAAAACAGAGAACAGAAAACATATATTGAAACAGAAGATTGTAATGAAGGTTTAGATTTTATTGATAGAAGCATCATATCCTATATATCAAAACCCCGCTACAGGGGAAAGGAGAAACACAGCACAGTGGCATAAGTGTTGGACCAGGATTGGGAGGAGCCAGGGTCAGATATGGACTCACCTTGGATCTCTCTCTCTCTCTCTCTCTCTGTTTAACCTACTTCAAAGGGCTGTTGTGAGAATAAAAGCAGTAGTGGTAGGCAAATGTACATTGTACATGTACATTGACCTGAGCTCCCAGTGGTGGAGTAGGAAACAAAACTGCAGTCATTGAGATATAGTGGACAGCCAAGTCTTTTTTTTTTGCCAAGCCAATTGGAAATCTTATTTTAGCTATGATACTAGGTACAAACTCTATGTCTAACAAGACAAATTCTTACACAGAGTAAGTAGAGAAGAACTCAAAAGCTACTACTCTTAGTGCAAGCTGCTTGTGTATTTTTTCCATTCACACACACATACACACACATCTGCAAGAACTATATACTGACAACAGAAATAATCCAGCCAAAACACCATTTGCATGAGTCTATTGATTCAAAAGCTGTTCTGTTAATCTCTTTCAACCCTACTTTTTTTCTGCTGCTTCTGAGCATTCATACAAATTTCTTTTGACTTCACATTAAAGTTTGAGAGAATATCTCTCAATGTATTATTCATGTATGATAATTACAGTTATCACTTGATAACATTATAGCCCGTGTTGCTCTTTTTGCAGGGAGGCCTTTGATGAAAGACCTTTCAATAAGTTTGATGAAATCCATGTGCCATATGGCAGCTACCTTCACCCTTTTCCAAGTCAGGGCCTGCCTCTAGTTGAAATGTGGTATGGGGGATCAACTTTTTCATACTTTGCCTTTTCTTTTTGGTTTTCAGTCATGTAGAAGCAGTGCTGTTTTTTCAACTAACCTAGGATGGGATCTGGCCTCAGACATATTATTTGAAGACTGATGAACTATAACCACTGAATCACTCTGTTCCTAGAGCTACTACAGGCATTGGTGGTGTAGTGGTTTGAGTGCTGGACTAGAACTCTGGGAATTGTTGTTAACTGCCCTTGAGTCCCTGTCTTGTGGCAATCCTGTGGGTGAGACATCTCCAAGCCCCCCTATCCTCTACTGGTCTGCTTAAGTCTTGCTTGTGACCTCCCTAATTCAGTTTAGCCATCAGATAGGCAGTCTTCCTCTTTCTTCTGCCCTCCACCTTTCCTAGCATTATTGTCTTTTCTAGTGAGTCGCAATTTGACTATCTTGGCTTCCAGGGAGATTTTCTGGCTTTATCTGCTCAAGGACCCACTTCTATGTCTTTTGGGCTGTGCACAGCATTCCCAGCTCTTCTCCAGCACCACATCTCAAATGTGTTCATTTTCCTCTTATTTGCCTTCTTCACCCTCCAGCTCTTGAATTTGTACATGGTGATGGGAAATACAGTGGCTTGGACTTGTGTAACTTGTGTTCAGTTGTATATCTTTGCTCTTTAAGATCATGACTAATTCTTTCATAGCTGTCCTTCCCATTCCTAGTCTTCTTCTGACTTCCTGACTGCATGCTCCTCTCTGATCAGTGTTTGATCCAAGGCATGGGAACTCTTTAACTATTTCGATTTCCTCATTGTCTAGGTTTAATTTATGTAGATCCTCCATGGTCATTGGATTGCAAGAGAGGAGTACTTGTTGAGATGCAAATGGGTTTTAAAGTTCCAGGACTTTGAAAATCTCCCAATTGCCACATGGCCAGGAGGAGGAGCCAGCCTGCAAAAGATACGCTCCCCATACCATCTTAACTAAGGACAGAAACAACAAAATGAAGGCATCTGACTAACATCTCCAATTGTTTTTCTTCTGTTTGGTTTGTAACATCTTGCCTGATGAAGAAGCTAGTGGAGCTTTGAAAACTTGCAAAAAGTATATTGTGCATTTCAGTTGGCCAATAAAGGTATCACTATTTGGTGCATTTTTGTTTGACTCTCAATGGTCATTATTTTTGTTTCTTTATGTTCATCAGCGAGCCTTTCTTTGCACTTTCTTCTTTCACCTTCCTTAGTAATTGATTCAAGTCTGTGATATGTTCTGCTAGTAGTATGGTGTCATCTGCATATCTTAAGCCTGTTGATATTTCTTCCTTCTGTCTTTACTCCTCCATCTTCTAAGTCTAAACCTGCTTTTTGTATGATATTTTCTGCATACAAGTTCAACAAATAGGGTGATAATATGCAGCCTTGCCTGACCCCCTTGTGAATTGGGAACCATTTTGTTTCACCATATTCTGTTCTAATAGTGGCCTCTTGTCCTAAGTACAGATTTCTTATCAGCGCTATCAAAGGTAGTGGCACTCCCATTTCTTTAAGAGCTTTTCGTGATCTATGCAGTCAAAGGCTTTGCTATAGCCTCTAAAACACATGCTGGCTTTCTTTTGAAATTCCTTGTTGTGCTTCATTAGCCACCATATGTTTGCTATGTGGTCCCCAGTGCCTCTGCCTTTCCTGAAGCCCACTTGCACCTCTGGCATTTCTCTCTCCATATATGTTTGGAGTATGTTGCAGAATTTTAAGCATAAGCTTGCTTTTGTGGGAAATTAATGCTATGGCCCTATAGTTGCTGCTGTCTTTTGTGTCTCCTTTTTTTTTTTTTTGGGTGTCCCCCCCCCCCCCCCCCCATTATACTCCTTTTTTTGTCTGGCTTTCTGATTACTGCAAACAATGCTTTTTTATTTGATCCTATGCCTTCTTTAACATACAGGATATAAAACCAACTCCACCTCCACCTCCTCTTGTGTGAAAAATGTTTTAAAAAAAAAGAAAGTGGAAAAAAACCCCTATACTGCCTGGGAATAGTAGGGGAGAGGGGGTAAGGGGCGACTGACATCACATGACTGTCCAATATGTCACAGTCCAATATGATGCAGCCTGTCACTATCACACCTGTAAATTAATGGGGTGGCAGCATGGTTGGCCTCTTATTGATGAGTTTTCCTGCCTATGAAAAGATAACCTTTAATAACACTTTAGAGGCACAGCAACTATGGGTCTGAGGCAATGTTGTGCAATAGATACTGGCAAAGGAGCCATTCTCTTGCTAAAATTGTGGTTTAAAACCTGCATGTGATAAGCCCACAAAATCCCACTGTGTGACCTTGGGAATTTACATTCTGTTACCTTAAGATGACAACAATGGCAAGCCACTTACCTAAATCAATCTTGCCAAGAAATCTCTATGATAGGGTCATCATAAGCCAGAGCTGACCTGAGGAAACATAAAATTCTAAGTGGAATTGTAGCCCTCTTATAACAGATTGGGGTGGGTGGAAATGCCATTACTTCAGATCTTTTTCAATATGCAGGATGATTATGTCATGTGTTAGAGTGATCCCTCCCTGACAGACCGTCTTCTTCCAAATCCCCACCCAAAAAACATCTGAAAGATCCATGATAGATCAGCACAAACAACAGTAAGCTCATCTGTTTACTTTGGGACAGTCTATGAAATATGAACTGAAGAGAAACAAGAGGAGGATGTGTGGCCCTCCAGATGTTGTTGGGCTGCAATTTGTATCACTTGTCTCCACTGGCTGTGTTTCCTAAAGTGAATGGGAGTTGCAGTCCCACAACAACTGGAGAGCCATTCTCCCACCTGTAGCAGAATCTAATCTCATTCATAGTGCAATCCTGTACATGTCTGCTCAGAAGGAAATCCCACTGAATCCAATGGAGACCACTCATTGATGTGTATATAGAATTGTCTGCCTAACACTTTCTATGCTCTTTCTTAAAGAGTAACTGTAAGGAGCAATTGGTTAGTAACTGCAGATCTCTGGGGATTCAAACTTATAGCTGTTTCTTTTCACCCCACTTTGCATATCCAACATGGTTTTTTAAACATGCAGACAGAAGGTGAATTCAGGAGAACTCAAAAGTTTTCTTGCTACTTTTTGGCAAGTTCATCTTTTTTCTTGTACCTTTTAGATGATTCAGTGGATCTCTCTCTCTCTCTCTTATTATCTTATTCTCTTCTCTTATTATCTCACTATCTCTCTGTCTCAATAGTACTATTAGCAGAAATTGGAAAAGGTACTTTTTGGACTACTACTACTACTTCTACTACTAATTTTTATTTATATCCCGCCCCTCTGCCACGCAATCGGACTACTACTCCTAGAATACAGTTGGCCATGCTGCCTGGGGTCCATGCTGGTAGTTGTGACCCAAACAACATACCTTTTCCAACCACTGACTATAAGGAGATACAGTCTTGCAGAATTCAACATTGCCAGGTGTGAGATATGCTCAGCCATCAGAGAGAATGTGACCAGGAAATTAGCTGACAGTAGGCTGACCTGGATGGAGGGCCCAGAATGCATATAGACAGAGTTCATTCAGTGCTGAGGTTCCCTCCTTTCTCGTTTTGGTCTTTTTGATCACAGAGCCTTCATTATTCCCATTGGCCCTTGGGTGTAGATCAAAAGGATGCTAAAACTGCTTTCAAGCTGAGCAAAGAGAAATGGAACTGGAGCAGCCACCAGCTTCATTAGAAAGAATTATAAGGTTCCTGTGGAGAGAAAATGAGTCATTTTAAAAACTGTATCAGGACATTACAGTGCTCCTACCTGAATGAACCTTTCCACACATTTAAGATTTCTGTCTCTAGTTTTAGGGCTACAAATGCAAGAAAAAGACAAAAATGGGGTGTGTGTGCTTGCTTGAGGGAGAAAAGGGAATGTAATTAAAACAGAAACATACTTTATGCATGTCCCTGAGCCCTCAGCATTGCCCATTTCACTGTCAACTAGTTAGAGTACCACAGCCTATTGGTTCTCTTTGCTGCCTCCTTTCTTGACTTTGGAACCTACTGTGATGGCTGAACTCCTGAACAATCTTTCTCTGTGGCATCCAAGTCTTAGCTACGAATATTAAAACCACTTGAACCAGTAGGCCATAGCCTTGCCAACAGAGTTCAGCTATGTGTGTGTGTGTATGTGTGATTACAACTTCCAGGATTGTTTATTTTAGTAATCTATGGTATCTTGAAGTTCAGCTTCCAGAATCCTTGAGCAATGGCCAAACTGGCCTGAGCTTCTGGGATTTAAAGTTTTGTGTTTGTTTTCAAACCCCACAGAAGTGCTAAAGTTTCAGAATCACTGCCTAGTAGGAATGGGTTTCTTGAGTGTCAGGAAACTCTGATGGGGGGACTCCTGGATTGAGGAGAATCGTCACAGTTTCAGATTTATTCTGAAAATTCTCACAAGTTTCTTTTGTGCAGAAGACAGCATTTTCTGCACAGGAAACGGCATTTTATATGCAGAAAATGCTGTTTTCTGCATAAAAAAGATGTCTGAATTTTCAGCACAAAATACCCCAAGTATTTTCTGCACAAAAAATATTGTGTGTGTGCGTGCGCGTGCGTGCGTGCATGCGTGCATGCAGAAATATTACTTTCTGTGCAAAAAATGCAATTTTCTATGTTAAACACACACACACACACACTCTTTGCACAGAATAAGTAAGAAACTATAAATAGTCTTTGAAAACTATGTTTTTGGAAGACTTTCTCACAGCAGGAAGAAAATTGCTAAAATTACTCATTATTTCCTTCAAATATGAAATTACCAAATAATTAAATCCCTAATGTATAAGCATGGCCAGTAGCCATTGCTGCCTCAAAGATTCCTTTTCCCAAGCTCTGCACTAATCCTGGACCTTGATTTTAACAGATGGGATTAAAAAAACAACACCTTACCATGGGTGTCATGGTCTTGTTAAGAGTCCCTTCCAGCCATAACATCATCTGGAGAGTGAAAGGAGAATATTTAAGTAATACCTCTATTTATCTAAAAATATTTAGAGTATTGAGTATGGAGATTATCTTTCTCTGTCATCTTTCTGTCTTTTTAATTTCTCGATGCCATGTCATGTTAATGAACTTTGCACTCCTCTCTAACCAAAGTTTCCCATCTGGCTATGAATGCACTTATCTCTAGAGACATTTTGAGATGTCTGCCCCCTGGTGACCAAAACCAAGTGAACCTGCCAACAAATTTCCCAAATGTGCCACATACTTTTCATTAACACACAGAAAGCTAGAATCAAAAGTCTCAGGGGCCCCCAAAAGACATTTCCACCAAGATATTAACAGTGATCTGTCTTGCTTCCTCAAACAACCCACACATGTTGTATGGGATTTCACTACAGCTATTTTCCATATTTTAATTATCTTCTTTGACTCAGAAACTCATTTCCTGAAAGGAATCTTTCAGACTAGCAATCTAAAGATTCCACCCTCCTCCTGTGCAGCATAGTGGGTAGTTTAAAAGGATGTTATAGCTCAGCTGTATGGCAAAACAGCAGGATGTGCAGATACTGTGACTGTATCAATGACATGGTAGCGGAGACGGATGCCTTTCAAGTATAAGATATGGTGCCCTGAGATTGTACAGGCAGGAGATTAGATTATTTTGCTCTCTCAAACCATGTCTTGCCTGTCCATTACTTTGCTGGCTTCTGCAAGAAAGTAGGTACCTTCCTTTGTTGAAAAAAAATCAGTTCTTTGCACCAAGTCGGGGAGAAAAAACACACACTCTTCCTCCAATATCTATTGACAGAGCACTCAACACTCTGAAGCAAAGAACTTGCAAAGGAACACTCTGTGACATTTTCATTTAGTTAATTAGCAGTCTCTCTCCCTGTCTTTTCTCTCTTTCTTTCTGCAATGCTCTTCACACAATAAATGTCTGTAGAATAAAGCATGAAGGAAGGAGGGTGAGATTGGAGAAGGATTCACATTGCAGACTTTGCACCTGACTTCTGGGTCTTCACAGTCAGGTTGAAGGGAGCTAAGGTGGACAAGGTGTGTGTGGTATGTATATGTGTGTGTGTGTGTGTGTGAGAGAGAGAAAGAGTATGAGTGTTGAGGGTTTCATGAAAATTTTCAGCTGCAGGGTGTCCTGAGATATTATGCTGCTTGAGACAGAATCTACCAACCAAGTCATGGTTGCAATGTAAGGAAGTGAAGGAGTGAAGAAATTTTTGCCAATATCTTCATTAACGTTGAGACAGGCTGTCTTGACACAGTACGACAAACTGTCAAGGATTTTCAAGCTCCTGTGAGAAGTATCACCTCCAGCAGCAAAGTGAGATACCAAGTGTTTTTGGGGGTTGTGCTTTGTGCAGTTTACCAAAAAATGTCTCTAGCATCCTTTCTGCTAAGTGTCCATGCGTGCGCATGCACTTACACCTACAGCAAACCAAAGAGAACAAGCTGCTCATTTACAACAACAAAGATAACCCATCCAAAGCTTATACTTTTCAGCAGTGCATCCCATAAGGCAGACATTGTCATGGGTTTTAAATGCTGGGCATTTACAGAAATGCACAAAAATTGGTCTGGTAAATATATACATTTCCTCAGAGATTGACAGATTTTTTTCCTCTTCACTGCACACAGAAGAAATTTCTTTGTGTATGCGTTTTTCTCATTTAGCATTCAAGGATGAATCAGATCACTATTTCCATCCCCACTGCATAGTAGGGATAGTGGTCAAATTATTCTGGCACCTGAGGCAGAAAATCTAACAATTACATCTCTCCTTCCCTGATTGTAGAAATACAAGAGTAACAAACTAAGTAACAATTTGCTCCCCATTCATGGCACTCCAAATCTGCCACCTGAGGTAGTCAACAGATTTTAGCTTTAAATCAGGCAGGCAAGAGGACAAAAGATATTACTGTGTGTTGAAACAACTTCAGGTCCCTCAGTGGAAAATACCATCATCACTTCCAAAATTAGGAAAGTGATGGGCAGGCTATTAACATTTGTGAGCCACAGATTCATAGGGTGGCAGGGATGGAAGGCTTTCAGCTGCCATTTTAAAATGTGTATAAATTCATATTATCAAACCACCTTGAATCCATTTGGGGAGAAAGGCGGGATATAAATCCAATAAATAAATTAATTACATTTTCTGTTTTATAAAGGTATATCATCAATACGGTATTTCTTTGGTCCACTTTAGTTGTTGATTTTTTGGGCTCATTTTAAATTTGCCATATTAGATGGAAATGATGCTACACAGGAAACATTTGGAGACGGTGTTTCTTTTTAGAGCAACTGTCATACCACAGCTGTATTTTATTTTTTTAAAAAAATCTTTTATTGACTTCAGCATAATATATAATGATAATTTAATATTGTGCAATAAAATCTTGTTTATGGTCAAAAGCAAAGAAATAATTACAACATAAACATAACATAATTTGTCATAACCAAAGTGGAATAAATGTTGTGCTTTATATTTTGCTATATGAACAATCTGAAAATTTACTCTGTTGTCCTTATATGCAACTTATTTTCTAGGGGTGGAAAGAATATTTATGATTATTCATTTCCCTGGTGAACAATACACTTCTTAACCCTTGAGAAACCTAGTTGAGAAGAATAGCACTGAAAGATTTTTTTGCATAGTTTTCTCCTGATAATCATACATCCTAAAGTGCTTTGGGAAATTATTATGCACAGAAATATATGTGGTCTTTTTTATGTTGTGTTTTTTGTGTTAAATACACCTGCAATTTTGCAGAAAAACCCCACAAGGTTTCTTGGAAAGTTTTTTTTTTGGTCTGAAAACTGATTTTTGTGTGAAAAACATATTTTCTGGGTAAAATGGGGTGTTTTTTTTTTGTTTTTTCCCCCCGCAAAATTAGTGGGCCTTTTGCTCTGAAATAGCAGTTTTGCACAAAAATATCCATGGATATCTGGAAACATTTTTTGCACAAAAAAATGAGTTTTGTTTGCAGAAACCCTTATAAGATTCTGTGCAAATCTAATTTTTGTACATACACCCCCCCCCAATGGATATAGACTTTTTTGTTTGTTTGCATGACAAGCATGTTTTTTTTTTTGGTAGGAAACTAATATTTTTATGCAAAAAGCCCCATTTATAATTCTATACAGAATAATTTCCCCAAACGCTTCAGGATTTGTGAATATTGGGCAGAAACTGCATCATGGGGGAAATGGATGAAATTATTTGTACTCACATATGAGGATAAACTAGTTGAATATCTTCATTGCTAATGCTTTCTGAGCAGGTTATATAATGTGCCCGCTGATGGTTTTGTGTTGATCTTCAAAGTTAGCCAGGGCCAGTGAAAGATTTTTCTTTCAGAGGCAAAAAATAAATGGTGCCCTTCTCTAGTCCATGTACAGAAGCCAACTAGTACAGAAGCCACTTAACATTGGCAACTGGATAGTGTCCTCTGCTATTTCTTAAAACAGCACATGCAGTGTTGTACTCCAAGAGAAGAGACAGACTGGAGAACTGCCTCCCCAGTTATGCCATTTGAGGTAGCTGTCTCACTCTGCCTAATACTGGGGCTAGCCTTAACTCCATAATGTATTTGCACAGCAAATTCAAAAGTCACATTGGACGTTATCACACGGGGAGTCGCGGGGAGAAACTGGAAATAAATGGGCACGAGTGGAAGTCTTTAATTTACGGGATTTGTCCGGTTCCGCCTCGTCTGATAACTAAATTCGAATTTAAAAGGGGGTTAATTCGAACAAAAACCTGATCTTTTCATTTTCGGGATTTTTGAGGATTTGAAAAGATCAGGTTTTTGTTTGAATTAACCCCCTTTTAAATTCGAATGTAGTTATCAGACGAGGTGGAACGGGACAAATCCCGTAAATTAAAGTCTTCCGCTCCTCCTGTTTATTTCCACTTTCTCCCCGCAACTCCCCGTATGATAACGTCCATTGTCTCATAGCTCCATTTCCCTTTTTTCTGACTCAAATTCATGTCTAGCACTAAATTGTTTATTTTTTAATAGTATCATGATAAGATGGGGAATGGAAATCCACATTTAGATCTATAGCTGAAGCAGTGCAGAGAAAGAATATAAAATAAGACTTTAAAACCTATATCATCCACACTGGGAAGCTGGGAATCTGACACCAGTTTATTAGGGGTGGCACAGGGGTGATTTGGACTAATTCCAGTTCTTTGATATTGTCCTCTCTGACTCATTAATTCAATCATTTGAATGTCAAAAGGGTTTTATGCTGCCATTATTGATCAGGAGGAGGCTTTTGATTCTATAAACTACAAAGGGGTTTGGCTAAAATTTAAAGCATTGAGCATTGATTTAAGATTTTAGTTCCATCCTGGGGATTGTTTATTGCCATAATCTACGGCAAGTCAGATCAAAACCTAATGGAAGGGGTATTGATTGCTCTTCTGTTTCAAGAAGCCCTTAGTAAGGGTGCTTTTTAGTAGTGTTTTTTTAAATGTTGTGGTTGCTGGTAGAAACTGCCAGAAACATCATTTAGAGATTGTCTGTCTATCTGTCTGTCTGTCTATATAATCCAAAGTACTATAGAATTCAAGAGCCTGAATAACCAATATATTTAAAACTTCATCATTGCAGTTGCATTGTTGAAGCAAACAGTACATATCAGTTTGAAAACAATTTCTTATCATCTCTGAAGATGCCAAACAACGATTGCTGGAGAAACATCAGAAAGAAACTCTTCTATAACATGGCCACACAGCCCGAAAAACCCACAAAAAACTATGGATGCTGGCCATGAAAGCCTATGACTTCACAATCCTTATCACATTTCTCAGCAGTTGTGCTATGTTGCTTCTTTGGTGATCCATGGTCTCATGCTTGCTTTTCTTCACTGCCTCACTAACCCTGCCTTCCTCCCCATATATACCCTACCCAGCACATGTATGCCTGCTTGGGAGTAGCAAGGAAGAAAGGAGGAGGGAGCAGGAGAGGAGAAGAATCACACATACTCACACATAACCGCCAGAATATCAGCATTGCAGAAACCTATTCTATGGAAAAGCAGCAATATTGGGAGCTACTGACAGGTTTTTCCCATCAGTGAAAAAGTGCACTCCAACAATGGTTGCAATGCAAAGCAGCAACAGGAGATACATGGCATCATGTAATAAACACTGGTCAAAAACACTATTATCTTAATATAATTCTGATTTACTAGCCTTGTGTGATAACGTCCTGCTACTTTCCCCTCTTAAAATCTGCTCCCTGGGTAAGTAGATTCACTTTACTTCATAGCAAGACTGGCACTCGTCTGGACAGAATCTATATATGTACAGATGTATGTGTAGATGACTTTATCTAATCTGTAGAGTAGAGCTCTACTCTGCAGTACTTAATGTCTGTAGAGTAGAGCTCTACAGACATTAAGTACTGTTGTATAGGGGTTGGGAAAGTTGTTCAGGCTTTTTTTTTAAGGAATGTGAACTAGTTAGATAGAACTAAATAGTTAAAAGCAAGGGCACCACCAGCACCAGCACCATCATTGTACTAATATCAGCATTAGTAGCAACAGCAGTAATAACATTAGTAATCTTATTTAATATTTATATTCCATCCTTTTACTAATTTGCACACAGAGCCACTTCTATAAAACAAAAAGATATCTTAAAGTATAAACAAACAATATTTAAAATCTCACATGTTTTTTAAAAAAATGCTACATTGTACACATATTATTGTATTTATTTGTTTCATTAATATGCTGCCTTTCACCTGGAGTGGGACCCAAAGCAGTTTACAAAAAGAATCAACTCAAATATGTAATAATAATAATAATAATAATAATAATAATAATAATTTTTATTTATATCCCGCCCCTCTGCCAAGCATGTAGTGGTTTGAGAATTGGATGATGACTATGGAGATCAGGGTTTGATTCCCTGCTTGGCCATAGAAACCCACTGGGTGGCCTTGGATGAGTCACATGCTCTCAGCCCTAGAAAAACCCATGAGAGCATTGCCACTATAGGGTCACAACAACAAAAAAGCTAGCAATAAATCTGTAAACAAAATTAAAAACCATTACCTTGAAACAAATGATTACAAACAGTATAAAATCATTTTAAAAATGACAAAGGTTATAAATAAAGACATCCTCCCAATAAGAAGGCTCCCTGCCAGCTGTTACTCATTAAATACCTGCTTGAACAAAATGGTTTTTGCCTGTCAACAAAATAGAACAGAGAGGGGGCTAGCCTAGCATCCCATGGAAAGGAAAAGCTACTGAGAAGGCTCTCTTCTGTATGTGTGTATATGGATAGAGGGAGATGGTGAATGAGAGAGACAGGAGGATGGACCCCCATGTTAGTAAGGGTAACATGCATGACAAGTTTTCCTTTATCTCATTTTTATTCTTTTCTATAGTCATTTATATGTATTGTTTTGTATATTAATTTTAAGCCCACTCAGACCAGGATACATATCCAAAATGTGTGTGTGTGAATACAAACAGATCTCAAAAACATATATATATTGGTAAAGACCAAAACATTTTACTTATTTATTGAACTTTTTGTTGTTTTTGTGTGTGCCTTCAAGTCGTTTCCAACTTAAGGTGACCCTATCATGGGGTTTTATTGGCAAGATTTGTTCAGAGGAGGTTTGTCACTGGCTTTCCTTACAGCTGAGAGTGTGTGACTTGCTAAAGGTCACCCAGTAGGTTTACATGGCCAAGCAGGGAACTGAACCCTGGTTTCTAGAGTCACAGTCTAACACTCAAACCACTATGCCACCCTGGTTCTCAAATTGAATTTACTTATTAATTAAGTACTGTTTGTTATTTGCTCCAATAAATATACTGTATATCCAAACATATATGTAGCTCAAAGCTTATCATATAAATTCAAACAAATCAGCTGTTTATTTTACAAATTGACCCCTCAAGTTTTCATTATTCATCTCCAAATGTCCATCCCTAAATTTCTCTGGTTGAAAATTAAATCCTAGTACGATTCAAAATTAAGAACTCAAAGTTGCATGAGCCTCTAGCTCTATCCTGGCATTGTCATCTCATTGAGATCTTTGCCCTTCTTCTGTTAAAGACCACAACACAACATATGGCTGATAATGAGACTGTGTGATGAACATTTTGCTCTATTGGTATGAAGAGAAGACAACATGACTTAAAACAAGGGACAGCAGGGACATCTGTGATAACTATGTGTTGGACTACAATCTGGCAGAGCTTCAGTTAGTATTTGTTATGACTCCTTTTTGGAGTTAGAAGAAAATCAAAGGTCAGAAAGAAGCTACTGATATCAAAATGCAAAATGGGCACTTGGCAAGAAATGTATTCCCTGCCTAGAGAATAGATGGCACTGAAGAGTTTATCCATTTCTTTTTCAGGACTTATGTTATTAACATCTAATAAGAATTAATCATGTTTAAAACCTGTCTTTGCAGGGTTCTCTTAGGGAGATTTAACCTCATATTTTACATATTAAAATGCTTAAACACCAACTGCATTAAAATTATGAAAATCAGCTTAGAAATTATATAGCAAGAATCCTATCTTTAAAGGCTTTTCTAAGTCTCATATGTCTTTGGAATTTTCCTGATAAAATTCAAGAATTAAAATAAAGCAGTGATTTCATGGAAAAATAAATTTGCTTTCTTATGTACAAAATGCTGAGGTGTGAGTATTGTAAAATTGCAATATTTATTCCAAGGATGGGCAGAAAGTCAATTAAGGTCTACTGAGTTGTACGCAAGGGTCAGTGAGGTCTATGGCTCCTAAGTGATTAAAAACAGCAACAGGAAAATGACATCCACCTCTCCAATTACATTGTAAAATGAAGAGAAACAATTGGTAAAATGAAGACAAATGAAGAAGGGCTGGATTCAATTGTTGGGAACCTCCTTCACCCTGAGGACAGAATTCACTTTTGGATAAATATTTGGGAACTATACTCCAGGAGTGGGCAGAACCAAAGGCAAAATAAAATGAAATAAAATAAATCAAATTACCAGCACATTTCTTCTTTAAGTACATACTGCCAGTTATTATTTCAATCTTATAGAACAGGGGAAGGCATTTAAAGACCTGAAAATCACAAAGAAGTAGTGTCATGGGGAAGGGAGCGTGGATTTTGAGAAACACCAGAGGGCCAGATCTTGACCATAGGAGAGCCAGATTTTGTTCCAGGGCTTTTGCTTCTGTAGCAAAAAAAAATTTGTGTCCTTCACATCCCTTTTAGATATGTTCCATGAACTGCAGCTGCCTTATGCTTACCCATACATCTGGCCTACTCTCACCTCAATGGGGAAATTAATTTAGCCCAATTGGAAACAGTGAGAGGGCTAAAGTAACAATAGCTAGGATCTCTCCTATGTATAACAAGTCCAAGAACTAGGGTTTTGAGGCAGTTGGGTGGATTTTCCAGGAATAAACAATGGGATTCCCCCCTGTTTTAACTTCAGAGTTGCAAAAGGGATATTTTTGGTTGATGGTGGTTTAATCAAGCAGTAACACGGTCAGGACAACCACAGGGAGTTTGGGATAGGATCAGGTGTGGGAAAGTATACTAGGGGCAAGATTGACTTAATGCTTTAGGCTGACAAACCCTTGGAGACTATTGCTTGGCATTTTAAATTGAATTAAGCCTCCCAGCCTGCAGCCTGGAGGTGGGATCGAGTCTGAGATTATTGCATGCTAAATCACTGCTGAATCACCAGCTGCCATCAGCCCAGGCCCCAGCCAGGCTCAGCCAGTGCTTTTTAGAAACTGGAATGCTTTCTAGCTTCTAAAAAGCGGTGGCTGAGCCCGGCTGGGACCCAGGCTGATGGTGGCCGGCGATTCGGCAGCAATTTAGCATGTGATAATCCTTGCCTCCATCCTGCCTCCCAGCTGCAGCCCGGGAGGCTTAATTTGAAAACATCAAGCGATAATCACCGTAGCCTGTGATCTTCAAGAGGCACACAGAAGGGGATGGCGAAGCAGCAATATTCACAGCCATAGTTACAGGGGTCCTTTTCATATACCCTCAGGTCTGTGACCGGTCACAAGAAGTTCACTTAAACATTATCTGTTCTTTCAAGATTCATGCTATTATAATAAAAATATAACAAAATATTTGTAGCCAAAAATAACACAGGTATGCAGTGTGTTCTAACAAATACAATCCAAAGAGAAGGAAATATTCAAGAAATTTTTGAGCTGCCTAAGACAGGATTTGGGCTGGTAGTTATTATATGATTAAGTGAATTGGATTGTTTTTATTAAAGGCACAAGCACTTTTAGATGCCATTAAATAGATGAAGAATAGCTTCCTATTTTAAAAAAATGATTTAATTTTCTTTTATATATTTCCACACCAGAGGGGCAACATGTAGTCCACAAGGAGGGGAAAACATGGTGGTGTGGACAGAATTAGTGTTGGTTCAGGAGTTGTTTCCCATCATTGCTGCATTCTCTTTGTCCCTGTCAGGACTAGACACTGGACAGCAGATAATATGCTTATCGCACTGTGTTCTCAGAACGTAATGAGTATGTGATGAGAATGGAATGGAACGTATTTTATTGCATGGTATGATCCTAATCGAGTTCCCATTCTGTGCTCTGACAGTCCCTAGCCCGTCTCAGGAGGAGAACTGTAAAAATGCGTCCTCAGCCAGCAAGAATGCTTTCAGACCATTCAATATGATGTGTGTGCGATAATCCTACCCGGTCTTAATCTGTCCTCATGTTCTGATTGGCTAAGACAACCTCCTCCCCTCCCGTCCTAGAACGTCCACAAACTCAACTCAACTTTTCCAGTGTTGATGCAAGGAAGGTGCCACAGGCAATTAAATTTTTATTTTATTTTTGTAGACTGAATTGCATTGTGTTTACAAGAAAAAACAATGAATACTCGCTACCTAAACCTCTCAGTAGTATTCTTTCCAATGCAGACATAGGGGTTTTCACAACAGTGACCATGTGCCAATGAGGGACTGCTGAGGAACTACTTTAGCGCCAGTACTGGTAATGCTGTGCGATAATATGTGTTCTCATAATGCTACTATCCCGTTATCGATAGTCTAATGTGGTAACATCCGTTCCTATATCGTTACATTCCAGGGACTCGATGGGAACGTTACAGGTACTAGTGCAATAAGCTTACAAGAGCCAGGAACCAGGGGGTCTGGGGCTTATCATCTGTTTTCTAAGACCCAGAATAGAAACTGATGAGCAGATGGGACAAGTGAACCAAGTGTTGGAACAATATTTGTGAAACTATTATCCAAAACACACTGCAGAAATAATCCAGTTTGAGACTGTTTTAACTGCTCTGGATCAGTGCTAGGGAATCCTGGGAATTGTAGTCTGTTGTGGCATCAGAGTTCTCTGACAGAGAAGGTTAAATATCTCACAAAACTATAGTTCCCAGAACACCCTAGCATTGAGCCAGGGCAGTTAAAGTGGTCTCAAACTAGATTATTTCTGCAACATGTTTTCAGATGGAGAATTTGTTTAGATTGCTCCCATTTGCTGAGATGGCTTGCAATAATTCTATACAGCTAGATAGTTACCATTTCAAGTGGTATATGAACAAGAGCTCAGACTGTTGCTGAGTCTTGACATCAACCAGTCTGACACACCACCTTTAGTGGAATGGACTCTGCAGATTAGCACCTCCTGGCCTCATACTGTATCCATATTGGATTTTGTCAAAGAGACTTATAGCTGGCCCTTCATATCCATGGATTGTTTATCCATGGATTCAAGCATCCACAGATTGAAAATATTCAAACAATATATATAAACTCCAAAAAGCAAACCTTGATTTTGCCATTTTATATAAGGGACACTATTTCACTATTTACGGGACTTGAGCATCCATGGATTTTGGTATCTACAGGGGTCCTGGAACCAAACCACAACACATATCAAGGGCCCACCGTATAAGAAATATGCTGATAGAAAAGTTGTCTCAACTGGAATTTTAAAGTGGGACAGTAAGTATATTTGTCTACCATGTTTTTGAGGAGCTTACAGCCGTCTTTAAAAAAATGGTACCAATGTTTGTGTGTTTATTGTGGTTAAAAGACTTGTTGATGAAATGACTGCACAACTGGTTTTGCCTAAAACTTACAAACATCTTCATCCTGTGTTTCATTTTGGCCTGCTCAAACCTGAACAAAGGATTTGGTCCATCACCCATCTTGATTGAAGGAAATAATATTTTGAGTTGTCAAAAATTTTGGACTCTGGTTCACAATGGGAAAGTGCAGTACTTTATACAGTGAAAACATTTTCCTGTGGGGGAACAAAAGTGGGTGAATTCCAAAAATATGCAGCTCCCAAGTTAATGCAAAAGTTCCATGCACATTACCCAGACAGACCTACACTGGGTTAAATTTGGTTAAAATAAGCAGTTGTTATATGTTGATTACTGTGTCAATTGCTGAGAAGGGGGAGATGTAGTTGGTGGGGCAGAATGTCAGAATCATAGGTCCTGACATGCTTGCTAGATATATATGTTGAATATGCTTTGTAATGTTGCGCGATAGGTTATGCTATAAAAGGGGTGCTGCTGGTTGGAAGGATTGTTTATCTTTCATGAAACTAGTGAATGAGCAGATGTGAGGGAGGGAAGAATACGCTTTGAACTGTCAAGGTCAATTTGTAGGGAATAGTTGGTACACAGCAGGAAAGAGGGGCAATCCTGGGAACAGGAATGCTTTGGTTTGAAGATGAATGGGGTGTCTGCATGTGAAAATGTTTGAATTGCTTTGTGCTTTTAATAAACTCTGTAACTGAAAGTGCCTCAATCCTGATAACATCATCATGCTGTGAACAACTTTAGTTTTCTTAATAAGACTTTCTGAACTGCTGGAGCTTATATTTCTAAACTGAAGTTAGCCAGTATATGACAGAAAGGGGTTTAGAATTCTCAGCCAAAATGCCCCAGTGCCTCTGACCAAACTACAAACCACAGGATTCATTTAGATGGAACCATGGAATTTAAAGTGGAATAATAGCACTGTAATTCTGTAATGTGAGTGGGCACCAGGAACCACAGAAAAAAGTTGTGGAATGTCCTCCCCCAAGAGGCCCAAGTGGCACCAACACTGGTTACATTTAGATACCAGAAGGATTTGGTCTTCTTGAGAATGCTTAAGTAGCCAAACTGATGTCCTGCTGATATTTTTATTACAATCAAAAGTTGAAAGAATTTAAAGAGATCTAAAATAATCTAATGGACACCAACCAAATTTCCTATATTTCAAAACAGAAAAGAGATTCTGGGGTGGTAATGGAGCAGGTTTTTAAAGAAGCGGGAGTAGTCCATTGTTCTAGAAGTATGTATTCTGATGAGATTAAATTATGTATGAGCACAGTTCAAAATGAAGAAATCTATTCGATTCCTGGTCTAGGAAGACATGGCATAGATTTAGAATAGCAGAGTGATATGTTGCACGTTCATAATAAATATCAAGGAAGCTGTTGGCAAAAAATTCCACAGCAAGTGGAACAATGAAACTTGGCTGTATTATATGGGCTTAGAAACGAATGAGCTTTCTCAAAGTATTCTGCTCATTTTGTCCTCAGACTCTTGCTTGCAAGTATATGGCTGCACAATTAAGGTGAAATCACCACTGTTTGAATTGGTGTTACCTCTAAACCAGGGGTTGGCAACCTTTTTTGCCGATGGGCCGGGGGGGGGAAATGGTGCTGGGGGCCGGCGCACATGCATGCATGCTTAGGCTTGTGCGCGCACTTGCATGCATGTGAACTTTCCCCGCATGCACTGGGTGCGCGCACCGCCATTTTTAGAGACAAAATGGTGGGTGCCGTCCCCCCCGGGTCATGCGCGCATGTGCATGGCAGCGGGCCCCCTCAAGAGGGCTCCCTCCGAGAGGCCCAGCGCCGCCGCGGGTGCCCCCCAGGAGGCTTCCCTCGGTGGCGACGGGCCTCCGAGAGGCCCAGTGCCACCGCGGGGCCCCCCCAAGAGGCTTCCTTCGGCAGCGACAGGCCTCCGAGAGGCCCAGTGCCACCGCGGGGGCCCCCCAGGAGGCTTCCCTCGGTGGCGACGGGCCTCCGAGAGGTCCAGTGCTGTCTGCGGGGGACCCGCAGGAGGCTTCCCTCGGCAGCGCTGGGCCTTCCAGAGGCCCAGTGCCGCTGCAGGGCTCCTCCGGGGCACCATTTTGACTGCGCCGTTTGGGCGGAGCAACCGCACGCCACCCATCCGACTTAGCCCCAATGCTGCCATCATGATTTACAGGTATTGACAGGTTCCTCCTGTCAATGAAAATGATGTCCTGACCACACTTGGCACATACAGCAGGTACAGGTTGGAGGCAAAATCATGTGATGTATTACCAAAGGAGGTATTTTATGGCTATAATCACAGTTTAAAAACTGTGTGTAGTAATCTCTATAGACTTCAGACTACTTTCTCAGTTCCTTTAGCTATTTCTTATATAAACATCACATAGCAAGGGAGGAGAATGTCTAATTACCTTTGCCTTCAGAAAACTGGAGATGATTCTGGCATGTGAAACATTGCAAAATAGTGTCTTTGCACATTCCAGGGAGACAGCCCCATGGTGTAGTATAATTTGAGCATTGGACTACAGCTCTAGAGAACATGGTTCATATCCTTCCCCTACTCATCCAAGGGAACACAAGTCACATTTTCTCAGCCTCAGAGGAAGGCAAAAGCAAGCCCCTTTGTACAAATCTTGTACAAATCTTGCCAAGAAAGCCCTGTGATAGATTTGCCTTAAGGTTGCCATATGTCAGACTTAAAGGCTTGTAATGATACTAACAACCTTCCAGCATTAGGTGTGTATCTATCTATCATTTGTCACACTAGGGTGCCTAAGGTAATGTTCAGCAAATAAAAACATTTCAAACATTAAATACACAAATAACATTTAAAAACAGACTAAAAGAATTTATTTAAATAAGTTTAAAAAAACACCAGAGATAGTAGAAACTGCTAGAGCAGCCACCTTCAGTTTTAAGGACTGGAGGCCATGCAAAACAACACACTCTCATGTACCTGTTGGAAACTCAAAGAAGATAGAGCCAGCCTGACTTTCCTTGGGAGAGGACTGTTTCTCCAGAGAAAGCCCTGTCATGAGTGCATCCAACCAACCATTCCAACATGAGGAATCTTTTCTTTCCTCCCCTCACTTCTCATCCCACTCATAGTTCCTTAACAATCTCTGAAAGATGCGTCAGCAAAAGTAACATAAAAGGCTGCCTACAGAAGCATGTCTCACACTCTCCTGGAATGTCTGTAACAGTATATATAGCAAAATTGTTTTGCTTGTCAAACATTGTAAGTCTAGAGACAACTTGAATGTCATATAGAGAGATCAGAGATGAGAAGATTCTGGGGTGTTTTCAGGCGAACCTTGCAGTTTAGATTTTGAAAAATGTTTGAAAATTACAAAATGTATGAAGGTTGCAGCTCACACTGTGGTGACGTGTCTAAACACCCAACGGATGAGTAAACATGCATAGCTACCATATATAGGTTTTATGTAAACATACATTTCATAGCATGTATCTCCCTGTTTTAATTGTGGAGGAAAGCATATTGTTATCCACAGGAGGAGGGAGTGTGGCCTTTGCCTGAAAGCCCCAAATGTGTTATACTCATATAATCCATATGATAGGTCACAAGAAGTGCAGAAGAGCGAATTGAGAGAGGAGATGAAACACACACCATATTGATAGAAATAATAATAATGATGAGGCGGAGGAGGAGGAGGAGGAGGAGGAGGAAAAAGACAATGAAAAAACTCCTGCAAATTAATGTAAAGTTGAGCCTCCCACTTCCAGATTGTGCAAAAACAGTAACTCATTTTGCTGCAAACTGTTAGCCAAGATCCTAGACCAAGAGTGTAATGCTCTGCCTGCATAGATCTCTATTTTCCTTCAGTCCCTGCAACTAACAAGGCGGGTGCTGCTGGTGCTGCTTACCAGCATGGAGGGTAGGGAGAGCGGAAGCAACTTAGAGGCGAAAGATGTGGCTGGTACTGCTTGTTAAAAAAGATAGAGGTTTCCCCTTTGACAAGGTTGTCAAGTCATGTCTGACTGTAGGGAGCAGTGCTCATCTGTTACTAAGCCAAAGAGCCAGTGTTGTCACAGATGACTTTGTGACCATGTGGCCAGCATGACTGCACAGAATGCTGTTACTTTCCCACCAAAGTGGTACCTATTTATCTACTGCACTTCATATGCTTTTGAACTGCTAGTTTGGCAGAAGCTGGGACTAGTGATGGGAGTGCACTCCATCCCCTGGCACTTGGGCCTCAAACTGATGACCTGAGAGTCTTGCAGTTGCCAGAGTCAGTGTCTTAACCACTGAACCACCACATCCTAACTGCTTGTTAGGATGAAAGAAATGAGAGTGTCCAAATGGAATGCAACCTCATTTCCCTTAATGTTGGAACTGACACGAGCCACATCCTCCTCCTCTGAGTTGCCTACCCCACAATAATAATAATAATAATAATAATAATAATAATAATAATAAATTTATTTGTACCCCGCCCCTCTGCATAGCAATCGGGGCAGCTTCCAGCATAAAATACAGTACAGTAAAAATCAAACCCAAACCCAACCCTCCTGCCCCTTAAAAAATCATTAAACAATCATCAAATTAAAAACAGCAATTAAAATTTGGGCAGATGCAAACAATTTACAATAACAAAACAACAGGGACGACTCTTTATGGTGGCTAAATGGGGAGGGAGAAAAGGAGATACAGTTGGACAGGCTTCTTATGGCTGGGAAGACTAGTCTGGAAGAGATCCATCTTGACAGCCCTTTTAAAGCTATCTAAAGTTGTCATATGACAGATCTCATCTGGCAGGCCATTCCATAATCTGGGAGCGGTCATCAAAAAGGCCCTCTGGGAAGTTGCTGATAGCCTAGATTTTTTCACCTGTAATAAATTCATCCCAGAGGATCTAAGTGCTCGTGGTGGATTGTATGGGAGGAGGCGGTCTCGAAGATATGTTGGAACCAAGCCATTTAAGACTTTATAGGTGATAACCAACACCTTGTACTGGGCTCTGAAACTAATAGGCAGCCAGCGAAGAGACTTCAATACAGGTGTTATATGGTTTCTTTTAGCTGTATCAGAGACCATCCTGGCTGCCATATTCTGAATTAATTGAAGTTTCCAAACCAAGCACGAGGGTAGCCCCATGTAGAGTGCATTACAGAAATCAAGACGGTAGGTTACCAGAGCATGTACCACAGTTTCGAGATCCCTTACTTCCAGGAAAGGGCACAGCTGGCATATCAACTGAAGCTGATAGCAGGTGCTCTGGGCCATCAAATTCACCTGATTAATCAGCTGAAGCGACAAGTCCAGGAGCACCCCCAGACTGTGAACACAGTCCTTAATGGTGAGTGTGACACCGTCCAGGACTGGAGGTTGTATCCCAATACCTGGTTTCGGAGCCACTACTGTGAGTACCTCTGTTTTATCTGGATTCAGTCTCAATCTGTTTTTCTGCATCCAGTCCATTACTGCCTTAAGACATTCATTGAGAGGAGAGACTCCATCGGAAGCTGAGGCCAATGACCGAGACATGGAGAAATAGATCTGGGTGTCATCAGCATACCGATAACACCCAGCCCCATGTCTCTGGATGAGCTCATACAGATGTTAAATAACATAGGGGACAGAATGGCGCCTTGGGGAATGCTGCACTTTAGCTCCTTACTAGCGGAGCTACTGTCCCCAAGCAACACCCTCTGGGATCTGCCCGAGAGGAAGGAACGGAACCACTGCAATGCGGCACCTCCAATTCCCAACCTCCTCAGGCGATCCAAGAGGATGTTGCGATCTATTGTTTCAAAGGCCGCTGAGAGGTCTAAGAGCACCAACAGGGTCACACTACCCCTGTCGATGCTCAAACAAATATCATCAGTCAAGGCAACCATGGCAGTCCCATCCTAAAGCCAGTTTGAAATGGATCTAGATAATTGGTTTCATCCAAGACAGCTTGGAGTTGAAGAGCCACTGTCATCTCGATCACTTTGCTCAAGAATGGTAATAATGAGACCGGCCTATAGTTATTCATATCCAGGGGGTCCAGGGAGGGTTTTTTCAGAAGCGGCCTTTAAGCAAGATGAACAAAACCCTCCCTGAGGGATGCATTGATAATGTCCTTGAGGAAGACTCTCAAGGCATCTCCCCCTGGATGGCCAGTCATGGTGGGTAAGGATTGAGAGGGCAGGTAGTTTTCCTCACTCTGCCAAGCAGCTTGTCCATGTCATCGGTACTCACAGATTGGAACTGATCCAGTAAAATTTCACTGACGGAGTTGCTGGACACCTCGTCTATAGATTCTGTGTCAATACTGGCATCTAAGCTGGCTCTTATCTGAGAGATTTTATCTGCAAAGAAGTTGTTAAAGGCGTAACGGCAGGCCGTTGTCGGGTCAAGTAGTGGGTTCTGCACAGGAGGAACCTGCGTCAGCTCCCCTACCATCCTAAACAGCTCTGCTGGATGGGAAGATCTCTGTGCTGCACGTATTGCCTCTCGATAGGAATCAAGGAAATTCCTATGACGAGTCCTGTCAGATAAGAGTCCAGTTTTCCACCAGGTGTGCTCTAGTCATTGTCCAACCCGCTTCATCCTCCTAAGCTCTTCTGTATACCAAGGCTTACGATTCGGAGTGGGTTGGAAAGGACGCTTGGGAGCGATTGTGTCAATAGCCTTGGTAAGATCAGTGTTCCAGGTATTAACCAAAGCTTTGACAGAATCACCGGCATTACCAGTCATTAAACCCTCCAAGGCTTTCTGGAATCCAGTTAGTTCCATTAGCCTTCGAGGGCGGACTGTTCTAATAGGTCCGCCACCCCTGGGGAGGGAGGATGGTAACTCTGCCCACGGATATTCCTGTTCTGTACTAAAGACTGCATCGAGTGTATGACCCGCACAATGTGTGGGCCCAGCAACCAATTGAGATAGGCCCATGTTTGTCATGGATTCCATGAACTCCCGAGCTGTGCCAGTTAGATTTAACAAACTGGTCTTGAGTGAAATGTTGAAGTCGCCCGGAACTAAAAGTCTGGACGACTTCAACAACAACTCTGAGATCAGCAGTGTCAGCTCGGTTAGGGAGTCTGCTAGACAACGGGGTGGTCAGTATACCAGCAGAATCCCCAAATTATCCTTGGACCTCAGGCTCAGGTACATGCACTAGAAGTGGACTGTGTTCTGGACAGGTATCCTGATCAAGGTCAGGTTGTTCTTATAGACCAGGGCCACTCTGCCCCCCCACCCACTTCCCCTTACCTGCTCACTGACAGAATACCCAGTTGGGAGGACCTGCATCCATGTTACGGCACTATCCTATCCCAGCCAGGTTTCTGTAAAACAAGCCAGGTCGGCATCCTCATGTAAAAGGAGATCATATATAAAATGGGTCTTGCTTTTAACCGACCTGGCATTGCAGAGAAGCAGAATAAGGTTCTGTGGAATGGTTGGTGTGCTCTCCAATTCATTCCGGGCAACAGAGTGAACTGAAGGTGGGATAGCTTTCAAGAAGTGATCTTCTTTTGTGACATCTATTTACTCTGTTCCCACCATACCTCCCTTTACCCTGCACAGCTCCGATTTCCACCCCCAGACCATACCCGGCCTCTACTGATGAAAGAGCCAATGGAAGCAACTAACCCACCCAACCACGCTGCTGCTGTGGCTGTCCCAGCTGATAGAGGGCGGGACGGGCTAGGTGTAAAGTCCCGTTCGGCCCAGCTCTCAGCCTCACCACTGCTGCTGCTGTTTAAAGCCTCCGGTAACTGTTATTTGCTCCTACTGTGCTGGTGGAGGGGCGGTGAGGCAGATTTTTAAAGCCTCTGCCTGCCATTATTTGTTCCCACTGCGCTGGAAGAAGGGCGGTGAGGCAGATTTTTAAAGCCTCCACCGGCTGTTGTTTACTCCTGCTGTGCTGGTGGTGGGGCAGTGAGGCAGATTTTTAAAGCCTCCGCCGACTGTCGTTTACTCCCGCTGCACTGGTGGAAGGGCAGTGAGGCAGATTTATAAAGCCTCTGCCAGCCGTCAGTGGCTCCCGCTGCGCTGGTGGAGGGGCGGTGAGGCAGATTTTTAAAGCCTCTGCCGGAGGCAGAATAAGATAATATTATTAGAAACCATGGTTAACAACCATTAAAATGCATTTAAAACATAATTACATAATTACAAAGAAAAAAACATAATTTAAATCTTAAAAGCCTGCATGTATAAAAAGTTCTTTATTGGTAAGCAGAAAGATAGCAGAGCAAAGGCCAACCATATCAGGCATGAAAGGGAGTTCCATAGTCTGGGAGCAGCTGGTACACAGCAGCTGGCTCAGTACCTGGAGACTTACCCTTGCTCCTGCAGGTGAGCAAACAGTCTTCTGAGACAGGCAGCCATTCCCTAAGCAGAGAGGGAACACCTTGCAGGAAGTAGATGGTGAGAGTAGCTACAGAAAGTTCTCTTCCATGCAGTGGTAGGCATGGAGGTGGTGATTCTTCTCCTCAGTATGCTGACAACTAAACTGATGTTCACTAACAATATAGGTAGCAAAGACTGAACAGCTGAGGTCCAGGATATCTGAAGGACTGTATCTCCTTATATGAACCTGCCAACAGTATAGGATTTTTAGAGGAGGCTCTTTTGTCAGTCCCATTGTCTTCCAAGGTATGTTGGGTGCATACAAAGGAGAGGGCCTTTTTAGTGGCTGCTTCCAGACTTTGAAAGTTTCTCCCTAGGGAGAGTAGGATGGCTCCCTCCTTGCTCTCAGTAAATGAACAGGCTTTCAATAAACTATTGCAATGGGTTTTCCCACCACTACATCTTTTAATGATTTTTTAAAAAAATGTTTTAATTGTATAGATTTTTATTTGTTTTAAAAACATTTTATTATATAAAACATATTATTTATTACTTAATTGATGTTATTGTATGTTTCTTAATCTGCTCTTGCTTCAATATTCTGTAAACCATCTTAAGTCCCTATAGTGAGGAAAGGAAAGATATAAACAAAAAACCAGTAGATTGATACCTTGTTAGTAAGATCATAAAGAATGGTCACTATACTATTAAATACTACCATCATAGAGCATTCTTGAATATCCAGGATGGATATTTATTACTTGAGTTTCAGATAGTTGTACCACAAGTGAGATGATATGCTCCACTGGAGGTGTTAATATGGAAAGGATGCTGAATTCATGTAAGGGTAAAAGACCTAGCTGATAGTTTAATCAGATTAAGACAGTCATGTGGAAGTGTGCTATTTTGTCATGCCATGTTTCTTTAAAAACAACCTTATGTATATGGGCAAGAACAGAACAATTTGGGTCATATTTCATATAATGAAATGCTTTTCAGTGTGAAATTATTGTGTATTTATAAGGATAAATATTTTAATATCAGTTGTGCATTCCATATAGTTTGAAGTTCACAAATGTCTACAACCTTGCTTCTACTTTTGCACTGACAGAAGAAGTGGTAAGGGATAATGGGGCTCAGTTTTTAACCACAAGTGTGCAAAAACTGCACCACATCACCTGTCAATCAATGGCATAGTAAAAAAAAGAATGGTACAAACGTTGTAGTGAGGGGGAAGATGGGATGTGGCTGCTTAAGGCTAAATTAGCTAGATCCCTTTTCCTGTTTCATCTCAGACCATTTTTCACCACAGGGTGAAGGGAAATGCTAATACTGAGGAAATTATGAACTCTCTATATCTCTCTGTATCCTCATGATGCTACTCAAGTATGAAAAAAAGCAGGAACCACAAAAAATACTATGATTTAAAACAGCATCAAGGATATTAACCTAGTTTATAGCCACAAAGTTGGGAATGGACCTTGCTGGCTATCTGCTCATGTCACAGAGCAGGCAGGATCCCTTACATCAGGGGTAGGCAACCTAAGGCCCGGGGGCTGGATGCGCCCCCCCGAGGCTTTTGGACCGGCCCCAGGCCGGTCCTGCCGCTACCACTGCCACCGCCCGCCATGATGATATTGATTATTGTTGTTATTACTTGTTCTTGGGGTTTTCTTGGCAAAATCTCCACAGGGGGTTTGCCATGGCTTTTCTAGGGCTGAGAGAGTGTGCATGCATATTTTTTTAATTTTAATTTTTATTATTTATTTATTTATTTATTTATTTATTTTTGGTGTTTCAGCCCCCCAATTGTCTGAGGGACAGCAACCTGGCCCCCAGCTCAAAAAGGTTGCCTACCCCTGCCTTACATGGATGGTGGAATTACCAAGTGGAAGCCCTATTCCAAAATGTCATGATCTGATATACTTATACTATGGAGAAGAACTTCCTCCCCAGGTTGAGATGGAAAGGGAAATAAATGTGGAGTTATTGGACAGCCTGTTACCTCCAACAGCATGAATGAAAGGTCACAATTGCTTCATCATATCATGCCATTGTTCTTGGTGTATCTAAGTGGAGACATCTTCACAGACCAGTGGCACCTCAGGTTGACTCAAGAACATGTATTGTGTGTGTATGTGTTTGTGTATGTATATGTATATGTGGGCAATATAAAATAGAGGAGGAGAACAGGATAGGATTATGTTGTCACATAGTGGTCAAATGGCAAAAGTGTTCCGGGGGGCGGGCGGGAAGGAAGCATGCTGCAGCTCTGTGCTTTTGGGTATGGTATTCCTCGCTTAGCCATGGAAACCCATTGAGCGACTTTGGGTAAGTCACACTCTCTAAGCCCAGAAAAACCTGTGATAGGTTTGCCTTAGGGTCTCTATAAGATGGAAATGACTTTACTGCACACAGCAACAACAACAACAATGGATGCTAGACTGAGAATGATACAAGAGATACCAAGAAATAATATCACTGTGCAAATATGCAAAAGTCTGCACACTGATGATATAATGTTGGCACAGAAACATTAATCTATATTGAAACTTCATATTCTTCATATTCTTGGTATCTGCTGGAGTTTGGTTCCAGGAGCCCCTGTGGATACCAAAATCTGTGGATGCTCAAGTACAATTAAAAACAATGGCATAGTAAAGTGGTGTCTCTTATATAAAATGCAAAATCAAGGGTTGCTTTTGGGAATATATATATGCACACTGTGGATAATGAATCTGTGGATACAGAAGCCCAACTGTATTTTTTGTGTGTGCATTTTTCACTTTGATTACTAGATGTTGCTGATTCCTTCAGTCCTCCACAGTGCCCTCTAGGCTCTATACTGCTTCAACTACAAGCAAGTATCTTTCTTTAGTTTCATTCTTTTTTTTAACCATGCAATGTAGATATTTAGACTTCAGAAAAGGTAAATAAAATGTTCTTCTCATGCTTCTGGAACTTCCTGTTATTGAGAAACGGCGGTTCTGCTAACATTTTAATGATGGGAGAGGCAAGGGGATGCCTCCATGATGATTTAATAATGGAGGCAAGCGTGACTGGCTATCACACCCTCACAATTTCTGGATGATTTAGGGATGTTTTACTGATGGTAAGCCTCCGTGTGATAATCTCCCAAGAGAGGGAGTTGCTGGAGTTTAATGTCCTGAGGAATTTGGGAGTTTATCGCATTCCATTTTTTGCCTGATCTGAGCATGAGCTGAAGATGCGCATGAACAAGGGGAAATGGGTTTTATTGCACTTGAAACAGTCAGCAAGCCACCACCATGCCATTGCCCTACCATCACCTCTTCCCAAGCTGTGCTGAGCTGGCCGATTTTTCAAGGATGGAAGCTTTCCGGCTGAGCAAAATTGGCCAGCTCAGCGCAGCTTGGGGATGGGTGGTGGTCAGGTGACGGCAAGGTGATGGCTTGCTGACTGTTTTGAGCATGATAAAATCCATTTCCTCACCATTCACACACATTCCAAGCCCATGCCCAGATCAGGCAAAAAAAGTGAATGTGATAAACTCCATACTTAGCCAGGTGGCTGGTGTAAAAATAGGTTAAGGAAGGTAACCTAAGATCAGGACTGTGTGGGTCCTAGGTATAAGTAACTATTAATCTCTGGTGGGACTGTTGTGAGATTAACTGAAACTGTAATTAAGTTAAACTAAGAAAGTAAGACCTTAAAGTAACAAATGTATTCACTATCTCAACAAGCAAAACATTGTTTAATTCATTTTTCAAATAAAGTTTTATTACTGTTTCAAAAAAAGACTTGTCTGGAACTTGAGTAACTAACCACGCTACTAACGATTAAAGACATATTTTGGGTTAGGTTCCCTAAGGAAGGTACCAAAGGGAAGTAGTTTCACACATAGTTGGGGTTCACAAGAAGAGTAAAGTGACAATGACAAAGCCATGGCAGTGTCACAAATTAAATAAGAAAAATAGATTAAGAAAGTCAGCAGTGTTCTTTACAAATTGGTAGCAGCGGTGGGATAACAAAACCCATTGGGCTGCCACAATAGAAAAATAGTTGGGTGACTGAGGATCACTGTCACAGATGGTTATTCCCAGTCTCCTCCCTTCCAGCTGCAGCAAGATGACAATGACCAATGTAATCTTACATAATAGGAATAAGTATCAGAGCTTTGGGGGCAATTTTCTGAGCTTCCAGTACTGGAGAAACAGTTTCAGCAGGTTTATAGTTAACTAGTCCATGCCACTTTTAGCACAGGGTTCCTTAGCAGCCCTTCCAAAGAATCTTGCAACACTCTACCATTTTAACCTTGGGGTCAGATTCCCCACAATTATGACTGTGAACTAATGTTTAAATACAAGATCAAAAAAAATCCCTGAACTGAGATATTCTGGTGGTGGCATAAACACTGGGCAATAGGTACCTGCCACATGCTAATTTTCTCCTCTTCAAATTCGATCATGTTGAAAGCAGTGGAACCACTTTTGTTTAAAATGTTCTCTTCCTGACAGAAAAATGTCCTTCTCCATTTTGTAATAGAACAGCAATGGCATTATCGCTTTGCTCTTAATATGCATCTATATATTTTCATCCTAACCAGACCTATCTTGAAACTTAGCAAACTGGCCAACCTGCTCAGGGTCAAAGCAGAAATTTCATAGAATTTCATAGAATCATAAAGTTGGAAGAGACCACAAGGGCCATCCAGTCCAATCCCCAAATTTGCCCACTGATTTTTTTCATTGTTTATTCTGTTTGTTTGTATCTATTTGCATCCATGTGGTTTAACTGGCTTTTGCCAAACTTCTCAACATCATAAAAGTGGGGAAAGGTGAATGATCTGCAGGTGCTTGTTTTGGGTTTTCTATGCATCTCTCTTTGACAAAGTTCATGAGTAGGGCTCCTAACAAAGCTGAGGTAAAATAGCATTTTGCAAATCAAATACAGCCCCCCCCCCATTTTTGTGGACTTTGAGGTCTGCAATCTTGGTCATTCATGGACTGGCAAGCCCCATTGGCTCAAATGGCGCACAACACACACACACAGGGCTGCACACAGGAGCGTGCGGCCATTCAAGGCAATGGGGCTTGAATATCTGTGAGTTTTCATTTTTATGGGGGAGGGGGTCTGGAATGGAGGGGCAACTATATGAGGATTCATTTCCTTTGATAAGGTTTTGAATCCCAGAGTGTGTCCTTTAAGAACTTTTCCTTCAATTAATTCACTTTGTCAGCCTCAACACTGCTTAACTAAATGTCAGTGACTTTGATTGCATTTAATTTGCTTCCACTACTTCTATAAAATCAAAGCAGATCTTTCGTGCCCGTTTGAAGGGCGAATGCTTCACTTAAATTGACCCTTCAAGTAAATCAGAATTGCTTGAAGGTATTGAGTGCAATGTTAACAAGCCACAGGTTATTTAAATAAGGGTTCATAACCCCAACTACATGAATATCAAATACATTTTAGTGTATGAATGATAAATGAGCATGTTTAATTCTATTTTAATAATCACTTTTGTATATTTTTAACTGTATTCTTTTAATTTGTAAGCTGCTTTGTGTTCAGTTTTGAGGAAAAAGTGGGATGATGATGATGGTGATGATAATGTTCATTTCAGCATTCAAAATTAACTTATTTATTAATTAAAATATTTATATGCAATGATCGCAGGGCAGCATACAATAAAATCAGTTGAGTATAATTAATCAATTGTTGTTAATTGCCATCAAGTCAACTTTGACATGTGGGATGCAGTAGCTCAAATGGTTAAGATGCTGACTCTGTTGATTGCAAGATTGGCAGGTTGGCAGTTTGAGGCCCGGGTGCTGCATGATGAGGTGAGCTCCTGTCACTAGTCCCAGCTTCTGCCAACCTAGCAGTTCAAAAGCATGCAAATGCATGTAGATAAATAGTACCACTTCTCAGTGGAAAGGTAAACAGCATTCTGTGCAGTCATGCTGGCCACATGATCACAGAGTAGTCTCTGACAATGTTGGCTCTTTGGTTTAGTAACGATGAGCACTGCCCCCTATGGTCGGACACGACTTGACAACTTTGTCAATGGGGAATACCTTTACCTTTAACTTTACAACTTTGACTTACGGTGACCGTATGAGAGACCTTCATGTCACCCTGTCAGCAACAGCCTTCTCAGATCTTGCAGACTCAGGGCTGTGACTTCTTGAGTCTATCTATCAATAATCTCTTTTCCTACTAACTTCTACCTTGCCAGGCATCATTGCCATTTCCAATGAGTCATGTCTTAGAATAATAGAATCCTAGAGTTGGAAGAGACCTCAAGGGCCATCCAGTCCAATCTCCTGCCATGCAGAAATACATAATCAAAACAGTCCTGACAAATGGCCTTCCAGCCTCTGTTTAAAAATCTCCAAAGGAGGAGACTCTACCACTCTCCGAGGCAGCGTGTTCCACTGTCAAACTGCTCTTACCATCAGGATGGTCTTCCTAATATTTAGCTGGAATCTATTTTTCTGTAGCTTGATTTGTCCAAACTATGACAATTCCAGCTTAGTCATCTTGGCTTCTATGGAGAATTCAGGCTCTACTACCTATTTGATCTCGTTCCCACTATGATTAAAAGCGAAATGCAGATCAGGTTATATGACCGTCGTTCCCACTTGAAACCAGTTCCGATCCTATTGAGCTCAGTTGCAATCATGATGAAGTGAGGCAAATGCAAAAAACCCGCTGTTTCCTGACATTAGTTCTTTGGTGGTTCTTTTGAAAAGAATAAGTCACAAATTACTTGATGGCATACAACAACAACAATGGCCTGGGTTTCATCAATACAAAAGATGGGTTTTATCCTAGAAAATTATCATTTTGGGAGAAAGGCAGGATATAAATGCAGAGAAAGAAAGAAAGAAAGAAAGAAAGAAAGAAAGAAAGAAAGAAAGATTAAGGTCTCATAAGAATGGTATTTTACTGACTGGCCCCACCACTTTTTATATACTTCACATCTTTCTAAATATGAAACTAGTATGGTCAGGGGACTGTCCTTTATTTGAATATGTCCTCTGTTTCAGTGGTTATCAACCTTTCATATCCTATGTCTATCTAAGTAATCACTGTTAAAGAACTTGGTTCTCACTTCAACAGATATTTAAAAATCTGTCTTTTTTTTCTTAGAAGGACTTTTAAATGTTTACAGGCTTTGGGTTATTATATTTATCTTTTTCTTACTAAGTTTTAAAAGCTTGTTTCCATCAGTTCTGTTCTTTTGGGAATAAAGTAGCTGAAAATTAAAGTATTATTGGGTATAAAGCACAATTCTTATCAGGAAAGTTACTACTAGCATGCCCCAACATCCCCAGTAGTTAGTCTATGTCAGGTAGGTTTGATTGAAGATGGCCCATCACACTTGCAAGAGGACATTAGAATTGAGAGAGAGAGCAAATTCCTAGACATTATTGTGAAAAAACATTTATTCTGCTGAGACTGCACCTCTGGCTCACCAATGGTTCTGTACCATTAGCTGAAAACCAGTCCTCTGTTTGAAGGGTTGCCCAACTTACTGTAGGTTTGGTTTTAAGATTTGTTTCAAAAACATTAGGAGAACAAGGGCCCTGAAGTTGTCCTTTCACTTGAATTAGCATCCAGCCAGTAGATTGAGTTGACAAATGTGTCATTTTTGTTCACAGTATTTCACACTGTGGTGAAATATATGGCATTTTTAATTACATTATAATTATTTTGTTAACTGCCATCCAGTCAACTTCGACCTATGACAACCCTGTGAATGTGACACTTCCAAGACTTTGTAATACTCACTTCTAAACATTAATCTATACATATAAATCACACATTTTGTATTGATCTGTGTCCTGTTTTGTCTTTCGGAGGGATGTTCACCTGTTAAGGGGTCACCCTATAAAGATAGCAATTAAAAGTCATGTATTTATGACGGGAATTCAGAGACCTGCTTTTTTTTTAAAAAAATGTGCATACTTTTATTTGTTTTATATATATGATTTGTACCCCACACTTTTCTCATACTCAAGGTAGCTTACAATAATTAAAATTTCATTCAGTTCTCTTTAGATTCCCTAAAGGCACATAACAACATTTAGTAAAATATAGCAACATATATATATATATATATATATATATATATATATATATATAAAAAAGAAGGATTAACAGAGAGGTGCATGGCAAATAAAATACAGCGTTCAATAAAAATCACATAAATTTGGCAAATTAAGAGTACCATATTTTTAAATACTTCTAGACATGTAGCAGTTCCTTGTCTTGAGCTAAACAGAAGAAACATCTGTTTTTTTACCATCAAAAATGGCTTTCACCAGGAATTCTTTATTAAGGCTGCATCTGCACTGTAGAAATAATCTAGTCTGAGACCACTTTAACTGCCCTGGTTCAGGGCTATGGAATTCTGGGAACTGTAGTTTTGTGACATTTAGCCTTCTCTGTCAGAGAGCTCACCCAAAATTCCGTAGCATTGAGCTATGGCAGTTAAAGTGGTGTCAACCTGGATTATTTCTACAGTGTGGATGCAGCCTCTGTTTACCAAACCAACTACAAACGGATTTCCACCCTTAATGTATATTCCAGAACTGTGTCCTGCTTTGCCCAATTATGTTTACCAGTTTCTCTTGTAATCCCACTGCTATCTCAGCATGGGTCCAGACTATTTGAAAATATCCACCTTCCTATATGAACCTGCCCATGCTCTAAGATCTGCAGGGGAAGCCTTTCTCTTTGTCCCACCAACATCCCAAGCATGCTCGGTGAGGTCATGAGAGAGAGACTTCTTGGTGGCTGCTCCCAAGTTGTGGCTCCCTTCCCTGGAAGGTCCAGTTCAGGGGTAGGCAACCTAAGGCCCGGGGGGCCGGATGTGGCCCCCCGAGGCCTTTGGACCGGCCCTAGGCCGGTCCTGCCACCGCCGCCGCCCCCCCTGCCACCGCCCACCATGATGATATTATTGTTGTTATTACTTGTTCTTGGGGTTTTCTTCGCAAAATCTCCAAGGGGTTTTTCCGGGGCTTTTCTGGGGCTGAGAGAAAGTGCATGCATATTTTTTAAAATTTTTTTTAAAAAATATTTTATTTATTTATTTATTTATTTATTTTTGGTGCTTCTGACCCCAATTGTCTGAGGGACAGCAACCCGGCCCCGGGCTCAAAAAGGTTGCCTACCCCTGGTCCAGTTGGTCCTCTCCCT
Source organism: Phrynosoma blainvillii (assembly GCA_026167975.1). Taxonomy (NCBI): domain Eukaryota; kingdom Metazoa; phylum Chordata; class Lepidosauria; order Squamata; family Phrynosomatidae; genus Phrynosoma; species Phrynosoma blainvillii. Next base: position 312,683,036 of record JANUYF010000003.1, on the reverse strand, counting down.
GCTGTCTTTCTGCTGGCAGGTAAAGATCTTTTTAGTCAAGGAGGTATTTGGTTTTTAGTGTGTTCCAACTGATAAGAGCTTTTAATAGGGTTGCATGCAGTTTTTTTTTTAAAAATTCTTATACATTAAACATCTTTTCAAAGCTGTTTTAACTTCTGTTTTTAACTTGCATTGTTTAAAATCAAAATTTAGTTTGTGTTCTAATATTTGTACTAAGAGTTTTTGAACTGAATTGTGTTTTCAAAAAGTTGCACACTGCCTTGAATCCTATCCTGGGAGAAAGGCAGGATATTAAATAAATGAATTAAAAAAACCAGCAAGCCATCCCAAAGCCTTAAGTCAGTCTAAATGGGAAAAATAAATGGGCACCTTCTGCTTTCATTGATAAGCAAAAATAGTTTTATTCAGACAGGCTTTTAATATACAGTTGCCCCTCCAAGTTCGTGGGGGATCTGTTCTGGACCCCCCCCCCGGCAAAAATGGTGGCTTGCAAATATTTGAGCCCCATTTAAACTAATGGTGGGTGTGTCCATGGCGCAGATGTAGGGTCATGCGCAGGCATGCACGGTCATTTACATTATAGCCCTTGTCCCTCCCCTGAAGAGCAAGACCACAAACTCGAAGTCCGTGAATGGGGAGGAACAACGGTATAATCATGAGATGGCTTTTATATGGGGTGTGTGTTATAAGGCATGTGTATTGTGATTTTTCATGTCTGTAATTTTGTATTGTTTCTATTTGATGTTTTTGATTGTTTTGAAAACTTTTCTTGCAACGTCTTTTAAAATGTTTTTATTTGTGAGCCACCTTGGGTCCCTTTTCTGGGAGAAGGGTGGCATAAAAATGAAATAAATAAATAAATACAAACAATATGTCAGCCTGGCTCACAGCAAGCCCTGAAGTACTTTCTCCAACAAACCAAACAAACCACAGCAACCAAAACATGATGCTCGGAAAAGCAACAGCCTCAAGCCATAGTTTCATGGTAACATGAACAGCTTTATGTTAAAAGTTAGGTAAGCAGAGTTTGTGCAGATTCAGTCTGGAGGCTGAGACAGGTTTTGTTCACATTATCTTTCACAGCTACCTTCTTTGCCAAATGGGCAAAACCTGCCAGTAATCCTATGGCATAACTAATCTTGATCTGTTCTCTGTGCTCCATGCCGTGTAATCCCTGCAGAGCCGGTTACCACTAGATGTCAACCTCTGCCCCCATTTCCCATTGTGCCTCAAGGAACATATTAGGAGGAGCTTTTCCTGCTTTGGTTGCTACCTTTTCAGTTAAAGGACTGATTTCATGGGTTATTCTTCCCTCCACCAGCAGAAAACACTTGACACGGTCAAATGGATTTAGTTATAGCTGTCAATGTCATTTCTGTGAGGGCTAACACAGACTTTATCACATCTCTGCCCACTCCAGCCAGCCATTTCCCAATTACTGAGAGGGCTACGGAGGTCTCTCCACTCCCAAAGAACTCTTCTTTTCTTTTACAACAAAATGACTTCAAGTCATTGCAGCTGATTATGACCCCATCTGTTGAAAATCAATGCTTTGCACTATCTACTTTACCGAAAGCTTTCCATATAAATCAGGAATGGGAAGACTGTTTCAGCTCCAAGGGCCAAAGTTTCTCCTGGAACATCCCCCCTGGAGGCCTTAAAATAAAATAAAATAAAATAAAATAAAATAAAATCAAAAATCAAAATCAAAATCAAAATCATTTTATTCATTTTTCAAAAAACAAAAATTAACTGTTGACCTACCCCAAGTATCTTCCCAAAATATTTTTGGAGAACTGAATGAGGTGGAATATTAAATGATTGATAATATATGAGTGGTCAATCTGATAAGTGAATTATTGAATAATGTGACTAGTTGGGGAAAAAAGGGGAATACAATATAAGCTTTAATGATGGAAAGAAATGTAAGATATAAATAAAAAAACACAGAAGGATGGGAAGAGGAAGTCATTTGTATATATATCTGTTTGTTTGTGTTTTTAGTTTTTATATGTTTTCTGTCCTGTAGATATGTTTTATAAGGGAAAAAATGCTGATGTACATATTACTTATTTTCATATAGTTTATGTGCTGATAGTATGAATATATATATATCTCAAAAACAAAATTAGCATTAAAATCAGCATAAATGCATTAACAATACAGTTGTCCCTTCCGATTAGTGGCAGATCCATTCCAGACCCCTCTGCGAATTGTAAATATTGCAAATATCCAAGCCCCATTGTATTTTTTATTATTATTATTATTATTATTATTATTATGGCCATGTGCAGCCCTGAGCGTGCGGCCCGGGCATGCACACCATTTTGTCTTTCCTGGCTTCTTGTCCATGAAAAAGGAGGGACATGAACAGGAAGTCCGTGAAACAGGAGGGATGACTGTACTTGCATAAGAGTTATGTTATGATCTTAAAATGCAAATTATTTGTTCTATTGGATTAATCCTTTCCAAACGGAACCATGGGTTGATGGAATATGACATCTTTTCTCATTATTTTGCTTTACCTAAGAAATAAATAGGAACCATTTTCCCTCAAAGGTATTATTATCTTTCTGTTCTTTTGCTTGTCTAACTTGCTGTGTTAGTCTTGCTGATAGTGCTAAATTCCAATAACCTGCCTGGCCACAAATAATAGAAAAGAAAGCAAATTTTTATATATTATTTTCTTATTTGCACCCATCCCTGAAGGCCTGATATGAGGGCTTCTTTTCTCATGATGCCCCTCATGCTGATGTCCTCAGAGTCCTTTCTCTGTACATAGACAGTGTATTCTGTGCCTCTCTGTGAATAGAGAAGGGGACACTTCTCTGTGCACAGAGTGGTACTGAACAACTGAGAAAGAAGCACTTGGAAGTAACTAGGTATTAATTACAAATATGTGGTTACTTGTCATCAATCCCTTTGTCAATAATGACAGTTCAGCTAAGGTTCTTAATGGATGTAACTTGATGACGGATAACTTTTACTTCTGTTGTGGTGTAACTGCAGTTTTTAAGTTACATTAATAGTTTTTTTTTGGGGGGGGGTCATTAATATATAGTTGGGGCCCTGGTGGCCCAGTGGTTAAATGCCTGTACTGCAGCCACCCACTCACAAACCACAAGGTTGTGAGTTCAGTGCCAGCTAGGGGCTCAAGGTTGACTCAGCCTTGCATCCTTCTGAGGTTGCTAAAACGAGTACCCAGCTTGTTGGGGGCAATTAGCTTACACATTGTAAGCTGCTTAGGGAGTACTTAAGGGCACTGATAAGCAGTATAGAAATGTGCTTGCTATTGCTATTGCTAAATGATGGAGAAAGAACCCCATGCTGCTGAGTTGTGCTGTGCCACATGCTCTGTTCTGTGTGTGGAAGTGACAATGAGGTGGATGGGAGAAGGGTGTGTTTTGCACCACAGATCAGTGAGTTGCAATATTCTCACTTTTTCTCTGAAATAAATAAAACAGTCTATTATAGTTACTTTTGCAAATTGGAAAACAAGAGAATTACTTTTTAAAAATTGTAATTTTAATGGCAACTAATTTTGAGAGTCTTCAGACTGTAACTGTGACTGTAGTTACTAGCTCATAGAGAAAGAGAGCTTCAAGGAAAGTTCTGAGAAAAAGTGTGGAGGAAGGGCACTCCATGCCTCTCTGTGCACATAGAAAGAAGTGATTCCTTTCTTGGTTCAGGAGACAGAGCAATAGCATGCAGAAACAGACTAGGCTTCCCTGATCAGTGTTTGAAAAAACAGCCTTTCTCTAATGCAGAGCAGGGACATCCCCACTCTTATTTTTAATTGGTGATTGCAGAGAGAAGAGTGTGGTTTCTTTGCTGGGTAGCAGAGCAACATTGCCTTTATGTAGTAATCAACATTTGGAAGAGTCTAGGTGTAGATGTGAGAGAGCCAGCATGTGTGATAGTTTGAACACTGGCCTATGACTCTGGAGACCAGAGTTCAAATCCCTGCTTGGCCTTGGAAACCCATTGGATAGCTTTGGCCAAGTCACACTTTCTCAGCCTTGCAGGAAGACAAAGGTAAACAACATCTGAACAAATCAAACCTTGTTATAGGTTTACCTTAGAGTTGCCATTGGTCAGAAACAACCTGAAGGCACACAACAACAACAAGGTGTAGGTGCACAACCAGGGTGAGAAGTCAGTGGGCCAGGCTCTGATTCAAACAGGAGTTCTTTCCATTCTTGACATGTACACACATGATGTGAAATATTTTTCTGTATGGTTAAAAGTGTCCAATTTCCCCCCAGGGTTCAGTTCAAAAGTCTGTTTTTGACTTTTAGAATCCTAAAAGCCTAACACTGGGATATCTAACAGGACTCTCTTCTTCCATACAAAACTTGATTATCAACTGTATTGATTTTCAGAGACTCCTTTGTAGGTACTTCCACTGTCTTTCTAGACATGGTTGCCTGACAAAGACTGTTACTATCTTGTAACCACCAGGAGAAATTCTCTTGGTTTGTATGGTATTCCATGTTGGTTTATTTATTTTTTTGAAACTCCTTGGATCATTTATACCCCTTTTTTGTTATTTTGTGGGTTTTTTTCAATTTTAGCATTTTATGTTTTAATAAAATGGAAGCCACCATGAGTAGTGATTGAGTGTTGGACTCTGGAGACTGGGGTTTGATTCCCAGCTTGGCCATGAAACTCACTGGGTGACCCTCAGCAGGTCACATGCTCTCAGCTTCAGGAGAAGGCAATGACAAATCTCCTCTGAACAAATCTTGCCAAGAAAAACCCAAGCCTTAGGGTCACCATAAGTCAAAAATGACTTGAAGACACACAGCAACAACACAACAAATAAATGCTTCAAATGAACTAGTTTGGAAGCTGCATGGAGAGGTCTGTAACAACAACAAAAAAGGAGATATGTTTTAAAGAAATAATTGTAAGCAATCGTACCTGCCAATCACTTTTCTTCTGTTTCACTCTTATTTTCCATGGTGGTCCTTTTTTACCTGTCATCTGTGGACACTTGACCATTCATAGCCAACTGATGCAAATACTACGTGCAGCAACTGAATTTTAAAATGTTTTCAGGATTTATAGACACCAGCCAATAGTGACACACAAGGGCCTATTCATCGGAAAAACAACCAGTGAAAGCTAACTGGAGTCCAGCTTAAACAGGAAATGGACAGTGTTTAGCATTCCCATGCACACACAGGGGAAAAAACTGCCCTGTGAGTAATTTCAAATAAAAAGCACAGGGAATGTCATACACAACTTCTCTCTAAATATTCCAAAGCAGCAGCCAATTATCACTGAATCAACAAAGTGATTTTAATTCATACTGGACTTTTAGGAATCAGAAAAAGGGATGAAATCAGGGAACTACAGCAGCAATCTTACATATGGTTATACTTGTGCAATTCTCTCAGAAATCCATGTGACATGCACATAGCCACATATAGCATAAATGTTAATGATGCTGCTGTGTGGTACAAAAGATTTATTGGCAGGAGATGCTCAAATCATTTAGTTTGGAGCAACCTCTAAGAAAGGAATTCCAACAGGACTACTCCAGTATAAATAGCTTCAGAACTGCAGGGATAATATATAGTTATTGAGTGGCAAGTAATAAAGTAATGCCTTCCTTAGACTTACTGCACCACCAAACACATGCTTCAGACAATAGGGCAACGCTATACTGTTGTAAGCCGCCCTGATTGGGTTCCCAAAGGGCGGGATAAAAATAAAATTTATTATTATTATTATTATTATTATTATTATTATTATTAGAATATTGTGATTATAGCAGCGATATTAATAGGTAATAAATAGATTAGTGAGCCAGCATAGTGTAGTGATCTGAATGCTGGATTAGGACTCTGGAGACCAGGGTTTGAATCTCAGCTTGGTCATGTAAACTTACCGGGTGACCTTGGGCAAGTCACACACCGTCAGCCTCAGAGGAAGACAATGACAAATCCCCTCTGAAGAAACTTGCCAAGAAAACCGTGATAGGTTCACCTTAAAAGTAAAGGTAAAGATGTTCCCTATTGACAAGGTTGTCAAGTCATGTTGGACCATAGGGGGTGGTGCTCATCTCTGGTACTAAGCCAGTACCATTTCTGGTACTAAGCTCATCTCTGGTACTAAGAGAGTCAGAGACTACTCTTTGATCATGTGGCCAGCATGACTGCACAGAACGCTGTTTACCTTCCCACCAAAGTGGTACCTGTTTATTTACTTGCATTTGCATGCTTTTGAACTGCTAGGTTAGCAGAAGCTGGGACTAGTGATGGGAGCTCACCCCATCATGCAGCACCCGGGTCTCGAACTGCCAACCTGCTGATCTTGCAATCAACAGCGTCTTAACCACTTGAGCCACTGCAGGGTCTCCATATGTCGGAAGACACACAACAACGACAACAAAAACAAATAATTACTATTTTAGGCATCAGTGGCCAGGAGTGAAGATTTCTTGAGGGCTATCAGATCATGCAAGCTTTAAAGATGTTTTAAAATACATTCTGTCCCTGTATAGGATGTGACTATTGCAGATCAACACAAGCATGTGACTGTGTATATGTGCGTGTTTCTTTGAGGGATAGTTTGGTTCTAGGCTAGCATGCTAATAGTGGGTGGGGCAATATCCTGAGGTGGGTGCTATTTCCTTCAGGGTTAAAAAGAGCAATAAAATGAGATGGTTTGTTGCTGGTAAGATTCCTAAGGTTGGGAAAACAGGTGGCACAATGAAAGCCCTTTGTAGAATTAGGCACAGATCCAGGCAATGTCAAGTAAAACAGGACAGGGCTCTAAGGCTTCTGCCCTGTTATCTCAGTACCTATCCACCAGGCATGCAGTTCTACAAAAAGCTCCACTGCCACCAAACATGAGGACTTCAACTATCAACCTCACTGCAACCACCCACTGTAAGGACTTTCCTTTACCCACATCTCAACCATCCATGTAAAGACCTCCTCCTGTCCTGCTGCTGTGGCCGCCAACTGTGAGGATTTACTAAATGCCTTCAGGGCCACTCCTTTGCTGCCCCTACAGACACTGTTAAGCTTATTGCACAGCACTTAAGGAATGGGAACAGAACGGGGCAAAAATGCATTTTACTGCACGGGAAAATGCCACTGATGCCGCTGGGAGTACCCAGGGCATTCCCCAGCTGTTCCTGGCAGCCAATTTTGAAGAACAATTTTGAACTGTCCTTCAAAAATCAGTTGCCAAGAACAGCTGGGGAACGCCTTGGGAACCCCCAGCAGCATCGGTGGTGTTCTCCCGTGCAGTAAAATGTGTTTTTGCTCCATTCCATTCTCTTCCGTTCCCTTCCGTTCCCGTTCTTGTAAGTGCCGTGCTATAAGCTTATGTGTCTGAACCCAATGTTTATATATCTAGTGTTCCTGGAGGTCAAATGCATGTGATACAGAAACAATACTTCATTATCTGAGGTCTAACATAACAAAACAGATTACAGGTTCAGTATCCCTTAGTCAAAATGCTTGTGACCAAAAGTAATCCATATTTCAATTTTTTGGACTTTAGAATACATGTATTTGCATATATATAATGAGACATCATGAGGCTGGTGAGAGAATCAGGATCTGTGAAATGGCAGAAATCCAAGATGTAGCGCTTGTCATATATCCAGGCCTCCTGCCATTTCACAAAGCCTCACATCTCTCTCCAGCCAAGTCTCCTTCCAGCCTCACAAATACAGTTAGCTGTCCTTATCCACAGATTCTTTATTAATGGATTCAACCATCTGCGGCTTGAAAATATTCTTTAAAAATATGAATTCCTAAAGCAAACCTTGCATTTGCCATTTTATATAAGGGACACCATTTTATTACACCAAACCTACACAACATGGCAGGAGGTAGGGGCCAAAATTAAAATAGGCTAAACTTCTTCAGGCTGCAAATAAGTTTTAATTAAATATTAATTAATAATAATAATTAATTAGTAATAATTAATATAATTAATATTAATTCCATCCTCATCCTCCTCTGCCAAGCCCCCTCCTCAGGAGAAAGCTGAACAGCAGAGGAGCCTTGTCTGGCCTTCTTCTTGGGGGAAAGCCAAGTGATGGAGGAGCCTTGAGGGATGAGTGTTTGCCTTTCTTCCTCCTCTGCCACCCAGCCTTCTCAGGAGAAAGCCAGGTAAAGGAGGACCTGTCCTCCTCCACCCGTCCTTCTCCTCCCTCTAAAATATGGTCTACAGCACCTGGTGTTCATTGGTGGCCTCCCAACCAGGTTGTTAACTGGAGCTGAGCCTCTTAGCTTCCAAGATCAGATGAAATCTGGTGCTCTTTGCTCCACTGAAAACTAGGAATGCAGAAACATAGGAAACTGTCTTATACTGGGAGACCATTTGTTCATCTAGCCCAATATTGTCAATTCTTGCTTGGCAGCATCTCTCCAAAACTGAGTTTCAGACATGTAGCTCCACCTGGAGAGTTTTAATGTCCACCATCCAAGTACCAAGTACTGGTGCTCCACCACTGATGTCCTGAGCAACAGAACTATACTTAGCTTCTGGGATCAGACAAAATTGGGTGTATTTAGGATGGAATGTTGATTGTTCTATAACTGCAACTGAAAAAAATGTTTAGTATTTAGATAGCATAGAATGAAAAGTGCAACAAGTTGATTGTTCTATAACTGCAACTGAAAAAAATGTTTAGTATTTAGATAGCATAGAATGAAAAGTGCAACAAGTACACTCTTCTGCAGATCTATGACCACTAAAAAGAAATGAAAGATACTCCCAAACCCAGTACAGAGACGATGATTTACCAAAGAAAAGATGCCAGAAAATATGGCCTTTTTATGGCATTATGAGTATTATGCACCACTTTGCATACTTATTACTCTTACTACTGTGTAGTAATTTATATCCCATCTTTTCTCCCAGTCTTCGACTAGAGATGCATTACAAAAGTTAACACAGATACAGCTAAAAAGGTTATGTTGTATAAAAGGAAATATAAATAAACTGTCAATAAAGTTTAAAGCAGTTAAAAACAAACTATTAAAAAGGCACAATAAATAAAGAAATCATAGCACACGAGAGACCCTTTCCCTCTGAGCAGTTAACTTTCAAAGACCTCTTGAAACAGAGAAAGGTCTTCACCTGCCTATGGAAAGACAGTAAGAAGGATGCCAGTCTAACCTCTTTGGGAAGGATGTTCCAGAGCCTAGGGGCAACCACTGAGAAAACCCCATCTCACATTCTCACCAACCATGTCTATGATAGGGGCAGGAATTAGAGAAGTACCTCCTCAGAAGATCTCAAAACAGGAGCAAGCTTATATAGAAACAGTCCTCCAAAAAATCAGGACCTGAGCCATGCAGGGCTTTGTACATAGCTCCTTTGATTTTTGCAGTCTGAATTTTCTTTATCCTGGCTTTCCGCTGTCCTGACTTGGCAGGGACAGACCCAATTAATACTCCATGGTCCTGCTTTCTAAAGCTTCTTTTAGAATGTCCTAGATTCTCTCTCCTCCTCCTGTTCCCCAGGGTTCAGCCCCCAGTCACAGCTCTTTGACTTTTTATATCAAATTAATATCAAAAGGGATGCTGTAGGCAGGTAGCCAAAAAAGAGCACCCCTAGCACAGAAAACCAGCCATGTCATATTAGGAAATCTGGATGGCTCAGCATGGGGGAAAGCCAAGGCACTTAGCTGAGATAAGATTGCTCAAGATTGCCCCATCTTACTTCTGTTGATGCAAATGTAGTTTGTACTCAGTGCAAATGTATAAGTGCAAATGTAGTTTGTACTCAGCCAACTCAACCAGAAAAGAGAGAAGGGGACAGAGAAGCTCAGGTAAAAGCAAACTACTGTGGGTTCTCCTAGTTTATTCATTCTTCTTCAATAACTTTTGTCCTTGCTTGGCTACACATGTCCCAGTTTTACTGGCATACCCCCTGAAGTGTTGGAGAGTATGCTCAGTTTGAAAATAGAACATGGTCTCCCAGCCTCTCTAAAGCAAAACTTTTCTTTACTATTTACTTCCTTGTACCCCAAATATTTTAAACTATAAGCCCCATAATCTCTTATTACAAGTCAAGCTAACTGGGGCTGATAGGAACTAAAATCCATCCAAAGGTACCAGTTTGCATACACTTCTATAATCACATCTTGAGTAGCAATAAGGAAGCTCAACAGTGAAATAAATAAATAAATAAATACCTTCAAAAATACTCAGCCTGAAGATTGGAGGACCCTGTCATGGCATATTTTTATCCACTGATTTGTTGTGTGTATGAATGTTGTGTTGTTTGCAAAAGAGCTTGCTTCTCTCCCAGGTCTTGGTTTGTTCTGTGCTATTGTGCTCTACACAATGGCTGTAGAAACCCAAGGACAGTTTGAAAAGCTTGAGTGCTGGAAGCGCTGTAGCAGGAAGGGTCAAAGAGACAGTTTGACAAGGGCAAAGGGGCTCTATATGGGGATTTTTCAGAATGTTTCGGTCGGCATTGGAAAAGCAGCACTGAAATTAAGAAAAAAAAATAGTCCTTACAGCTATAGCAGCTTCTGCAGAAAAGAATTTGGGTGTGCTAATGATGAGTGGAGGCAGAACATCTGACATCTGTTATGTTCTCAGATGTGATCCAAGGCAGAATAAAATAGGAAGGATTATAGACTCCTAGCTATAGTGCAGGGGTAGCCCTACTGTCTGGGCAGACAAAACACTGTTATCTACTTCCCAGTACCATCTGACTGGTGGAGGATAGAAGTTGCTCTTAGATTTTGGAAAGGAAGAATTTTGACAGCATACTAGATATAGTTGTTTCTACATCTGGTAAATCTAATCTCCACCATGCCAGCCCCAAGGAGCATCAACTACCTCTCTGTAAGTGGTCTCCCATCCACTGCCCCTCCCTTCTGCATATATTCCTTTTATACTTTAGATTTTTGTTATTTTTTAAATAAACAGTGCCTGTAGGCAAAACTGGATTCCAGAGTAGCATATGCAAATTAAAAAATTCAATATGGTAATACAGCAACATAACATTTCGAACAATAATTCTATAAAGTCAAGAGATTTTACTTGACATTCAACTATAACTGTAACACATTGCAAATGTATTTTTCATTGAGCTTACATGATTTTTTTTCCTCAAAGAAGGCTTTAAAATGGCTCTGGTGCATTCTTTCTGTTGAAAAGCATTATGAAGTTTGTGGGTTTTTTTAAAATTTGTTTCTGGAGGCTGAAAAGCATATGCAAACTAAAAATATGATGATGCATTTCTCAGACAGACATTCTAGAATAATGGAGAAGCAAAGAGAATGGAGACATAATTAAGAATATAGCTGGATATTTCATGAACTTGTAGGAATAGTATCTATTTTTATTTTTTACTGATTTGATAGGGTATATTTATATCATACAATTACAATAATTTGATGCCACTTTAACTTCCAGTGCTCTGTTCTATGGAATCTTGGATTTTATAGTTCGAGTATTGGACTGAAACTTTGGAGACCAGGGTTTGATTCCCAGCTTGGCCACAAAATCCACTGGGTGACCTTGGACAAGTCACATGCTCTCAACTTCAGGGGAAGGCAATGCCAAACCTCTTCTGAACAAATCTTGCAAAGAAAATCCCATGATAGGTTCACCTTGGGGTTGTCATAAGATGGAAACTACTTGAAGGCACAGAGCAACAACAGTAACAACCAGAGAGAATTAGTCCACTCCCCTGAACTACAGTTCCCAAGGTACTCTGAATGCTCGTCTATACTAGTCTAATCCTCAGTTCTTTTTCCCCAGTTACCTTGTTGCTTTCTAAATATTTAACAAAATTACAAATCTCAGGATTCCATAGGATGGAGCCTATGGAACTGCTATAATTGTGCACTATGGACACACCCTTAATTAAATTTATATCTCGCTTTTCCTCAGTTGAGCTTCAAAGTATTGCACACGGCTCTCTTCTTCTCACATTATCCTTACAACCCTGTGAGGTAGGCCCCAAGTCACCTAGTGAGTTTGATGGCTCTATGGGAGCTTAAACCTGGTCCTCCCAAGTCTCAGTTCAACACTATAACCACTGTTATAACACAGGGTCTCTATTTTGAATTTGGCTGGAGTCTATTTGCACAATTGATTTGCTGCTGTGAGTCTAGCACAGGGGTTGGCAACCTTTGTTGCTGGGGGGCTGGGTGGGGGGAATGGCGCGGGGGCCGGGCCATGCTGCTGCTGTCCTGCGCATGCGTGTGCATGTGGGGGGTGCCATTTTGGAAGGCCCCAGAGTGCCTGGGCTGCTGAAGCCTTGCCAGGGCCCAGGGAAGGCCCCAGAGCACCTGTGCTAGGTGAATTCGCCTGACGCACACGTACTGAGGCCTTGCCAGCACCCAGGGAAGGCCCCAGAGTACCTGTGCCAGGTAAATTCGACCAGCACATGTGCGGTGCACGCTGCGGCCTTACCAGAGCCCAGGGAAGGCCCCAGCGCACCTGCACTGGGCGAATTCGCACGCCGTACGTGCACTGGAGCCTTCCCAAGGCCCAGGGAAGGCCCCATGGTGGCTGTGCCATGCGAATTCGCACGGCACAGCCGCCATGGGGCCTTCCAAAATGGTGCCTGTGCTCGTGCGCAAGCATTCGCAAGTGCAGGCGCCATTTTGGACACCAAAATGGTGCCCGTGCTCATGCGTGGCGCGCTGGTGTGCGTGGGGCAGCCGACCCCTGGTCTAGCAGCAGTAATAAAAGAGAGTCTAATTCTATGTATACAGTTTACTGTTTATCCACCCCTCAATCCCCCTGCATCCTGGATGGTGAAGCAAAAAAATTCAGGAGCTATTCAGGGGGTCTTAAACCAACTTGTGCTGAACAGCTTTGAGTTAAATTCTTATTTGTTAGCTTGTGATTTGAAGTGTCATAATCTGAAGCATGATTTATATTTCAATCCTATTTCATACTACCTTGGGGGCTACAGGAGACTATCAGAGGTCTGGACAGCTTTACCATCAAGAATGCTGGCTGTCTTCCAAGCAATTCTTTCAAGTCTCATTGTTTGGTAGGAAACAAACAAGGGGAACAGTGCTGGGTGGGCACACAAAAAGGCTTAAAAATAGAAAGGCAGCTTAAGGGAGCCAAGCTTCTTGATGGTAGCTTCCTCCGCAGATAACATCCTACTGCCTTGTTCTAAAAGGAAGCCCAGAAACAGACTCAATCAAATACTGATCTTGGGCCACTTAGTACCAAATGGCTACAAACATAGCCTGGCTATCCATAGAAGGAATGCCACACATGGAATACACAAGAATGAACCAAGGAACTGAATTTGGTTTGGATTTCTTTTGCAGAAAATGTTGCAGTGATTCAAAACTGTTATATTAACTGTGGTATGTTTCAAACCAGCACAACAGGGATTGCAAGGAACTATAAAGCAGTGTTTGGGTTCGGATGTTGCTGAAGTTTGAGGTAAAATCAGTTATACATCTCCCTACTTGATAATTGTCCACACTTCAGCATACGGGGTGAGCAGCAGCAAGTGGAATTCCTCATATTTTGCCCAAATCCAGGTGAACAAACCCAAGGCCAAAAAAGCAATTTTGGTACATGAGGCAGAATACTCCACAAATAACAACAACAACAACATTTATTTATAACACCCTTTTCACCAAAGGGTGGTACATTAGAACATATACAATCAAAAACAAACAATATAGCACAACACTATAAAATGCTGAATACTAAAATAATATACATACGCTAAAAACAAATACAAACAAAATCCTCATCAGTTGCTACCCATAGCCACCATAGCTACACACAGCAACTTAATTCAGCAAATCTAAGAAGAACATCTTCAACCCTTAATGAAAACGGATAAGATCCTATTCCAACTGGAGGTGTAAAGGAAGATAGTTTCACAAATGTGGAGCCAGGTTCTGAAGGACAGAGTCTTGATGGAGTTGTATGTGTTGGTGGAGCCACCAATAACCTTTCATCTGTAGAACTTAAATTTCTAGATCAGGGGTCATCAACTTTTTTTTGCCGCGGGCCGGGAGCGGGGAATGGCGCTGGGAGCCGGGGCGAGCATGTGCACATGCGCACGATGCCCACCATCATGCGCATGCGTGCATGCGTGGGGGGTGCCATTTTTGAACACCCAATGGTGACGGTGCCATGCAGATTTTGGGCATTCCAAAATAGCGCCCGCCATCATGCGCAAGTGTGGGTACCATTTTGGACGCCAAAATGGTGCCCGCGCTCACACGCGGCGTGGTGGTGGCAGCGGCAACCCGTGGGCCATAGGTTGCCGACCCCTGTTCTAGATGGTATATACTATGCTAGCCAAGCTGCCAGATATTGGGGGAGGTTAAACTGCAGAGCCTTAAATACTTCTCACTGAAGCAGTAAAAAACGAAATAAGAAAAATTCCATAGATATCAATTTGCAGCTCTTCCAAGACATCCAAAATCTGTTGCCTAAACCAGGTGACTACTCAACCTAATGGAAGGGTGGACTGTATTACCCTGTAAACTAAAGGGAAACAATCTCTCTTTACTGCAAGCAAACACATAATATAAATTAATATGGGAGGTGTTAATCCCCTCAAGAGCTACATGGATTATATGACTGTTTTAGGGTTTGCTCTCATTTTCAAAAAATGGCCAGACTTTAGAAATGTTACTCTTTGGACTACAATTTCTACAGTCCCCTGGCTGCGGTTTCTGTGAGGTATAGTCCAAAAAAAAAAAAAAAAAAAAAAAAAAAAAAAAAAAAGAGAGAGAGAGAGAGAGAGAGAGAGAGAGAGAAAAGAAAAAGAAAAGCATTTTTTTTCAAGTGCTGAACAGGGTCTTCTCAATCTGTTCCCAATCTAATGATTGGGATATTTCAGACTACAAATCCTGTCATCTATGATCATTGGCTGATCAGAAGTGTAACCTAAAACATTGGAAAGCATCAGGTTTGGGCAAGGCTGCTCTGATATCTAATAGTACCATTAAAGGTAAAAGATAAAGATGTTCCCCGTTGAAAAAGTTGTCAAGTCGTGTATGACCATAGGAGGCGGTGCTAATCTCCATTACTAAGCCTAAGAGCCAGCATTGTCAGAGACTACTCTGTGATCATGTGGCCAGCATGACTGCACAGAACATTGTTTACCTTCCCACCGGTACCTATTTATCTACTTGCACTTTTACATGCTTTTGAACTGTTAGGTTGGCAGAAGCTGGAACTAGTGACCGGAGCTCACCCCATCATGCAGCACCCGGGCCTTGAACTGCCAACCTGCCAATCTTGCAATCAACAGAGTCAGTGTCTGAACCGTTTGAGCCACTTCATTCCTAATAGTAGCATTACAACTTACTTATATAGTCAGCCCTCAGTATCCATGGATCCAACTAACCACAGTTTGAAAATATTCACCAAAATTCACAAAAAAAACCAAACACCACACAAAAAGCAAACCTTGATTTTGCCATGTTAAACAAGTGATGCCATTTTACTATGCCATTGTATATAATGAGACTCAAAGATCCATGGATTTTGGTGCCCCCGAACCAAACCCCAGTGGATTCCAATGGTATTTTAATTCCGAAATGTTATTTTCTGTATTTCTGAAATTACATCATGATCCACGCAAAGGTTTTCTGTAATCCTTTTTTACCACACCCCAAATTGTTTTTTGTGTGTATGTTTGACCATGTTAACTAGACATTAAACAAATATTTGGGGTCTGTAAATACTGCAAGCAACACTAGCATCTATTGGATCTGGGAATTAACAAGGCTAACCCTCTCTGGATTTTTTTTTTACATTTCAGAGATTTAGGCAATTGCATACTAGTCTCATGACATGTTTTCTATTAGAGAATTAAACTGCAGGCATCTTAAGGAGTAGTCTTTAGTCTACAAAAAGGTTGTCAGGCATAATGAAATATATTTGTCTTTGCCATGCCACAAGTCAATCTGTTTTTGCTGGGAGAAAAACTAATGCAACTACTGTACTCTTCTCAGATCTGTAGTATGGAGGTTTGTCCCTTTTACCAGCTGTTTCCTCCCTGCTGCCTATCCCCAAGAACCCCTGGGACTAGTAGTTCTTGAGAGAAAATTTCAGAGCTGAGGAAATCACTCTGACTCATACATCTCTGACTCTAACTTAAATGTCTTCAGGTCCTTCCACAATATAAAATTAGCATGCTAAAATTCCATTTTAACTGCCATGGCTACCCTTAAGATTGATAGTTTGTGGAATTGTATTCAGAATTCTCAGCCAGAGAGCACTATTGACTCACTAAACTACAAACCCCAGGATTCCATTGGATGTTGTCATGGCAGTTATTATAATCATAGTGCTATAGTGTGAAAGGCTTCTTATTCTCAAGAAAGTTAACAGCTCTACCTAGAATGGTATCTGTTTTGGTATATCAATATTTTTGAGAGGCTCTATAAAAATTCACAAGATTGAGACAATTTATGTAATAAAGAAATCTTCTCAGGCACAATTATAACCTCTCTCACAACTCACCTACAGATTAATTAGATGCAGAGGAGTTAGATATAGAAAGTCCTCTGCTTCCAGGTGACATATATCCCCCTGAATCAGAACAGCTAGTGGCAGATACAGCTAAGGAGGAAGTAGAGCAGGGCAACCCTCCCTACATCAGCCAGAGTTGAGGAAATAGACCCATTGAAACCATCATGACAAAGAACAGTGAAAAAGAAGCCACCACTTCTTAAATAAGAAATGCTGAGCAATTAAGCACTTGGCATCTCAAGATCAGGTCCCACAACAGCTGCCATTGCCTACTTCCTGCTTGTGAATTTATTTGGATTCTTGACCTCTGGATTAGCATGTAATGTACATATCTTTGCCTTTCCTTTATGCTTTTACTTATTAAGTCTGTTGGTTTTTTTCATTTCTAGAATGGTTAACACTTTGCTACTACACCTCCCTTCAACTTTGATTTTGCCATTTTGTAAAAGGGACACCATTTTACCATGCCATTGTATTTAATAGGATTTGAGCATTCATGGATTTTGATATCCCCGGGGTGGGGGTGGAGGTCCTGGAACCAAACTCCAGTGGATACCATGGCCCCACTTTATAGTCAATGCAGGCTGTTTCCTCAAAGTTAAAGAAATGGTGAGGAGACAGTATGGAAACTCTTCTCTCACCTAATCTAAAGGGGACTAGAGGATATAGCTAAGAGAGAGAAAGAGATTATCTCTTTGTATGTCTGTATTTAGCCTTTTTCTAACTTGGCAAGATTTTGAAAACCCCAAACACATGTGCTTGTAAAAGCACATTTTTACAACTACTTTTTTTTACAACTACAGAATCCCCCAGATAATACAGTCAATGGCCATGCTAGTGGGAGATTCTTAAAGAGTTGTAATTAGAGTTGCCAGTTGAAAAATAGGACAGGGCAGTGCTCCTGTTCCTTTAATGATTGGGCAGAAAAAGGAATTTCAGCAGGTGGAGTCAGTGTAACCAGCAACACTTATTAAAAATGTAGGAGCCCTGTGTTGCTTTTCACCTGGTTGGCTTCATTGTAATCCAAAGCTGAGCTTTCAGTGTATAACTTTGGGGGGCTAAGCAGATGGGCGGCACGGGGCCGCCCCGGGAAGCTGTGCATCGGGGCCGAGGCATCCGCATTCCTCGGCCCCGTGGCGCAGCTTCACCGCCCCAGGAAGGAGTGCTAAAATAGTGCTCCTTCCACAAATCGCCGAAGGTGCACTGCAAAAGGCTGCCGGCGCACCTTCGCTGCCTCTTCCGCTGCAGCGTGTGCAGACGCTGCAGCAAAAAGGCATCATCGGAGCACCAGCCGTGCGGAGGGCCGGCTGCTCCGATGACGTTTTCGGGAAGGGGTTGGGGCGCCCAGTGTGCGGCTGCCCTTCCCCTTCCTTGCCCTGAAGACAGTGCTTTGCGCCATCTGCTTCCCCTATTTGTGATCCCTGCAGCTAGACATTTGACACTGCACAAAGTTGATGTGTTCCTCATTGCTGTGGGTGGAATGATACAGTTTCTCTCTCCTCCCACCATCTTCCATTGCCATTTATTTTTCCCTTACAAGAAATGTGGCCCACGCTTTGGTGGCAGATCTTGCCTGCTCCTTGAAGTGAATGGTACCAGCAAGTCAATCACTAAAATATACAATATACAAGTGCCAAGTCAAGTGTCAGTTTTGCCAAGTCAAGCCTAAGTGAAGTCACTGAAATATCGGGATTATTTTCATAACTTGATTAAACCATTAAAACAGGAGTGGGAATCTTGTGGTTCACTAATTAAATTGTATGTGTCCATTAAGGCTTTCTGGTTTATAACTTTCCTTGCCTTTGATTCATATCTTCTTTGATTCCAGAATTCTGAGGGTGGGATTCTAATAAAAGAAGAATGATATAGGAGGGCCTCTCAACTGGTAAGAGGTGCTATCAGCCTGTCATTATCCAGTATAATATGCCCAGAAGCACAAAAAAACAAACACACATGTTCTGATTAAATATGTATATTTTGATTAAAAGGAAATTAAAAATGAATTTTAATCAAGGAACGGAAAGTTAATTGCATATTTATATGAAATGCATATTGATATTGTTTTCTATTAACCCAATGGAACTAAAAAGTTAAAGGAGACTAATATCCTCTCAAATAGGTAGGTAGGTTGGACCTGCCTTGACTTCTTTCTCTACAGGAATTCCCTTTACTACTCCTATACAGCATTTTGTTTTAATTTTCTTGTTGCTGTTCTGAAGCTTCAAGATGGTTTTTATAATGGTTTTCTAAACATGATTTGTTCATAGAGGGTTTGACATTGCCTTCATCTGAGGCTGACAGAGAGTGACTTGCCCAATGTCAGACAGTGGGTTTCCATGGCCAAGCAGGGATTTGAACCCTCGTCTCCAGAGTCCTAGTCTAGCCCCCAAACTACTACACCACACTGGCTGATTTAATTTTCTCAGCATGGCCCAAATGTTTCTAGTCAACCAAATTAATATGAATATATAGACCAATGATGGCAAACCTTTTACGCACTGAGTGTCCAAATTAAATGGCCTTCCAGCACCGGGTGTTACCCTGTGCTGGAGGCAGGAGTTCCAAGGTGAATGGGACTTCCAGGGGGAATGGGACTTCTGGGGCAGGACATCTCCCCCACCCCCACCCTCGCACCTTCCCAGGTCTTCACCTGCCTTTCCAAAGTCTTGAGATGGGCAGGAGAAGGAGGAACAGGCCCTTGCCTTTTCCTCCTCTTCCTCACTCCACGTGCCAGGGAAAATGACTTCATGTGCCATCTCTGGCATGTATGCCATAAGTTTGCCAACACAGATCTAGACAATAAACCTAATCCAGAATATTAAGATTAATGTAAAAACACCTTTACAACTAGCAAATGTATTACGGCAGAAGCTTTTATGAATTAATCCCGCTTCAGATGTCTGTTATATTGAGCTCATCAGACCTCCTCGCACACAACCATTTGTGTAGTGCAAGTATGTGCATTTGTATCCTATGTAAATATATTTGTCCATGTGGGGTGAGGTACATACCAAGTTTGGAAAGAACTGAATTCCGATTTGAGCATTTGCTTAACTATTTGAATTTTATGTGCAACATTGTATAGAAAAGACCTGTAGCCTTGGGCAATTCAGTAATGCTTGACATAGCATAACTTGCAGAACTGCTCAGAAGTTAAAATTAATTCTGAAGCCAAGAATGGCTAGCATATGGCAAACTGAGGGAGAGTCAGCATCAACTTTATTATTGGCAACATGAGCAGTCGTGGAAAATGCAGCAGCTTCTGCACCTGTTCTTCCTATTCTCTTGCCCCACTAGGGATAAAATGGCTTAGACAGAAAGAGATTAGGAACTCATCCTTTCTTTTTTGCCTGCTTGCTTCCTCTGCTTGCCATATATCCCAAAGTGTTACAGGCAGATTATCCTTCACCCTCCTGGCTTGGGCACTTCCACTGTTGATGGACAACAGGCTCTAACAGGCCTTTCTTTCCTATAAGGATTGCTCTGTATCGAAACCATAAAGTAGGCAGCTCATGATGCCTCCCCTTCCACCATTTCTGAGTGAGACACCTCCTTATCACAGTTCATGGGCCACCACTACATGGAAAGATTAATCCTATTCTTACCCACCCACCTATCCACCCACTTAAAAAAAAAATCAGGAATAGTTTTGTGGCAATCTTACATGTGTTTGGTATAACCTGGAATTTCATACATAAGTCATGGAAGTAGAATTCAAAGATTAACTGTGTTAGTAAAATCAGTATGTAAAGAGATCTTGTAGTACCTTTGAGACTAACTGAAAGAAAGAAGCGTCAAGAGCTTTCATAGACTTCAGTCTATGTCCTCAGATGCATTTGGTTTGCCAGCCTTGTGATCTGAAATACATATAGTCACGTGAACGCATTACACCGTCTGTCTCTCTCTATCACAGGGGGAGGAAGGAATAGCAATATAAATGTAAAGCAAATTATCCAGACAAAAATATAAAAACGGATGTGGTATAATATAAAGCAAACTGACAAACTGTTGTGTGCATCCAAGTAATTTTTGACTTATTGTGACCCTAAGATAAGCCTATCATGGGGTTTTCTTGCCAGGTTTCTTCAGAGGGGGTATGCCATTAACATCTTCTGAGGTTGAGAGTGTGACTTGAACAAGGCCACCCAGTAGTTTTTATGCTCAAGTAAGGAATTGAATCCTGGTCTCCAGTAGCATAGCTGAACACTCAAACCACTAAAGTTTAAACCATGCTGGCTCTCAAACTAACAAATACCTATAACCAAAATATAGAGATTAGAAAATAATATTCAACTGAATTTCATAAAGCTTTGGAAAAACCAAGGAAGTTTTAAACTGAGATTTAAAAACAGTGAGGGAAGGGTCAGTCTGAAAATATTCAGGGAGGCAAATCCAGGAGTATGGAGCAGTAAGTGAAAAGGTAGGAAGGCATGTCAGATATCAGACAAAGGAGGCTTCCATTTCATCACATGTTTTACAGTATGGTAACATGATTCAAGAGTAGACAGGAAACTGGATAAGATGTGTATATATAGGGGGAAAAGAAAGTTGGAGGAGAAGTTGGAAGAGGGAGGTTGTATCAGTGTGTCAAGTCAAACAATGAATCATGTGTGACAGGAAAACAATTCTAACAGTGCAGCTATATTTAGGGGACTTCTCTCTTTCTCTTTGTTTTTCTTCATCTCCCCCACCCCACTCCCTTCCGCCTTAATCTTTGCTTCAAAAGGAGCCTGGCAGTTAGGTGGAGACTGAACAAATCATAGATGGATATGAATTTGATGCAGTAAAATGCTCTGATGAGAAGAAGAAAGAGAACTCCCACAAAATAGATCTGCAATATTGCCTTCTCTTATCTCCAAATGGTAAAGGCATATGCCAGGACTGAGTTTTTTTTAATTGTTGTTAATTGCTGTCAAATTGACATGGATTTATGGTGACCGTACACATAAGAGACCTCATCCTGTTATCAACTACGGCTTCCTTGATTGTGTTTATTCACCTGTAATGTGGTCTTCATCTTTTCTTCCACTTTACCAAGCATGACTGTCTTTTCTAATGAGTCATGTCTTCTCAAGATATGCCCAAAGTACAAAAGTCTCAGTTTAGTCATTTTGGCTTCTAAAGAGAGTTCAGCCTGGATTTGTTATATGTCCCATTTATTTGTCTTTTGGCAGTCCATAATATCCATATCCCACTCCTCCAATAGCACAATGAGTTGATTTTCTTCCTGTCTGTTTTTTTCAGAGCATTTTACTATTTTCACAATCATACATAAAAATCAGAAATATTACATAATGGATGATCTGATGTTGGTATTCACTTATATATCTTTACACTCGAGGATTTTGTCTATTTTTTTCATAGCTGCCCTCTCAGGTTCTAGTTTTCTTCTGATTTCTTGACTACAGAGATAATCAGATCCTTTGTCAATAAAAGTTCCTTCTTTTAAAAAGACATTTTATTACATTTCTTTAGGCTTGAATTCATTAATATAGTTTAAATGAGAGAATGAACATGTAATTCATTGACCAATTAATAAAGATAATAAACAGGAGATGGTGGCAAGTATAAATATTACAGAAAAATTGGCCAGGTTTATTGGTCACATAAAGAAGTAGTTTTAGCATGGGATTACAACTCTGACGATCAGGATTTGATTCCCCACTTGGCCAAGGAAAGCCCAAAAATGTTCAGCCCACAGAATGTGATAGGGTGACTTTGGGGTTACCATGAGTCAGAAATTACTTAAATGCACACAACAACACCTCTGACTATAAGGATTTTATTGCAGTCATTCCATGGTATCCTTCCACAGGAATCCATATTGTGGTGAAAGAATATAGACCTGTCTAATATCATGTATATGTGTAATAAAAAAGTGCCAGCCCAGGTCTCTTAGAAGGTATAATGACTTTGTCATAAATCTAGCCTGACATATTGGGTTAGCATTTTAGTTATAGATTTAGGTTGATCAAATAAATCAGTTTTATTGTCACTCACATTTTTGTATACCTAAAATACTTTCCATCAAATTTGATAGGAAATGTGTGAATTTTTAAGACCTTTCAAAAAACGATAGGAAACAAAAAGGAACTCTTGATCATCTAGATCAGTGGTTCCCAAAGTTTGGTCCTCTAGGCGTTTTGAATTTCAGACCCAACAATTTTTCACTTTTGGTGATGGTGACTGGGTCTTCTGGGAGTTGATGTCCAAACACCTGGAGGATAAAAGTTTGGGAATCACTGATCTAGACTAACCAAGTTCAGTATATGTAGTTATTCTCAATAAGGAGAGAATTCTGTTGGACATGCTTGTCATGGAGCTATTAAATATAAGGTTACTGATGTTGTGTACCTTCAAGTCATTTCTGACTTATGGCAACCCTAACGTGAACCTATCATTTGTTCAGAAGGCGTTTGCCATTGCCATCCTTTGAGGTTGACAGAGTGTGACTTGCCCAAAATCATCCAGTGGGTTTACATGGCAGAGCTGGGATTTGGACTCTGGTCTCCAGAGTCATAGTCCAATACTCTAACCACTATACCACACTGATTCTCAAAATATCAAATATCAGATACCTCCTAGGAAAAAAAGAGTGGCAATTCTGTTATTCAGCAACACAAACAGGTTGAATGTATGAGGTATTCAAAGCTGCAGTTTTACAAGCTGAGCCTAGGGATGGATGATTCTGTCAATTTCACTTCCTCCTACATTCTTTCTATTGAATTTATGTAGAAATGTGCAAATTTTGAAAAGTTCTTATTACAAATTAAACAAACAGAATCTTCACCCATCTGTAATTACTAGGCTAGCTGGATACTGAATTATGTTTGTAATGATAATTTCCATCTCATTGCCCTTGAGCCCTGAAACATAAACAGTTGCTGCTTTCAAAGCAAGACATTGATCTCCAACCTAAGCACTTTAAAATCCTGTTCCTTCTGTCACAAACTTTGGAGTTTATCACACGGGAGGCAAAGCTCCCAAATCCCATGGATAAACAGGGATTAAATCCAGGAATATCCCACAAGAGCAGGATTGTTTTCAGACGACGGTCCCCAACGTCACCATTATCCTATAATTAACCCATGAATAAAGTGGCCAAAATATTCCTGAAAATAAAAAGTAGCCAAAAGCAGCCAAATTGCACAATTTAATTAATGGTATCCTGGGTTAATTCCAGGACAATGGCAATGTTGGGAGATGTCGTTGGAAAACAATCCTGCTCTTGCGGGATATTCCCAGATTTAATCCCCGTTTATCCACGGGATTTGGGCGCTTCCCTCCCACGTGATAAACTCCTTTGTGCTTATTTCATTTAACTTGCAGACAGGAAATTTCACTATGCAGACAGGAAATTGCAGCATGGTCCATCTCAAGAATACTGGGAGGCTGGGGGATTTGGGGAGTTGTTAAAAAAAAAAAACATTTGCAAGATCTGTGGGTGAGTAACACTAAAGTGAAAAACTGATAAAAAATAGTTGAAATCCAAAGCTTTTCTTCCCAGCCCTAGTCTAGTGCTTTATCTTTCAAAAGTCTTATAGGAATATTGCCATTGCTGGTGTTCTTCACTGTTGCTATCACTCTTTTCAGCACAGTGCTCACTGATGTTGTGAGTATGAATAATTACAGTGTGCTAGCTAAACTCTCATTCAGGTACAGTTTCCTTAGTTCACTTAGCATTTGATGTTTTTGAAATATGCTGCCTTTTATGTTTTGATGTTTATCAAATAATTCTTTCTTTTGAGAAACATAAGCCTTATTTTCTCAATATCTCAGCATGATCAATGTGAAGGGCATCCAATATATGTTTATAAAGGAGGACTTGGCTGGATTTTGTGCCTCTGGGGTGGGGCAGGACATGAACCCCATTTCATACCCACAATTTCGGTCTGGTTGGTTAGTTTGCAAAACATAACTCCTGAAAAAAAGAAACGAGAGTAGTCACTAACTTGATTCAGAGGCAGCAAATATTTTGGACAGGATCACTTGGATACATGCAGCATTTATATGGCCAAGGAGAGGTAGCAGTGTAGCACCATATATACCTACTGTAACTATTGTCATAGGCCTATCTACATTTTGTTGGGCATTCCTGAATTAACTTGGTTTTCATTTCTATTGAGCAATTGTATGAATCCCTATTGGCCAAGACTATGAAACCAAAAGAAAACAAAGCTTGTAGTCCTTTGAGGTGGTAACTAAGGGTGCCTTCATGTGTATATAAAATTGGGTATAAGATGTTTTGCAGTGGTGATAATTCTTATGGCTTCAGAATGTGTGCTGTGTGCAAGTGCTACTGACTGCCTGTCTGTTTCTTGGCAGTATTCATTTATGACAGCCTCAGTCTAAAGCCTATAAAGGGGATGCAGTGGCACAAGTGGTTAAGACGCTGATTCTATTGATTGCAAGATTGGCAGGTTGGCAGTTTGAGGCCCAGGTGCTGCATGATGGGATGAGCTCCTGTCGCTAATCGCAGCTTCTGCCATCCTAACAGTGTGAAAGCATGCAAATGCAAGTAGATAAACAGATACAACTTCAGTGGGAAGGTAAACAGCGTTCTGTGTAATCATGCTGTCTACATGATCACAGGGTAGTCTCTGACAATGCTGGCTCTTTGACTTAGTAACAGAGATGAGCACCACCCCTTGACAACCTTGTCAACAGGGAATACCTTTACCTTTTTTAAAGCCTCATATAGTTCAGGTTCAGGTTATTTGAATATGGTATTCTTCCATATGATGCGACCTGTGTTTTGAGATCTTCTGGGGAGGCTCAGCTCTCTGTCTCACCATTTTCACAGGTACCTTTGGTGGGGATGTGGGAGAGGGTTTATCAGTGGCTTCTCCCAGACTCTGGAACTCCCTTCCTAGAGAGGCTGGACTCTAGACCCCTTGCATACTATCTTTCTGCAAATAGGTAAAACCCTTTTTATTCCAGCAGGCTTTTTGAAATATGCTGTCTTTTATGTTTTGATGTTTATTAAATAATAATAAGTCTTGCATAATATGTTAGACTTTTATTGTTACTGTTTTAATTTGCTTTAACTGGTTTCAGTTTTATGATGGTTTAATTATTTTTTTAATGCATCAGTGATGTTATGAATAGACTTGGAAATCTGTAGACCTTCTGGCCAACCTGAGAGCTTCAGGAACTGTACAACCAAAGTCTATGTCCCATTTCCCCTTCTTTTGAATGGAAGGCACTTGGATCTCGAAGATGGAGAAAGAAGTGATGCAAGTGACTCATGCTTCATTCTTCTCCCATGTTCGTAGTTATGGAGCACAGTTCTAAAAAACAGTTTTAAGAGGTTGGCATTATAGAAACAATGGATCACTGGCTTTATGTGGGCCCAATATGATCATGGGATAGCAAAGAGGCAAGGAAAAACTGCTCTTCATTTTCCAGTTTGGATCATTGGAACAAGGTAAGAAAGAATAGGAGAGAATTTCTGGAAGGTAGAAGACAGGAGGTGCAAAAGGGTACTTATGTGTCTATGTATTTTTCCGTGTGTCTTCCAACTAACTCAGGATGTCATGCATAGTGTTCTTAACTTAGCACCTAGAACACAAACATATTGTCTAAATTCAGAAGCTAAGCAGGGATAAATTAGGTTACTACTTGCATGGAAGATTACAAGGGAATACTAGTTAGGATTTCCAGCTGGGAAAGAACTTGCCTGAAACCCTATAAAACTGCTTCTGGTCAGTATCAACAGTATTGAGTTATACAGACTAATGTTGTGACTCAATATAAGGAAGCTTTCTGTGTTGTTTTTTATACTCAGAGTAGTCATATGTGGTAGATGAAATGCAGAAATAGTAGTGTGCCAAAATATCTAAACAAGTATGATGGGAGAGTATAACATACTGCACCCTGTTGTAGTAAACTATAGGTGGTGTGCAAAAGGTTCTGGGTTCAAACACTGGCATCTCCAGTTAAAAGGATCTTAGGGGGGAGGAGACAAGTACAAAGAGGGCATGGGACATTCCCATCCATGATACCCTCCAGCCCTAGAAACCTTCTTGGTTATTGCACAGGCACAAAAGATTCCGGACACCTTTTCTTGGGTAATAAACTGGCCACAACTTTATATCTTTACAGGGTCTTAAAACAGTTTTCATTTACAAGAACTCAATTATTCATAATTTTGTTCTTGATACATGTGTCCATGTATTTAACTGGCGGATCTATCGAGGTAAACCATGCCCAGCACGACATGTGTCAAGAACATCCTATTCAAATTAGTTACACAATTTCAATAAATCATCCCTCCCCCACACACCGGAAATGATGTCGTAATCAAACATATGATGTAATTAAGGTATGACATCATCAACATTTTTATGATGTCATAGAGAATTTAATTAACACAATGACGTATACCATTCATCCACATTAATTAATTCAATTTGATAAGTTCAATTAACTGAATTATCCCCTGGGGGGGGTCCCTGCCCGCCACAGGAGAGGGCCAGCCTAGCTTGGCATCCCCTCCCCCCCAGAAGAGCTCGTTCAATGTAACAAGCAACAGAATCCAAGTATACGTCACATCCCTCAGGGGAGAGATGAACCCCATCGCTCCTGTACAGATGTGGCAACCAAACGTGAATTCCCTCATGTTCAACAACCAAAATCCCCAGTTCCATCAACTTCTTAGCCACAGTCCTGTTCAACCAATGGCGAGCGGTGTTGATGGCCGTGCACCTGCCCAAGTATGACGAGGCAAAAATTTAGTCCACAGAATAACAGTATGAGGCAATCTTCACATAATGTCCCACATGTCTCTCAAAATACGCTTGGCCAATTGCAAACAGGGAAGCTTCAACAAGTCATTTTCGCCCAGGTGCACAAGAAGAATCCTGGGGGTGGCAAAGTGCTTATCAACTCAATAACGTGTGGAAGAAGAGTTCCCCACTGCATGCCTCTGCGTCCAAACCAACATATGGAACCAATCTCCCTTAGCCCCAAGTTCAGATCACAGTGAGATTGTAAGATGTGACGCTCAGCCCAAAAGACGAGGCTATGACCTATGATCCATACGTCACCTTGTTGCTGACCTGCTTGATAGGAAAAACAAATTAACTGTAAATGCATAACTCCATCATTTTTATCACGAAATTACAAGCAACCTCACTATGGACGAATATAAGATTTAAAAGCCCTGGATTGCCAACGCCCAATCCGTTGAATCGCAGTATCGCTTAAGCCCTGTGCCGCTGCAGCAGTTGCCGCTCCTATCTGAAAGGAATGAAAAGAGAATTGATCCACTGGCAATCCCGCCCATCTCACAGTCTCCCGGAACACAGCTTGAAATTGATACTGCATCAGTGGAAGAGCAAAGACATGAAGAAACAAATAACCAGGGCCATTCGGTCGCAATCTGAGGTAATCAGACAATGCCAAAACAGGGCAAATCAGACCCTCAGATGCCCTAGAGAGAACTACAGTTTGGCCCCGGGCCATCTGATCAGTCTTAGTACACCTGAAAGAGACATGAATACCGTGCCCCGAAATTTGATCATCGGATAAGCAAAGTGCCCTGCCTGACTTATCGGAGCGTGAGCTGGGAACAAGTTCACTAATCCTAGTGGCTGCAAAAAAGGCCAAGAAAAATGCTGCCCAGAACAAAATAACCTCCTGAGATGAGAAGCAAGCAGTTTGGAGCAATTGCCAGATCTTGATAAGAATTGTACCCATTATCGGTAAACTATTATCACGTACCACGGGAAGCTCCCTAGACCAGGGGTAGGCAACCTTTTTGAGCCAGGGGCCGGGTTGCTGTCCCTCAGACAATTGGGGGGCCAAAGCACCATAAATAAATAAATAAATAAATAAATATTAAAAAATATTTTTTTAAAAAATAAAAAAATGCATGCACACTCTCTCAGCCCCAGAAAACCCATGGCAAAACCCCTGTGGAGATTTTATCAAGAAAACCCCAAGAACAAGTAATAACAATAATAATCAATATCATCATGGTGGGCGGCGGCGGCGGCGGCGGCGGCAGGACTGGCCTGGGGCCAGTCCAAAAGCCTGGGGGGGGGGTTGCATCCAGCCCCCGGGCCTTAGGTTGCCTACCCCTGCCCTAGACCATCCCTCTAAAGCCCTGAGAACTCTAAAGTCAACAGTAGGGTCAGTAAAAAACCCCGCTCAAGAATAAAAGGCCAGGGCTGCAAACCTTCCCCTGATGGTAACCGGGGACAAACCAGACTGCCTAAGGTGCACTGCAAAACGAAGTACAATTTCCACCCTCAGAGGCCAAACTTCAACCACCTCAACATCAGACAAAAACTGTCTGAAAGCTCGGATTGCGAGTTGGTATGACATGCGTGTCGACGGAGTGACGGACTGAAGAATCGTCCTGTCGATCTCTACTCTCCAAGGCTCCATAGATGTGCCGGTACCTCCAAAGGCTGTGTTGCTGCCAGTTGACAAAACCTGGAAAACTGAAAACGCGAAAGGGCATCCGCCAAAGGATTAAGTAAACCAGGAACATGGTGAGCCTGGAACAACACATTGTACTTTAAACACTGTGCAACCATAAACCTAACCAGAGCCATCACCCTAGGGGATTTGGAGGTTTGGGAGTTCACCACATGAACCACTGCTTGGTCATCACACCAAAATCAAACAGTCCTGTTTGCAAATTGGGTTGGCCACAAATGAACTGCTACCACAATAGGGAAGAGTTCAAGAAAAGTAAGATCGCAGGTCCAACCATCATTCACCCAAGACTGAGGCCAACTTTCAGCCACCCACTGACCTTTCCAATATACTCCAAAGCTGTGGGCACCAGAAGCATCAGAGTGTACCTGAAAATCTGCCTTTAAAAGCATCTCAGACCTCCAAAATGAAACACCGTTAAATTGGTCCAAAAATAACTCCCAACTCTTCAAATCCTCCCTGACCTGTTGTCTCATTGACTCCAGTTTTTCAACTGGAAGGCAGAATAAACATACAACAGTGACCAATTCAAAATCCAAAAAAGTGAGACGGGTACTTGGGCCCTCCGTCTTCTCATCAGCCAAGGGAACACCCAATTCTGCCATCAATAGCACTGGGCCCAGGACAGAGACCAGTGGGGTGCCACAGGGCTCTGTCCTGGGCCCAGTGCTATTCAATATCTTTATTAATGACTTGGATGACGGTATTGGGGGCATAGTTATCAAATTTGCAGATGACACCAAATTAGGAGGAGTAGCTAATACCCCAGAGGACAGGATCAAAATTCAAAATGACTTGAACAGACTAGAAAGTTGGGCCAAAGCTAACAAAATGAAATTCAACATGGAGAAATGTAAGGTACTGCACTTAGGGCAGAAAAACGAAAAGTCCAGATATATGATGGGGGACACCTGGCTGAATGAGACTACCTGTGAAAGGGATCTAGGAAACCAGGTGGACCACAAGTTGAACATGAGTCAACAGTGTGATGCAGCAGCTAAAAAGGCCAATGCAATTTTAGGCTGCATCAGTAGATGCATAGTGTCTAGATCAAGAGAAGTAATAGTGCCACTCTATTCTGCTTTGGTCAGGCCTCACCTGGAATACTGTGTCCAGTTCTGGGCACCACAATTCAAAAAGGATGTGGAGAAACTGGAGCGTGTCCAAAGGAGGGCAACTAAAAATGGTGAAGGGTCTGGAAAGCAAGCCCTATGAGGAACGACTTAGGGAGCTGGGGATGTTTAGCCTGGAGAAGAGAAGGCTGAGAGGTGATATGATAGCCGTGTTTAAATATTTGAAGGGATGTCATATCGAGGCGGGAACAAGTTTGTTTTCTGCTGCTCCAGAGACTAGGACCCAAAACAATGGATGCAAGCTGCAAGAAAAGAGATTCCACCTCAACATTAGGAGGAACTTCCTGACAGTAAGGGTGGTTTGACAGTGGAACACACTCCTTCCTCGGAGAGTAGTGGAGTCTCCTTCCTTGGAGGTCTTTAAGCAGAGGCTGGATGGCCATCTGTCAGGGATGCTTTGATTGGGAGTTCCTGCATGGCAGGGGGTTGGACTGGATGGCCCTTGTGGTCTCTTCCAACTCTATGATTCTATGATTCTATGACCTGAAAAGCCACGAGAGTATCCACACAATTTCTTGTGCCGGGAGCCCCCGCAAACAAGAAGTCATCCAGATAGTGTGTGATTGCATGATTGCTGGATCTCTTGACCATACACCAATGCAAAAAGGTACTAAACTTTTCAAAAGCAGAGCAGGAAATAGAACACCCCATTGGCATTGCTTTATCAAAAAAGTGCATCCCCTCAAATTGAAAACCCAGCAAATCAAAATCATCAGGAAGCAACCTAAAAGCAGATTTTATGTCACATTTAGCCAAAAGGGCTCCTTTGCCCAATGCTCTCACCATTTGCCCTGCTGAGTCAAACGATGCATATTTTACAGATGCTAATGCTGGGTCAATAGCATCATTCACAGAATCCCCTTTGGGGTAAGATAGATTGTGAATTAAATGGAATTCAGCAGGTGCCTTCTTAGGAACAACACCCAAAGGTGACAATCTTAATGTCGGCAAAAGCAGATGCTTATGGGGTCCAGATATCCTTCCCGCTGCTAGTTCTTTGGCCAACATCTCTAACGATCCCAGGTAAGTCCCTCACCGAATGTGCATTAGGTGCAAATCAGTGAACTCTCAAATCAGAATAAGGTATATGAAAACCGAATGAAAAACCTTCAAACAAATACTGTGCGGCATCCCTGTTAGGGTATATCCGCAACCATGCAGCCAAAACCTTCAATTTAATTGGCGTTGGTGCTTTTCCCTCCTGTTGTGGTTGACTGAGAGGGGACTCTAACCCTGGACTTCTTACCTCTATAACAGGAAGTGCCTGGGTGATTGCCTCCACAGGTGTTACATTTATGGTCGAACCTGCAGGACTGCCTCCTGCACTTACCTGAGTTGAAATCCCAACAGAGCCCTGTTGCTTTCCTCTCCCCCGTGCTAGGCCTCATATATTGCCCTCTCAGCTGCGTGACCATAGGCACAAAGCCATTGTCACACCTGCTCGAAGGGGAGGCCCCAACCCCTGTGCTAGGCCTCATATATTGCCCTCTCGGCTGCGTGACCATAGGCACAAAGCCATTGTCACACCTGCTCGAAGGGGAGGCCCCAACCATAACATCTGCCCACAACTCTGACTGTACCTGCCGTCACGACAAAGAACGGTCTAAAGTGGCCCTCATCCTAAACTGCTTGTTGTACTGGAGCCAACTAGACTCAGCTGCTCTGTCTACCCCGGCCACAGCTAATGTCCCCACTGTCACCACCCCACTCGATTCACCAACCTTGAGGTCCGAGGGCTGCTCAGCCTGTACGCTTACTTGAGGAACCTGAGAATCCCAGGTGTTATTGAAGATGATCCAAGAGATACAGATGTAGAGCATTCTGCTCGATTACTGTGACCAACCTGTCCACCTGGAGCCCATACCGAGGTGGGTCAAGAAGCCAAAGAATTAAGAAAATGAGACAAACCTGGACTTGACAATTGCTGTGAAGCATCCCATGATGCTTACATAGCTCCCCCCGAGTGTTCAACAACTGTAGCTCGGGTGCTCTGTTGAAGGGTGGAAGAAGCGCTCCCCGCATCCCTGTTTGATGCCTCCAATGTTTCAGGGGCCATACCACTGCCTTGCCCTGAAACGACAGCCCTCTGAACAAAAGTACACAAATCTGCCAGAGTGGGCTGTGCTGACACAGGGGCAGCCGCTCCCTGTTGTGCCACACCAGGTACTCTTCTCAATAATTCAATTACTTCAGCTACGGTTGGTTGCCCAAACTCCATAGCTGAGGTAGTCAGGGGACCACGTGCCGAGCCATCCAACAGCATATCAGGTGAAGAAGCCAATTGCACCTGAGTAGTCTGCGAGCCCATAATTTGATCATCATTTTGAGATATGGCAGCCTGGGATCCCAAACTAGGACCCTGCACCCTCTTCTGAGCCAATTGCTCACAGACTACAATACAGGCCTGCATTGTCTGTCCCAACTGCACTAAGTGGGCCACAATTTCATCCTCTCTGCCCTGGGATTCAGATGCCCTCTTAGGTGTTGACCGGCCAGCACTAGACCCAGCAGAGGCCGTGCGTCGTTTAGACTGCGCCTTGGTGCAAGGCATGATGACTTGGTCAGACACAAGTCAAACTGACAAGACTGTAATAGGTATAGTTTTCCTTTAAGGGCTACACCCTTCAGATTAACCCCCCCCCCCACAACAGGATCAGAGTGTAAAACGTCCCAAGGAGGGACTATATAGCACACAAAAGCACGGGTCCCCAACCACACACACCAGTTCCAAGCAGGGACACACACACTAGGCCACGATGGCCTTATCAAATCCCAAGCAGGGACACATAGACCAAACCAGGATATTCCCAGCAAGGGTGTAAGGAGATGAAAAGCGGTATTATAAACACTCACGGCCAGCCATCAGGCCTTTCCTCGCCCAAAGAACCAGGCCACACTAGGCCAACCAGGCTACCGGCCTCCCAATATACAAGGCCGCCCTCCAAAGGGACAAAATATGTCACTCCTAAGGCCTCCACTAGGCCTCTTATACTGGGCGCCCCTGCCCACACCAAACCTTACTGGGCCTAAGTCAAATGACAGAAATTAGGCTGCTCAGGCTTTACAAACCGGCCCAGGCCTCACCACAGGCACACAGAATCCCATGGGGCAACAGGTTCTGCACCTGGGCCACTCCGCCAAAGACCTATCCAGGCCGCACTAGGTCTCACTCAGGCACAACAAAGTTGGAGTGTTGGGAGAGCTTGGCCTCTGAGTCGTGTCCGTCTGTGTTCTCCAAGGCCTAATCGGCCTGGAATAGAGGCCGTGGACCTGAGTCCGGCTGTGCTAGGTGCTGAAATCGCAGCCTTGTGCAAACTTAGGCCCTTGGCCGCTCCGCTCTGCACCTTCCAAGGCCTAATCGGCCTGCCACGAGGCCACGCACCTCACCAATAGGCGCACCAGGCCTGAACACGGAGCAGTCAAGTAGCTCGCTTGACTGCTCCCAGTAAAATGACTGCCACCATGTGGCAGCCAAGGGCTATATAGCCCTCAAATCTCGTTGGTAATCTCGCGAGATCCACGGTCTCATGAGATGACCAACGTGCTGGGGATCTTGCGAGATCTCCCCTGATTGCGCCCTGGTGGCGCAGTGGTTAAATGCCTGTACTGCAGCCACTCACTCATAGACCACAAGGTTGCGAGTTCAATACCAGCCAGGGCTGAGGCTCAACTCAGGCCTGCATCCTTCCGAGGTCGCTAAAATGAGTACCCAGCTTGTTGGGGGGCAATCAGCTCACAGTTGTAAACCGCTTAGACATCCCATAGCGTGATATGAAGCGGTATATAAATAAGCTGCTTTGCTTTGCTTTGCTTTGCTTTGATTGGCTGGGTGATGCAGGAAGGGCGGGACTTCTTGCTCGCCCAGCCAATCACGGCTTCGGCCTCTTTAATTGGCTGGTGCAACAGAGAGCCCCTCCTGATGCATCGGGGGGGGGGGGTTTCTTTCTGGCACTTTCATTTTCATTTTCTGTTGATCTGGTCAATTTTGGTTTTTGGTTTTCATTTGAGATCCCAGAGAGCCACTGTTAGTCCTTATCTACTGTGTAGAATACTAACTAGAGCAGGGGTTGCCAAACTTTCTGGGGGCAGGGCCGGTTCCGCTGTCCCCCGATCTTCGGCGTGCCGAAGGGGGGGGGAATGGCGGCGGACGTACGCGCACGCATGCATGTGTACTACCACCCGCCATAGTGCGCATGT
Organism: Phrynosoma blainvillii; assembly: GCA_026167975.1. Lineage (NCBI taxonomy): Eukaryota > Metazoa > Chordata > Lepidosauria > Squamata > Phrynosomatidae > Phrynosoma > Phrynosoma blainvillii. The sequence goes on along the minus strand of JANUYF010000003.1, from coordinate 312,648,790 downwards.
GTACGCGAGCGCGGGGCGCCATTTTGCTTTCCAAAATGGTGTTTGCGCTCATGCATGCATGCACACGACAATGGGTGACATTTTGGAAGGCAAAATTGCATCACGAGCACATGCGCATGACGCCGGTGCCGTTTTGCCTTCCAAAATGGCACCCGCCATCGTGGGCATGTGTACACAAGCACGGGCGCCTTTTTTGGATGGCCCCTATGCTTGCACACGCATGCGCACAACAGCGGGCACCCTTTTGGAAGGCAAAACGATTTGACATTTTTTTCTAAGGGGGCGCTGGGGAACACTGGGATCCTCAAAATCAGCTTTGGAAACTGTATGAGTCTGTTGTACTGTATCTTCCTCACTGTGGTGTAGATAATACTAAATTAGATGAGTTACAAATATAATGCATTTTTCTACATGCTAGTTATACTCTTGCCTGATGTGCATATTATTTTTTTGCAGGGACTTTGTAACATAGGAAAGCATTACAAATTGAGTCTCCTACCTGCAGCAACAACCTGTAGTCTGAGCAAGCCTTATCCTCCAATGAGTTTTTTTTTAAATCCCACTTCTGGTTCAGACTGATCCACCAGTACCTATTGGTTCAGCCCAGCTCAGTATTTTGACACTTCAGTCTGTTCTCTGTGTGGATGAGGCCATGGTATCTAAAGTTGTGTGCTAAGCCTGCTTTAGTTAGAGCCAACCAAAATACAGCTAGAGCCAAGGGCATCATTTTGGATTAGTTATGAGATTCCTTAGTTTTTCAAGAGGCAGCAATTTTCTCCTCTCTCTCTCCCTTTCAATCTGTGGCTGGGGAGTGGAGAAGATTGATTTGCTGTTCCTACAAAAGCGAGTCACTGTCTCCAGTTATTTTTTTCTTGAAAGTTTTTAAAGAACTATCTGCTTCTTAAGGCTTCTTTGTTTGAATCAGACGCCTGACCCTTTTGAAGCTCCCTCCTCAACGGTTACAGTACACATGTTTCCCCCACTGGAATGTTCTTTTGCCATCTCATACACAGTGGTTACGTTGTGTGTCGTAAGGTCTGAAAGAATTTGTGTGAAGGGCCAATATGGTTGTCCCTTAAGCTCAAAACAAATAAAGAGCCTAGACATGTTCTGAAATACAGTTAAGTACAGAGTTTCTCAAGGTAGAAGGTGATGTCAGCTGTTGAAAAGCCACAGTTCAGTTTCTGAACATTAATAATAAAACTGTAACACTTTTAAGTTTTTAAGCCCCTCACATCTATATTATCTCATTTCTGGGGTATGATTGACATGGGAAGGAAATAAGTCAGAAATGAGTCAGAACTGGCAATTGAGTCAGAATAGCAGGGTGTCTGTTTGTTTCAATTTTTATTATCTTTTTTTTACAGTAGTATTTTGATCATTGGTGATTTAGGTGGTTTTAATTTTGTAAACTGCCATGATTTTAATTTTTAAAGAAGGATGGAAGAGAAAGGCCTGAATCCTATTATTAATGCCAACTTAGACTAGGCTTGTTGAATAAATAGGATGTTTTTACATTCTGATTTACCGTTCAATGGGTCTAGTCTGTAAAGTAGAATGCTTCCTTTCCTTTCAGAGCTTGAACCTTTATGAAATGAAGATGGTGATATTCAACCCTGCCCATGTCAATGGCTTCAGCATCCTTCCATAAAATAGAAGACAAAGCTGTGCAGTTATTTTCATACATCCTACAGATGGATGGATTTCTTTTTGCAAACTGATAACTGTTACTCTATAGCCAGGCTGAGGAGTGGTAGATTGTAAGTTGATTCCAGAGTTCAAACTCAGGACTCAATACATCAGTTTCTGGCCTGAAGGAATGACATGCATGCTTGTATATGTGTGTTTGTTTGGGCACTGGACTGCTGGATCATCTTGCTTCTTTTCCATTTTCCTCTCACAACCCTTCTTTGCTTGCTTCCTCCCTCCACTTATGGATGAAAAAGGAACACACTGTCCCAAAGTATAAAGAAAGATGTGTTTGGGTTGAAAGGTGTTCTGGGAAATGAATCAATAAACAGAGTTGGGCATTTATTGAAACCAGTTATGCTCCTTCCTCCTCCTCCTCCAGCCCCTCCTTGGGCCTTTTTTCAGAGCTGACCATTTGTGGAACAGGAAAACGTCAGAGCTCTGTGAACTGCTGTGGGCCCCTACTCAGTGAAATGATTTCCTTTCAGGCTGTCCCGTTATCTTTTAGCTGGCAGGACATCCCCCTCCCTCCCTTCTCCTGGCTCTAAAACACTGCTCTTTGCCTCTCCCCCACTCTTATTTCTCTAACACAGAGACACACATGCATACATGCATACATACACACACTTTACTGCCAAAAAATCCATCCTCCACCCCCTCCCCAGCTAACTTCCTTCCAGCATTTCCTGAGCTGGATAATCCCAGGATTTGTTAAAAACAGGGGAAAGGGGAGAGCGCAAGAGACTGCATTAATGTACAAAACTCATTCCTCATTCTCCTAACTTTGTTTGGTGGATACACAAAAAAGAGGAGTTGACAAATGAGTGATTCATAGATTCGTCTGGTTCTCCCTTTTCTGTCACTTGAGTTGTTGTTTTTCTTTCCTTCTTTTTTCTTTCTTTCTCTTTTTACAAGTTGGTGGAAGAAAGGATTCGGAGTGTCTGATCTCAACTCTTTGGCTGACCCAGCAAGAGCAACTTTGCTTGAATTTCCTTGCCAGTTTGATTTCACTCTGGAGGTTCCTGGGACCAACAGTAAGGAAGTGACCCCCCCCCCCGCTAACATCTGCCCTCTGTTGCCAGTTTCACTGAAGACACTGGTTTACCACCAGCCACCTCCCTCTTAGGCGAACCCTTCTGAACTTGGGCTATGATCTTTCTGCTGCTGTCTACTGGAGCTCTCTGCATTGTCTCAACCTCCCCCTTCTGCAACAGCAGCATCAGCCACAGCAGCTTAACATCTGGAGAGGATTAATGTGGATACATCCAGCTGGAAGTTCTTCTGGACTTTCAATGTCGCAGACTGGGAACAGGAGACAGGCAACGAAGGTCTGAGGGGCAAGGGGGGCTTTGCACTTGTCTAGTGCAAACCAAGGGGGTGGGGGGGAAAGGAAGGAGGGGGCAGACCTCTTTTTGGAACTAACTCATGAAGAACAAGGGAGGAAAGCCGAAACTCAAGAGGAAAGGAGCCACTAACGTCTTCGGCTGCGATCTGACAGAATATCTGGAGAGCTCTGGACAAGATGGTAATAAAAATATCCTTTTTATTTCTTTGTAGGTCTAGAGATGAAGTTTATTGTGGTCACTGCCAAGAAGTAAAGTAGATTCATATTTTACATCTGTAAAACACTAAATTACTTTAATTGAGGTGAATAGCGCTTATTGCTTTTGCTGCCAACAGCAAGATGCTTAGTTCAGTGAAATGCTTTGCTGTGTGGCAAAGAGAGAAAGATGATCTCTTTACTTCCAAGATCTCAGTTTGATTCAGAGAGAGAGGGAATGCTTTTCACACACCCAGGCTGGGGGCAAGGGGAATAAGGAGGTTTCAAGATTGCCATTCCAGGTGTGACCCTTCCAGGTCTTGCATTTCTTTTCCTCAAGATATGAACTTCCATTGAAATCAATGAACCAAGGAGGCAAATGTTCTGAGAACATGGACTACAAATAGAAGTGGGTTTTGGGATTTATACTGTATTTGTGATATTTTAATGTTGTAAGCCATCCCGGTTGCGTTTGCAAAGGGGTGGGATAAAAATAAAATTTATTATTATCTATTTATTTTTAGCTCTTAAGGAGAGCTCAGAAAAGTTATTGTTTTAAGCCACAGCTCCTAGAATCTTGTAGCCAGCCAAAATAAGGATTCAGGGAGTATGGTTCAAGAAAGTAACGTTTCTGACTTCTGCTTTGAGATCCCTGTACTGTTCTTATTATGAAGGGTTCCTGTAATGTTCTTATGTGAAAGACAAGGATGTAGGAAAATGGTGGGCTAAGTGGGAAGCAGCAGACAGAATTTCCTGTATTTCTTACTAGCAATTCCTCCCTCTTGCCTACAGTCATTTTTTCTCAGTTGATCATATGATGTGTCAGACTGTGGGAGGTGGCAGTGTCAATTTGGTTTTGAATTGGATGGTCAGAGATGAAACAAAATATATTTCTTAGAAATGGGTGACAACATATTGCTGACTCTTCTGAAAGGGCAAAAAGCCCCTCCCCTGTTTTTTTCCTTAGGAATTTGATGAGAAATGTTAAAGGAGTTTGTTCCTCCTCTGCATCTACATGGCATGCCAAGTTTAGATTTATATGGTTGTTGTTTTTAAACTCAGACTTTCCAGGTCAAGGGCTCCTTTAACAATATCATTGCAGAGTTTATTTAATAATGGTGGGGACAGTCATTACAATTTCTGTGGAAGGAATGTCTTAGAAAGGAAATGTACTCATATAAATGTTGCTGCATAAGACATTGCTGTTACAGAGTGACGTGAGCTGCCAAAGTACATCATGTTGTTCTTGTGTTCTTTCTATTACACATTCACATACTTCCAGCTACTACATGGAACATGTTTTCCCACATCAGTTTGCAATACAGAACTTAATTCATTTGACAGATGTACATAGCATCTATGGAAAAGCATGGCTGGAGGGATCACTTTCCCCTCCATTTGGCTGTCTGTAGTAACACTGTTGGCCCAGTGCATTGAGGATAAAGAGGTCTCAGTGTTAAACTGCAAGAGCATTCCTGATCAAGACCCCACATGATCATGGAACCAAACACAGGGGGGAAGCAGACTGGCGGCTCTGCACCGCCCCGGGAAGGTGTGCCACTGGACCGAGGCATCCTCATGCCTCGATCCCGCAGCGCACCGTCGGCGCCCCAAGAAAGGAGCGCTAAAATAGCGCTCCTTTTATATGTCACCGAAAGTGCGCCCCAAAAGCGTGAGGCGCACTTTCGGCGACCCTTCCGCCGCAGCGTGTGCGGACGCTGCAGAGGGAGGTTGCTCCCGGAGCGCTGGCCGTGCGGAGGGCCGGCGGCTCCGAGGACGACCTCGGGAGGAGGAAGGGGCACCGAGCGTGCGGCTGCCCCTCCCTTTCCTTGCACCGAGGACGGCTTTTTAAGCCGTCTGCCAAGGCCCACAGTCCCCCCAGCCATATTAAATAAGGAACTACATGAGCCTGCCTTCTCACCATATTATTAAGCCCAAACATTGCTTTGTATCCTCCTGCCATTGGAGATTTGGTTGTCTGCGGTGTGGGTTGGGCATCCAAATTATGCTGCCTGTCAATGTAGATAGTACAGAGTTAAAATGTTTGTCCAAGTCAATAGAAGGGAGAACTCTTAGAAGAGTTGCTTTTTCAGATTGCAACACCTGCAATTTCCCTCCTAGCATGGGGGTATGCAGAGAGCCAGTATGATGCAGAGTAGGGGGGTAGGCAACCTTTCCCCTTTAAGGGCCGAGGGACTTCAGCTCCCTGAAGCCTCAGCCATGTTGGCCAATAGTCCCATGTTGGCCAATAGCTCCTGGCATTCTGGGAGCTGAAGTCCCTCGGCCCTTAAAGGGGAAAGGTTGCCTACCCCTGGTGTAGAGGTTTGAGTATTGGACTATAACTCTGGAGAGTGTGAGTGTGTGTCTTTATGTCACCTGCTGACCTATGGCAACCCCACGAATTTCATAAGGTTTTCTTAGGCAAGGTTTTGTCAGTTCCTTCTTCTGAAATATTGCTTGCAGTATCTGGAGATCAGGGTTGAAATCCCTGCTTGGCCAAGGAAACCCACAGGGCAACCTTGGGCAAGTGACATTCAGTCCCAGAGGAAGGCAAAGGTAAACCTCCTGTAACCAAATCTTGCCAAGAAAACCCTGCAATGGGTTCACCTTAAGGTCACCATGAGTTGGAAATGAGTTGAAGACACACAACAACAAATGGGCACATACAAAACACATAGTACCTTTTTTTTTTTTTTTTGAGCTATGGCAAATACAGGTTACTGAGCTCCTGATGGGCCAGTATACACAGCTGAGCAGGGTACATTTGGTTTGGTGGATTACCAGTTGTGTAGACATGGTTTTAACTCAATGCACTCAGAGAAATAGAATCAAGTAACCAAGCTGAAAGGATCCTATGTATGACCAGTGAAGAAGAGCTTTGTCAACAGTTTTGCTTTTGCCATTTGGTTCAGCCTACCAGCATGATCTTTTGTAAGGAGTAGAGTGGATAAAAATGAGGTCCCTTTCATGTTGTTTGTTGAATAGTATGTCCCATTGGCTAGTATTCTGTGCTCCAGGGATAAAAGGCTCTATTTTCACAGGAGAAGCTATTAGAAAGATCCAAGCCATATCACAAGATGTAGATAAAATCATAAGGATAACAGGCAGCCGAGGACACTGGGGGAGTTTTTTTAAAACTTTTGTTCTGTGGCAATCCAAGGAAGTGGAATCATATTATCTATTGTTAGTTAGCTCCAAGGGTAAAATGTCATTGCCATGAATCTTTCAGGCATTCAAACCTCCCTAATTGGAAGTCTTGGCTTGAAATGACATTATCAGCCACCAGAGGATGTTTATTCAAACATTTCCCATCAACCGGGATAAGCAATAACTTAAAAAGATGGAATTTTTGTACCTGGGATAGTTACTCACTTTATGCTGAACACAGTGATGAATCTGATCTGCTAGTTACTCATTTCTAAGAAGGCTTTCCTTTGAGAACTTATTTTCTTTAGTGTTAAACAGTATATTTTCATTTCTTCTTCAGAGTAAAACTTTCAGATGTGGGACTACAGAATACATTTCACCAGCCTCAAATGCACTATGATGCATTTCATAGAATCATAGAATCACAGAGTTGGAAGAGACCACTATTTTTTAGATGTTTTCCACTCCTGCCATGGGGAGTGGGATAACTTAACCTTCTCTCTTCGTGGTATAGCAATGATGCACAAATTCTATTTCAGAGATGTTTATTGTCCCCAGATCAGTGCACATTTTAAAATCCACTCTTCCCACCCTTCATTCATTCACCTGGTCAGAATAGTGTTTAGGCCTCCCAAACTCTTCCCTAGCTGGAGTAGCAGCCTTTATGTTATACCAGGATCAACAAACAGTCTGAAGGAGGGTAAGTCTGGGAAGATCAGAGTTTCAGCACAGTTAAGCCCAGTGTGTCAAGCACATAGTATCTGTATAGATTGTGTCTGTGACTACTTATCATAGCTCAACTAGCAGGGCAGGGGGTTCTAGCTTTTCCAACTCCATTCCTGACTGGACTGCAGAACCTATACAGGTTTGTCCTTTCTAGAAAACATGTCCAGGGCTAGCCATGTTGGCCATACAGCAAAGTACAATAACATCCAAAATCCACAAAACAGTGATAACTTTATTGGAATAACCAAAATGCACAAATTACATGATGTTAGCTTTCAAAGCTCCACTGGCTTCTTTATCAGGAAAAGTTGTAATATTTTTTTATTCTTCCGTATGATTTTTTAACAACAGGCCTGTGACTCTAACATCACTATTTTCTTTCTCCTGTATGATTTTTAATACCTTTGCCTCATGAAAAAGCCAATTGAGTTGGCATCATGAATTTTGTGCATTTTGGTTTCCTCAATAAAGATATCACTGTTTTGTGGATTTTGGATGTTATTGTACTAAGCTCCTTCTAGTACAGAGATGAATCACCCTTTGCTCTTTAGAACTGCTTTGGATAGTGAAGGAGCTAGGCAGACTGTCTCATGAGATTAGGAACCACATTATGGGGGAGAGCCGTCTGAAGCTTCCTTTACCTTCTCCCCCTTTCTTTGAGAAAGCCTATACATGCTGGGTAGCTTGTAGGTTCTTTCTTATTCCTCTCCTCTTGCCTTCTATGGCAATCTTCCAAGGCTGGGCGAAATATCACATTCTGACTGCTTTCTCCCCTCAGGTTTTATACTTATGCCACCTCTCCCCCTGGCTTCTAAGTGTCCAGCTTTCTCCAGTTGCCAATGACTGATCAACTGCACATCTGCAAACATTTTTTCTCATCACCGGTCAGCACAGCAGCCAGTTTGGCAGAAGCAGCAGGAGAGGAGGATGGTAGTGGATGCCCCACTCATAGGTGTATATGCAAGTGGGAGAGATTGCTGTCAGATCACAATGCTATTGTTCAGCTTTGTTTGCAGATGGCAGAGGGGTTACCTTGTGTGATGATCTGAGGTTCCAGCTCTCAATGACTTAACAGAGGGCTGCTAGATGTAGTCACAGGAAGTGGTTTGGCAGCTCTGAGCAGCTTTCTTCCTCTGGGTCATCTCTTAGCAATCACCCTTGGCTTATGTAAAGAGGGAATAAGAGGAGGGAACTGTTCTCCCAGAACTGCTTATTTTCAGCTGAAATGTTAGCCCATCCTTTTGCATGTTTGCCATTAAAAGAGCAGAAATGTTCTTTTTGCCCTTTCTTGAAGGAATTGCCAGATCTTTCTGTGGCAAGCCTCTCCAAGCACAGATGAAACCAAACCCAAATGATGAGCAAAATAAAATACAGACAGGGGGCTGGTCAGTAGATTAAAAAGGAAAGGCAAGACTCTACATATTATGTCTTATTTCATTTTATTTTATTGTATCTTGCTTTTCCCCCTGCCCTTAGGGCTCAAGCTGGTGTACAAAAATTGAAATAGATACACCTTAAAGTACATTTGATGAAAATTTTAAAAGTAATTAAATTGTCAATTGAATTAAAAGCAAAAACAACAAATATAGACAATGCAGCATATTATTAAAGGTTCTATCCATATGAGTTTTCAAAGACCTGCTGAAACAAAATAAAGTTTTCATCTGCCCACCAAAGGATAGGAAGGAAGATGGCAATCTGGCCTCTCAAGGAAATGAGTTCCAGAGCCTGGGAGCAACTAATGAGAAGGTCTCACCCAGTGTACCCATGGATGTACCTGTAAAGATGGAGGAACAGAAAAGTGCTTCCCCAGAAGATTTAAAAATGTAGGCAGGGTCATATGTGTAATGCTAGTTTGGATGCAATTTGCCTTCCTAAAGGTGTCTGATATTTGTGTTTACATCTTTCTTGTATCCTTGGCTAATCTTGCAAATGTGATATCCCATTATCCCCCCTTCCTTCCCTTTCTGTTAATGCTCTGATCCGGCCTGTGTCTCATTTGGGGTGTCTCATCATAAGGCTTACTAGGTGATGGGGTTACACAAGGAGGGCCACCTACACCTTGTGCAGTGCTAACCATGTTAGCTATGATGTCATTACAATTCACTCCTGTTAGTGACACCCACCACTACTGCTGCTGCCCAGTAGCTAACCCTATATTATTCTTCCCATTGTTTGTTTGCTTTCCTGCCCATCACCTTATGCCTCCCTGGATTTCCCTCCTTCCCTTCCCTTGTATCCTCCCTCCTTTAGTCCACCCCCTCCCCCTCCCCTCCTTCCTTTAGTTCCTTCATTTCTTTCTTCATGGTTTGGGGAGGCTTGAACACAGAAGAAGGAGAGATGAAAATAGGAATATCAACAATCTAAGATATGCAGATGACACCATAGTACTAGCAGAAAACCTCACAGAGGTTGGAACACCTACTAAGGATGCTCAAAGAAGAAGGTGCAAAGTCAGGCTTAATGCTGAACATAAGGAAAACAAAAATAATGACCAATGAGGACCTCACAAGTTCAACCTAGAAAATGAAGAAATAGAAATAGTAAAAGAATTCCCATACCTGGGATCAAACATTGATAGAAATGGGGACTGCAGTCAGGAAATCAGAAGAAAACTAAGAATGGGGAGGGTGGCTATGAAAGAACTAGAAAAGATTCTAAAATGCAATGCTATACAACTCAGCATGAAAGTTAGAATCATACAAGCCATTGTATTCCCTGTTACCATGTACGGATGTGAGAGCAGGACAGTTAAGAAATATGACAGGAAGAAAATCAATTCATTTGAGATGTGGTGCTATAGAAGAATGCTGAGGATCCCAAGGACAGCCAAAAGGAGAAACAAGCAGGTCCTAGAGTAGATCAATTCAGAAATATCTGTGGAAGCCAAGATGACCAAACTGAGGCTGTCTTATTTCAGACACATCATGAGAAGAGAGGACTCTTTGGAAAAAACAATAGTGCTGGGGAAGGTAGAGGGAAGTAGGAAGCGAGGAAGGCCACATGCTAGATGGATGGACTCTTTTAAGGAGGTAATGGGTATGGGGTTGCAGGATTTAAGCAGAGCAGTGGAAAACAGAGGGTCTTGGAGAAGTCTCATCCATAGGGCTGCCATGAGTCAAGATCGACTTGAGGGCAGTTAACAACAACAAGGGTCATATTTGAAGATTGTCAGATAGCCTGAACCTAAGCCACATAGGACTTCATAGGTCATAAACAGCACTTTGAATTGTGCCTAGAAACAGACCAGCAATCTGTGGATTTGTTGCAACAATGGAATTTTAGGTTCCCTATATCCAACCGCAGTTAACAATCTGAGGCTTGAGACAAGTAGCCAAAATTTATTTCTCCTTGTGAGATACAATGCCATGGGTCAAGATTGACATGAAAGCAGTTAACAAATTAAAAAAAACTTCTGAAAAGTGTTTCTCTCTTCCCACCCATCAAGTGGCAACATATGATTCCCCCAGAAATAAGTAGACATGCTAGTCATGCACATGGCACTGTTCCTCATAAGTCCATGTCCCCTGCCAGGTTGTTGCTGAGCATTAAACATTACATTGCTTTTTTTGGCAAATTGCAGAACAGGAGACTCTCCCTTTCTTCCAAAGAAATCTATTCCAGATTTTTCTTCCTTCCTTGAAGCATTTGACCTTCACAACCCTGTAGCTTGGTTGGTGGACGTTGTTCTTAATCAAACTTCACAGGAAAAAATAAAGGGTTTTTTCCTTTTCTTTTTTTCTTGTGTGGAAAGATGGAATGAGAGAGAGAAGCCAGTTGCATGCATGGATGGGGAATAGAGAAAGTCTGAGAGCATTAAAAGGGAAATTTGAAGTTCCAGTCATCCATTTATTTATTATGGTTGACAGACCAGAAATAGATTTTAAATTACCTTCTACCTTCTATCCAGTCAATCAATTTACAAAGCAAATCTTCCTTGCTCTTGAAAAAAATCTACCTACAACTGAAATGAAGCAGCGCATGAGATTGTTGATTGGGAGATATTTAGAAGGCATATGTATTTCAGGGAGAGATGTGGAGTATGAGTTTTAAAAAATCCTTTAGTTGCTGCTGCAGAGTTCCAGGAAAAAGATAATCTGGGAGAAATTCACTTTGTCAAGTTTCTTCTGCAAATTTACCTCATCTGCACCTCTGCAAGATTGAATATGGAAATGGTCACATTTTAAAATCAGAAATATGTTTACTTCTGGACTTGGAATGCATTCTACAAAATAAAAAAAAAATGAGTGAAAACATGCATGACTTTAAAAATGTGGGAAATCCATCCATTGCATACAATTGCATTCATTGTATACAGGCATCTTTATTCTGTGAGAATTTATACTGCTTAATGCATCCATTAATGTTTTGCAATACATGAGGAACTTCCTGACAGTAAGAGCTGTTCGACAGTGGAACACACTCCCTCAGAGTGTGGTGGAATCCTTCTTTGGAGATCTTTAAACAAAGGCTGAATGGCCATCTGTTGGTGTGTGTGTGTGCTTTGATTGTGAGTTTCTGCATGGCAAGAGGTTGGACTGAATGGCCCTTGTGGTCTCTTCCAACTCTATGATTCTATGCACAGAACTGTCCTGAAATAGACACAGAGGTGGGAAAAAAAGAGGAAGTCTACAAAGAAGGCCTTGAGATCTGCCTATCCCCATGTGGGTGATGCAACAAAAAGAGAAGAACTGTGCATAAGGAGAGAAAGAGAAATGGAGAGCTACAGTAGGGAGAAGCTGAAAATGAAGTTGCCCTGTTCCAACCCAGCCCACTGGTCAAATATACAGTATTCCTAGAAAAAGGAAGAAGAGGAAATGACATACAATCTTGATGGTATTATTCAGGACTAGAGAACAGGGCCATTCCCAAAAACCTATTCCAGGTTGATCTGCCAGTCCAGTATAACTGTTATAATGCAGCCTCCCCACTTGAGCATTCTTGCTAGCCAGGATCAAAAGCTTTCTCACCCCTGCCTAGCTGGCAAGTGGATTTGTTGAATTTGGTCTGCTGTTCACTTTTCTTGTTCAGTATGCTAAGACAACTCAAAATATTATACATCTGGTGCCCATGCATCTTGCCCAAAGAGAATGTTCAACTTTCCTTCTCTGTACATAACAGCAGAAACATCAAAAGGAAGAAGACAAGGCATGTGTACTTTCACTCTTTCATTTTCCTTAAAGCTTTTGAACCCACCTGAATTCCCAAAGGGTTTTGCCTCATGATTTTAGATGTTTCTTAACAGCTACTAAAATTCAGCAACTCATGATGAAAACCCCACAGATGCTCTTTCTTTCTCTTCTAAATGAAAAAGGAAATTTCTCAGCCTTATTGCAACTCTTTGGTTGCAGATCCTTTTTCAAGTTATTTTGCAACTATGAGAGATGGAAAGTACATCAGTTTTATTTTATTTTTAGTTTTTTAATCCCTGACATATTTAAGCTTAGAATTCCTTATTATGCTGCTTACATTGGAAACCCTATCTTTTCGTGGGTTGTCTTGTTCATTCAAAGCCAAGCCCACAATTTCTTATTCAGGCAAAATTAATGCTCACTTAGCTCTCTATGCATTTATACTAAGCCAGGCTTTTAGGATTTAGTGGTTGGATGATGACTGGATAGACAGGCATGTATCACAATTCGTGTTTATTCAGAAGTTTCACATTTACTCATCCAAGGCTGCTGTTCTATGTACATTTACTTCAGTGTAAGATTTGCTGAATGGAGTTAGTGGATCTCTCTGCAAACAGGAATAGGTCCTGTTGTGCAGCTTTGAGATCCAACACAGGAACCTAATTGAGCTCAATGTAAGATAGTATAATGAAACACTGAGGAAGAAGTATGCTGGAAAGGCACATTCACAGCCACAAATAGAAAACGAGGAATCAGCCAGACATTAGTGTTGCCAAAAAGGATCCAGAGTCTTTGATGGGTTACAAATTGAATATATCATAACAAGGTTATACTAGTTTATAAAAAAGCAAATGCCATTTATCACTTCAGTGTAATTGTTAGATAAATGGGCTCCTTTCATAATACACAAAAGTTGCACTGTAACTTTATTTCACTGTCACTTTATTTATTTGATGTTTGCATTTGCAACATTTTGAATACCAGTTTAATCAGGGTTAAAATGTTTCAAAATAACAAGTCCGATATTTTTAAACTTAAGGCATTACTTTTTAAAGCCAATATGTTACTGTTTGAAAGAATCATGTTAGTTGTTGCTAGTTACATGTTGCTTTATGAGTAATGTATTAGTAGCACATTAGCAACTCCTTGATTCTAAATTAATTTTGTGAATTTTAAAAAAATTATTCTTGGAAGTGATGAAAATTAAGAAATTGACTAGTCATTTTATTTCATGAAGGGAACATTATTATGCCTTCATTACCTACCTCCCCCAAGTAACATGTTACAGGTAATGCCTTTGTTTGTAAGATGTTTTATCCAGGTTTTGATGGAACTGAATGATGGAAACGTTGGCAATAGAAACACTACAGTTTCATATGAAAAAGAGTGTTTTAACCACAGACACATGTGTGCATATAAGCAGACACATCGCAGTGATTACAACATAACTTTTGGTATAATTATCAACTGTATAGATTTATGCCAAGATTTGTGTTAGTAGTGTAAGCACCAAATATATGGTAGCTGCATGTATCCATTTTCCCCCCTTCTCCTGTGAGGAGAAAGGGAGTACAGTGCAGTGGTAGAGCATTTGTTTTGCATGCAGAAAGTGCCACATTCAATTCCCAGCACATGGTAACTACAGGGAAAAAGAGATAAAGCTTTGTTCCCTCAGAATAAGAATTCTGCCCTCCCTAGAGAAATTTCCCTTCTGTCCTTGAATTTCTAGCATTGTGAGAAAATCATTCACACCTAGAATGCATCTGTTTGCATTTTCTTATTAATTATTCTTTTCCCTTTTCTTTACATAATTAAACTTTATTTCTAAATGCTCAACTGAAGTTTCATGAGGGGAGGGCAGGACAGAATTCTTATTTGATGGCTCAGTGCTTGCCAAGCATCCCCAGGTAAGGTTGATAATCATTGACTGAAACACAGAAGAGTGACTTGCTAGCTTTTCCTACCTTGGGGTCCTCTTGATCTAATGAGGTACAACTCCCATCATCCTCAGCCATGACATCAAACTGGGGAAGGTTGGTGTATACAATGCAAAATTAGATGGACTGGTGGTCTAATTTGGTAGATTTATGTATGACTGTGTAGTGAAATTATTCAGACTTTATTTTTATGTATGAGACGATAGTCTTCCATAGTGCCATCCAGAATGTAGGATCTTGCTCAGCCTTCCAGCTGTTTGCCTATGGACCTTCCCCCCAGGAAATCACAAAATCTAGGGATTAGGAACATTTGACAAATAAACTAGATTTCCATGCTGTTTACTGCATAGTTTGTACTTTTGTTCTTTTTTCTTCTGAACAGTGATATTTTATGTGGAGTCTGCAGTTCAATTTGAGGAGGAGATTTGTTTGAGCCAAACTCTAAGCCTGCTAACCAGATGTGAATTCAAATTGTCAGTATCATGTTGGTTTCTCCCCTCTGCTATACTTATGGCTGTGTTTGCATATACATTTATGACTGTTGTGTTTTCTTTGGATGTGTGTGTGTGTTTTGATGTCTTGCTGTAGGGAGGAGACAGACATAAATTCAGTGGTGCGTGCATGGGAGAGAGTATCACAGCTGCATCACACATAATAACCTTTTGACAAGGATCATCCCTGATGTATATGTGTGTGCTTTTCCCCTGCTCTGTTTCAGGGGGATCCAGGTTTGCCCAGGACTGACTGATTGTCCCTGGAGTCTAGTACATATCTTGCTTCTCAGAACAGGACTGTGCACAGAACTCATTGGCTGGCCTCTGTGTTACGCAGGAACCTGCTATCCTGACCTCATTTTAAAATGCCCCCAAAGGTTGGGGGGGGGGGGAATCCTTCAAGTGCCAAATGAAGCACCTAACAAGTCTTGATTAGCTAGCCATGCTTGGGAAGGGGCCATACACCTGAAAACAAAATGGCCTTTCTATCAATGTTTTCCTCATATTTCCTCTGCTTCTGATCTTCTTTCATTTGTAGATCTGTCACCAGTTTACAAATGAAATGGATGGTTTTGTTGCTGTTGTTGTTAACTGCCTTCACGACCCTATGGATGAGACATCTCCAGCCCCCCTGTCCTCTACTGCTCTGCCCAGCTCCGGCAAACTCATATTTGTGGTCTCTTTAATAAAGTCCATCCATCTAGCATATGGCCTTCCTCTCTTTCTACTTCTCTCCACCTTTCCTAACATTATTGTCTTTTTCAACAATGCATGCCTTCTCATGATGTGTCCAAAGTATGACAGTCTAAGGGCCTTTGCAGACTGCTAGAAATAGTGCAAATTGAGTCCACTTTAAGGGTTAGGGTTAGGGAATCATGGGAACTGTATTTTATTGTGGCATCAGAGCTCTCTGACAGAGAAGGCTCAATGTATCAGAAAAAAACACACCAATTCCCATGATTCCCTAGCACTAATCCTAACCCTTAAAGTCGACTCAATTTGCACTATTTCTGGCAGTCTGCAAAGGCCCTTAGTCTTGCCATCTTGGCTTCTAGGGATATCTCTGGCTTGATCTGTTCTAGGACCCATTTGTTGCCATAAGTTGGAAACAACTTGAAGGCACACAACAACAATAATCTGCAATACATACAGTGGACCCTTGGTATCTGCTGAAATTTTTTTTCAGGACTGACACCCGAGGACACTAAAATCTGTGGATGTTCAAGTGCCATTCAATACAATGGCATAGTAAAATGGTGTCCCTTATATAAAATGGCAAAAATCAAGGTTTGCTTTGTGTGTGTGTGTGTGTGTAACATTTTCAAGCCATGAATGGTTGAATTTGTGGATACATAATCCATGGATACTGAGGGCTGATTGTAGTTATATTACTTTGATACCATTTCCATCATCCCATCATAGAGAATCTTGGCATTTGTAGTTTATTGAGGTACTTACAATTCTCTGTTAGAGCCTTTTAGTGCACTACCCTGAAAAACAGTGCCCAAGATACTTTGATAAGAGGGAGTGGCATTCAGATCATTTTAATTCTATAGAGTATACAGGCCCTATAAAGAATGACTTGCAATTGGCCTAGGGATTTGCAAGAAGTTCATTTTTCTTAATTTTTTTAAAAAAAAATCATTTATTCTGTAACTTCTGGACTGAAAATGGATTGGCTACAATTCATAGCTGGAAATCTATACAGTTTTGGACTTTAAAAATGTTCCATGAAAGTATAAAAACCAACAACATTTGACAACATATACATATTTGGAAAAAATGCAAAAAACATTATGTACAGTTATGACATGAGTGCAAATTTACTTTAGTGTCTCTTACTGCACCCATTTGAAAAATTCATACAAAAGTGCACACATATGCATATATATAATTTTACATTAAAACAGAACTAGGATAGAAAGACTTAAAAATAGGGGGGGGGGGAAGAGAACATGAGACCTACCCACCCCAATTCAATCCCCAGATTACCTGTATAGCATGTGCTAGTGATGGCTTTGAAACTCTGTCTTCCTATGTTGTATTTAAGAGTTGTACAAAGCTGTCCCGCCAGCTCTGGCCTTGAGTCATGGGATGTAGATCTTTGAAAAGTTACAATTATTAATTTTTTGGACCTTTTGGATTTGGAAAAGTTATTTTTGGACTTGGAAAAGTTCTTCTTCTTCTGTTTTCAGAATCATTGGAGCCAGCATGACCAGTGCCAATGCCCGTGGTCTTCTGGGAATTAGTCCAAAACCAGCAATGTATCCAAGTTCTGATGGGGAGAAAGGTGTTTTGCCACTTCCACTGGTACTGGATGTCAGATTATCAACTGAAAAAGTGGGCAGGACTCTTGTACTTTTAGTGATTGTGTGAAAAGGGGAACTTCAGCAGGTGGGGCTGGTGTGATAAACACCAAATGAAATTCCCTCTTCCACATAACTAGCAATCGTAGCAGCTTCATTTATATACTGTTTCATACTGCACTATGCAGTCTCTAAGCACTTGCCCCCAACAAGCTGGGTACTCATTTTAGTGACTTCAGAAGGATGCAAGCCTGAGTCAAGCCTGAGCCCTAGCTGATATTGAACTCACAACCTTGTGGTTTGTGAGTGAGTGATTGCAGTACAGGCATTTAACCACTGGGCCACCAGGGCTCCTATTAAAGGTACAAGAACCCTGTCCTGTTTTTCACTTATGAACTTTAATAGAATGGGTGAATTTAGGAGAAATTTGGATCAGAGGATGCACACTTGATATTGTGCATACCCTTATTCTAATTTAACTCCCCTTTCTCCCTGATTCCAGATGTTGGAAACTCCTTCACACTGATAGAACACCTTCTCACAGGTTGTAATAGTCCTTGTAATTGGGAATGTTTAATTAAGAAAAATAACTGCTTTTTCCTCTGTGGTAATTAATGCCCCTTTCTCTTTAGCTGGGAAGGGGGAACAAGCTTCAAACCCCTTCTCAACTTAAATCCACAGCAAAGAGCCTGTGGCACTCCATATATTTTTGAAATACAGCTCCCATCATTTACAGACTGTGCTATGTTGAC
The DNA here is from genome assembly GCA_026167975.1 of Phrynosoma blainvillii. NCBI lineage: Eukaryota > Metazoa > Chordata > Lepidosauria > Squamata > Phrynosomatidae > Phrynosoma > Phrynosoma blainvillii. The sequence goes on along the minus strand of JANUYF010000003.1, from coordinate 312,631,067 downwards.
TGGGGCTCATGGGAACTGGTATCCACAACATGAGGAGGACAGGTTGCTCATCCTACAGTACAGGTGCTTTTGAAGGTAATTAACTTCAATTACTGGAAATTGAACCAATTCTTCTCTCTTTGCAAAGATCGGTAGTTCCCATCTTGTGCCACTTGGAGGGCTGGCATCATTCATAACCCTTGCCAGCTTGCTTTAGTTTCTCATGTCTTTACATTTTAAAGAAACACAACCCACACCTTTTTTTAAATACATTTGGGGACATGTATGAGATTCTCTTCTCATGATTTTGCCTGTACAGTTTTGCTGCCCTAATGATCAACACTGTGCTGTCTTTTTTTAAAACTCTTTTACAGGAACTAATATATGGTGAGCAAAGTGTACAAGCTAGCAAGCCCATATTTATGGAACATAACAGAATGCAAATAGTAGTTGCTTATACTGAAATAAATATGGTCTGTAGGCGTAACTGCAGTAGATCCAGGCATATGTCCAAAATAATCTCTGCGAGTGCTTCCCCCCTCGTTGCTGTTGTTGTTGTTGTTGTTGTTGTATGCCTTCATGTTGTTTTTGACTTATGGCGACTCTAAGTCGACTCTATCATGGGGCTTTCTTGGCAAGATTTGTTCAGAGGAGGTTGCCATTGCCCCAGTGGGTTTAATGGCCTAGTGGGAATTAAATTCCAGTCTCCTGAGTCATAGTCCCAACGCTCAAGCCACTATGCCACCGCTGTCTCTTTTTTCTGTTGCTGTGTGCATTTAAATCAACACCCACTTATGGTGATCCTACCATAGGGCTTTCTTGGCAAGATTTATTCAAGAATTGCCACTGCCTTCCTCTGCCTTAAGTTCAGAGTATGATTTGTCCAAGATCAATTAGTGGGTATCCATGGCTGAGTGGAAATTTCAGTCCTGGTCTCCCAGAGTTCTAGCTGGCTCTCATTATAAAATATGGGACTTCAAAAACAAAGCTTTTAAAAAAAGGTTTCATAGGAACTTAAAACCTTGTAATAACATCTCTTGTGATACATTTCACACAAAACTTTGTGAGATTTAAAGACTTCACGTATTATTTACTGCCAGGTTTTTTCCAACACTTTATGGAACTACCATTTCTTACGTACGCAAACCTGATTCCAACTTCAGGAAGGACTTTGGACAATGTTGTTGAATGCCTTCAAGTCGTTTCTGACTTATGGTGGTTCTAAGGTGACCCTATCATGGTGTTTTCTTGGCAAGTTTCTTCAGAGGGCATTTGCCCTTGCCTTCCCCTGAGGCTGAGAGAATGTGACTTGCCCAGGTCACCCAGTGGGTTTCCATGACCTTTGGTCTATTTGAGCTTTTGAGTTAAATCTTTCAGCTGAATGTTGGTTAGACTAGGAGACTTAGGGTCTTAAAAAACTCAGTGTACCCAAATTGCATGACTCCTCTATAAGACAGAAGAATAGAGCACAGGAAAATGGCTTCAACCTGAGATAGCACTTGTTGTTGCTTCCATTGCTTTCAAAGTTATTCCACATGGTCCCTGGAAATTGCCAGCCTGGGTCTCTCTCCAATTTCCTGGTTCAGAAGGGTTTTTGTTAATAATTAGAGAGCACAAAGGCAGAGCCATACTGGAATCTCTTCCCATTGCAAATCCTGGGAAGTAACTTTTAAGAAGAATTACTATAATGACATGCTGAGGATGCACATAGCTTAGCGATGAGTCTTTGGGTCCCAGGTAGAGATGGAAAGAAATATCAGTGACAGTCTCTTATGAATATTGTTTTCATACCTCTTCAAATTCACTGACAGAAAATGCACAACTTGCCTACAGTATCTACACATTTGCAAGGTTTATAGAACCTTTCTGAGAAATAAAGGGCAAACAAATTAAGTGCATATTTTAAAATGCAAATAGCTAGAATACACAGAATTGAAAATAATATCCAGAAGCATGCTCTAGTCAATATGGAAGAGTTGCATAATTTAGGTAAATTGCATGATAAATGTGTAGGTTAGGAGATTGCATTAGAGATTGCATGAATTTCAGGGGAGGAATGACTGCTATGATATGCAGTCTTGAAGAAAATGCAGATGAAATGTAGAGAATGTCAACAAAATAAAGACTAAGAAAGATTTCTTATCTCTAGGCTCAGAGCAGCATCATACCTCACTATCCAGTTATGAACAGCTCCAGCAAATCAGTAGATTCATTCTCCTTAAAAGCTTGTTTTCCCAGCTTACTTCACCTTAATTTATCATATTGCATCTCTTGAAACCCATATCTGTTCTCGAGCAACAGAACCAGTTAAAAGAAATAAACACTTTAGTTTTATGTATACAATGGTCACAGTTAGTTCCCTATGAAAATTAAACAATATTAGAATCAATAAATAGTTCATATCAGAATACTGAAAAGTTCACTTTTGGTTGACAATTCTCAGAATTTTCTAGCCAGCATGAACTGTGTGGCATACTGGCTCAGAATTCTGGGAGTTGTAAACCAAAAAAAATTATTTTTTTTCCAGGTTTTTGTTCTTCTGCAAGACCCGATTATCTGCAGTAGCTCTCACTGCATGTTGATTTTCGTTCAGAGAACAAAATGTGCATTATGTCTACCTCTTCAACAGCTAAAATTATTTACTGATGTTCATGTGATTGAAAATGAACTATGCTAATTAATGCAATGTAACAAATTAAAGAACAAGCTTTATTTGAAGCTTCAGTATACAAAGAGATCTCATCACACCTTTGAGACTAATTGTACAAAAAAAGTTGTAGTGGAGGCTTGGTCTACTTCCAGTAAACCAGGTGTACAAAAGCTTATGCTACAATTCCTTTCACACAGTCTCAAAGGTGCTACAAGATCCCTTTGCATACTGATATTCCAGACTAACACAATTATGTTTCTGAAGTTATTTGAAGCAGTTGGATTTCCATCAGTAAGTGGCACCTGCTAAGAATGTTGCCACCTAGGATTACCATGCTATAAACATAGCCCTAAAAATGCTAGTTGGGCAGTGCAAAAGATCTTTAGTAACCAAATTATTTGTAAAGTCAAAATTCCTAAAGGCACCCTACCTTTGAAAATTACTGTGCCTGTCAAGCAATACTGAGGTTGAGCAGCAATTTTATCATTCAGCTACTTTAGCATTGACATACCATCCAGCAGAGTCATTTTGAGTGACTAGAAATCTATTGATATCAGGCTCAGAGTCTCGGAGTTGAACTTTTGGTTGCCTGCTGGGATAATTGCTAGACATTTTGAGGATTAAATTGCTTATATTCATTCAGATTCTGGGGAAATATCTAGTGTTCCATCTGGCTTGGTTTACTGGGGTCAGTTTCGGTTGTTGTGGTCTGATGATGTGAATAAGACACTTCAATCAGTTCATTCTACCACATGGACATAAATAAGAAATTAGGGATGGGAATATACAATATACAAAACCCAGTTGGAGAAGGCTTCAGTCTTCCATTCCATGTTGGACCTCAGAACAGCCATCTTTGAACAAAAAGACTACAAAGGAAGAATGGAAAGAGAAACAGCAGAATTGGAATATATCAACAACAACAATGGGTTGAACATAGAGATTGGTTTCTTGGCACACTGCTCACATTATGACACTAGCTAAACCCCCTGCCTCATGAGGCCTTTTTGGCCAGTTCATCACATCTTCTTTTTGGCTCCCACACTACATCCCAATATTCATATGGTTATCTACTAATCTTGGCTTTAGGTAATATCCCTGCCTTGGCCCTCAATGACCATTGACCATAATTAAAACTGATCTCCACACTCCACACCAGGGGTAGGCAACCTAAGGCCCGGGGGCCAGATGCGGCCCCCCAAGGCCTTTGGACCGGCCCAAGGTTGGTCCTGCCGCCGCCCCCCGCCACTGCCCGCCATGATGATATTGATTATTGCTGTTATTACTTGTTCTTGGGGTTTTCTTGGCAAAATCTCCACAGGGTTTTTGCCATGGCTTTTCTGGGGCTGAGAGAGTATGCATGCATATTTTTTATTTTTTTTAAAAAAAAAATATTTTTATTTTAATTTTTAATTAATTAATTAATTAATTTTGGGTGCTTCGGCCCCCCAATTGTCTGAGGGACAGCAACCCGGCCCCCTGCTCAAAAAGGTTGCCTATCCCTGCTCCACACCAACACTCCACACAGTTTTGCATTCCTATGGACATTATTTCACACAGACTGCTATATAGGTCTGTCCCTGGGCTTTCCACTCCACCAAATGCAACTGAGGAAGTAGGCTCAAGTCTACCGAAGCTCATTCTACCAGCTTCTTCCTTTCAGTTAGTCTCAAAGGTGCTGCAAGATCCCTTTGCATACTGATTTCCAAACTAACACAAGTATGGACATTATTGCATTCAATTTAAACCAACCTATCTTCAATGGTATAATGTCACATTTAATTTTAAAAGTGGGTGTTATTGCACTCAGCGACAACTGGGCAAGTGCAACCCATATGCAGCCTGGATTCCAGCCGCACTTATTCAGTGGCTTTTAAAAAAATGGGAGCTTGCTGTTTTTGAAAAGCCACTGGATAAGTATGGCTGGATAAGTATGGCAAATGCAAGTAGATAAATAGGTACCACTTTGGTGGGAAGGTAAACAACATTCTGTGCAGTCATGCTGGCCACATGATCACAGAGCAGCTTCTGACAATGCTGGCTCTTTGGCTTACTAACAGAGATGAGCACCGCCCCCTATGGTAAGACATGACTTGACAACCTTGTCAACAAGGAATACCTTTACCTTTACCTTTATCCTACCAGGAATAAGTTGGTTAAATTGAATGTGATAATCTCCTATGTCTTTGCATCCTGCCACATGTACAGTTGACTTTTGACCATCTTGTACAGTTGACTTTTGACCATCAGGGATGGACTGATTAGGTGTGTCTGGGGTGGTAAGCACCCTGCTGTCAGAGGGAGGTTCCTCTTGTCTTGAAGGATGTTGTAGTGAACAATCTCCTTCAAGGACCTTTCCTGAACAGGACCTCCCTGAACCCAGAGGTATGTAAAAACTACAGTTCTATTTCAAATATCCCCCTTGCAGTTAAGGTGCTTGAGTGTGTAGTGACTGTGAAGTTTCATATATTCTGGGCAGAAACAGGTTATTTGACTCATTTAAACCTTCTTTCAGGCTAGGGTATGATACTGAAGTGGTTTTAGGGGGTGTTGCAGACTGCCAGAAATAGTGCAAATTGAGTCCACTTTTAGGGTTAGGGTTAGGGAATCATGGGAACTGGAGTTTATTGTGGCATCAGAGCTCTCTGACAGAGAAGGCTCAATGTCTCAGAAAAAATACAGTTCCCATGATTCCCTAGCACTATCCCTAACCCTAAAAGTGGACTCAATTTGCACTATTTCTGGCAGTCTGCAACCCCCCTTACTTGCTCCGACTGAAGCTAGTTGAGGCCAAATTGGCTTCCAAGCTGCTTTCATTTCAACGATAAAGAAGAATATCGCTTCTTACTAATTTGTTGATTTCCCCATGCATATGTATGGGGTTCTAAACTGTTTTAATTTTTAAAACTTGCTTTAACTCTTTTATTATGCTTTTGGTTTGTTTACAATAGTTTTATTGCTTAAATTGATATTATTTGTATACCACCCAGAGATCCTTGGATATAAGGATTTAAGGATATAAATATTTTAATAGAGAAAATAAATCAGTAACATTTCCAAGTAGTTCACATATTAAGTCCATTGTTTCCTAGGTGCTAATTACAGCCTGCCTATAAATTGCCACCTGCCTCCTTGCCAGTAGCAAGTACTTCCAAGTGGCTTAGTAGGGAAGATTTGATACATTAAAGAATAACAGGTGTTTGATGTGCCACAAAATACCAAGAGTGTGGACAGATGTACATAATTTTAGCTGTAAGCCTGCTGCGGAAACAAATTCAGAATGTTTTGAACACATGTACAGCCCACAGTGAAAACATCTTCTTCCAGATTTGACCAGGAGCCAGGTTTGCTATTTGCAGATTGGTTGGCCCTAGTATGTATCACAAAGCCACTTCCCATTTTCTTCAGGGCCAAACCATGGCTCATGCTTATTATATTAACTTGAAGAGTGACAAATATAAAGGGGGTGGGGGACTGTTTCGATTTGGGGTTGTAGGATGTGGGGAAAGAATGTTAATTTGGTATACTAGCCAGAATTGTTCCACACGCTGCCCCAGTGCATGGTGCAATGATACCAATAGAAGTATTTTCCCCAATGTTGACTGCACTTTATTCTATCATGAATAGCACAACCAGGGCGTGGCAATCTGGGTCAGGATTATAGTGAAGGAGGACAGGGTTAAACCCCTTTCTCTGTAGCAAGCATCTTCTGGGGAGATTCAGCTGTGAGTTTCTTCAAAGGGAAATCAGACAAATCCTGTCAATCAAAACCATGTATTAATGCTGATATCACTGGGAGTGAAAGCCATCTGTTTGCTGTTATTCCTTTGCTCTCCTTTCTTGTCTGAGATTATGTTTTCATTATTTCCTCAATCTGCTGCTTGTTTCCTGGGAGCTGTGGCTTACTGTGTTGCTGTTAAACATTCACATTGCCATCATAGCTCTCTGCTGTGGATCTGCATTTTCCTTTTACAAACTTTTTTTTGTTTTCAATATGCTACATATCTTGTTTTACATTTCCCTCAGCAATCATTGCATGAGGCACATATTTTGTTTGAATGTATCAGCCTCCTTTGCTGCTAAAGAAATCAGATGTTTCTGGTTGCCTATTCACAAAGACCTCTATTTTTTCCAGATAGAAAGCATTTTCTTTCTCCTCTGTGGTTTCTTGTAGCAGATACACACAGTGGGACTGTTCTGCAGTATGTAGTATTTTTTAGATGCAAAAAGCACTGGTATTCTGGGTGAGTGAAGGCAGACATGGAAGGATAAATGTTATGGGAATACTTCTTGGCCAGATTTCATTTTCTAGTCTGGAGTTCAAAGTGATCTGTAGTTTTGCCCAGGAGAACACTGCAAATGCCTTTTTGAGGGAGGTGGGGTGGAGTAGAGTATCTCATTCCGGAGCTCTGTTTATTTTGTTGTACTCAGTGACTACAAATTCTGTGAACACCTATCTGTCTCTGTGCTGTGATTTTATACACAGAGAATCATAATCCTAGAACTAGAAGGGACTGATTCCCCTCCACAAAGTTATAAACAAATAAAGCACTCCTGAAAGATGCCCATCCAATTTCCGTTTAAAAGCCTCCAAAGATGGCGAGGCCACCAACTTTCAATGCCATCTATTCCACTGTTGAACAGCTCTTACAATAAAATATGTATTCCCAGAGTTTAGATAGACTCTATTTTCTTGTCATTTGAATCCATTGGTTTGTGTTTTAGTCCCTGGAGCAGCAGAAAACAAGCTGGCTCCATCTTCTACATGACATCCACTCAGATATTTAAAGATGACTATCACGTTATCTCCCAGTCATCTCCTGCAAGCTAAACCGATCCAGCTCCTCAAGTCACTCCTCATAAGGCTTGGTTTGATGTATTTTTTCCACTTCTTAAGAATTGATTCACATATCTGTGTGCATTACATGGTGCTCCATTTATTATTTCATTTACATTTCACTTTTCTCCTAGGATTCAAAGACAGCTTACATGATTTACCTGTGCACACACACATCCTTGCAATAAGCATGTGAGATCAGTTAGCTCAGGGGATGGCAGACTTATTTTCAATTAGGATTCTGAGATCCACTAAATGGAATCATGTGTGAAACCATGCCTGTGTAGTGCAGTCCTAAGCATATCTATTCTGATCAAGTCCCATTACTCTCCAGTAAATGTGCATAGCATAGGTTTAGCATGAGAGAATTCAGAATCTAGATATTTGTTCTGAGTACCAGAAATAGATGAGCTTAGTATTTTCACATAAAATCCACCCTGATTACCTCATACTTTCTTCCTTTTAGTTGTATCAAAAATATGCTAGTTTTGCTTTCAGCCATACTATTATTTTTAATTAAAAATCTCAATTCCATCAGATTGATAAAGAAACTGAGATAAATACCCCACCCAACACAATATTCTTAACCATCTGTACTGACCAAATTTAATAAGTACAGTTGTTTGCAGTATGGGAAGGATCATGTAGTACTTTCCTGCCAAATATTAAAGTGGATGAGTATCTCAACAAAAAGAGATAAAATCTTGAATTCAGCAGCAGAAACAGTTGGTACACAGAGATTCAAAGCTTCAAGAGCTAAGCACCCAAGCCTTCTTTCTGGAATGAGAAGACCTGTTAGTTTCTCTTTTTCCAACTTTTTTTTAAAAAAATCAATTTTTCCCCATAGAAGTTTTGAAGAAATCAATGTTGTGTAAATTCTCAATAAAAAAATGTACTAAACAAAATTTACATCCATCATAGTCAATTTGCTGCTGCTATTATTTGACAGTGCAGAGCCAAAAATTCTTGCCAATCTACAATTTATCACCTAGGAACCCACCGATCCATGGTTTAGAATGAGAGGCTCTGAGTGATGTAAAGCCATTTAGTAAAGTGTGGTTTTGAATCTGGGTCCCCCTCCTAGTTCAATAGTCTAATAATTAAGCATTTGACCTAATTGGTAGAGACATGGGCATTGTATCTCGGTTTATTCCTGTTCTATTCAGACATTGCATAATCCCACAGCCATCTGATTAAAATGAACATATAAAATGAACCATCCCTAGCATTTAACAGTTATGAAAAAGATTACAATCTCAAACTATTTGTCATGTGACCTAGTTACTAACCCTATCAATGATATAAAATGTTCCATTAATTTAAAACCTGTAACCAACAAAATCCACACAAAGGTCACTGGTACATCTCATCATTGATATTTCTGGCACAATAATTGTGTTTTTCTCCAAAGCAATTGAAATCTTATTTTTAAAGTAGTATTGATGTCAAACATATTGTTTTCCTTTTCTTTTATTCTCTCCATGTTTCCTTTCTCAGTCTTCTACATGTTGCCTTTCTGTGCTATTACTGCCAAAAAAATAAAATTTAAAAAATGGAAATGATTAGCTTACAGAAAATGTAAAGAGATGTTTTTCTTTTGCATTTCATTGTCATTCATTCACATAGTTAACTTGGATAAAACTCCCATTAATGAACTCATTGTAAAAATGCACCAGATTTTCCAGATTGTTAAGCCTGCCCTTGAAGAATTGCTTTGCGGAGGCTTCTTCTAGGAGTTCCAGTATACAGGTTTAGTTTGGCAATGAGGTCATAATCACAAAAGGTCAACATGGCTTTCAGGGAAACAAGTCATGCCAGACTAATCTGAGCTCTTTTTTGATAAAATTACCAGCTTGGTAGATGAAGGGAATGCTGTGGATATAGTATATCTTGATTTAAGTAAGGCCTTTGACAAGGTTCCCCATGACATTCTTGCAAACAGGCTAGTAACATATGGGCTAGACAATGCAACTATTAAATGGATTTGCAATTGGTTGACCAGCCAAACCCAAAGGGTGCTCCTCTTCATCCTGGGAAGAAGTGACCAATGGGGTGCCATAGGGTTCTGTCCTGGGCCCAGTGCTATTCAACATCTTTATCAATGATTTGGATGAAAGAATAGGGGGCATGCTTATCAAATTTGCAGATGACACCAAATTAGAAGGAGAAGCTAATACCCCAGAGGAAAGGATCAAAATTCAAAATGACCTTAATAAATTAGAAAACTGGGCCAAAGCTAATAAAATTAATTTCAACACAGAAAAAAAAAATTAAGGTACTGCACTTAGGCAGAAAAATGAAATGCATATATATAGGATGGGGGGGGGGGGGGACACCTGGCTTAATGAGATTACGTGTGAAAAGCATCTAGGAGTCCTAATAGACCCCAAGTTGAACATGAGTCAGTGCAGCAGCTAAAAAGGCCAATGCAATTCTAGGCTGCATCAATAGAAGTGTAGTGTCTACATCAAGGGAAGCAATAGTGCCACTCTATTCTGCTTTGGTCAGGCCTCACCTGGAATACTGTGTCCAGTTCTGGGCACCATAATTCAAAAAGAGTTTGAGAAGCTGGAGCATGTCCAAAGGAGGGTGACTCAAATGGCCCAATGGAGCTGGCCTGCCTTCTCTCCCTCCAGATGATGGTGGATGGAAGCAACAGGAAAAGAGATTCCATCTCAACATTAGGAGGAACTTCCTGACAGTAAGAGCCGCTCGACAGTGGAACACACTCCCCCCAAGAGTGGTGGAGTCTCCTTCTTTGGAGGTCTTTAAACAGAAGCTGGATGGCCATCTGTCAAGTATGCTTTGATGTGAGTTCCTGTGTGGCAGGGGGGTTGGTCTGGATGGCCCTTGTGGTCTCTTTCAACTCTATGATTCTATGATCAAAACAGATGCAATAATGATATGTGACTAAATCTCTATTTTCTTTTTAATACTGGGTCAAGGAGGTCTGATTTTAGATTAGTGCAGCAGTGCTGTGGAAGGAACTGTGAAGTCCATAGCTACCATGCTAGAGCATACCAAACTCACTTATCCCCAACTAACTAACCCCATATTCTTGCTGCTGTTGTCATATATCAAAGAAGTGATTCTATCCCAGTTCTTTATCCATAATGCCCAACAGAAAAATTGCAGAATCTACCTTTAGAATTTTTAAAAATTACTGCAATGCTAGAAGTTTGGGGACTGAAGGAAGAATGTCATTTGGGGAGTCAGAATTTTTATTGGGGGAAACAATGTCCTCAGTTCCCCCCCCCCCCCATGTGTACATGCATGGGTCAAAACAAATAAAAGATCACCAGAGCATTATATATGGGAGAGGAAGATTTTATGAAACAGAGCAACCTCATTAGATTAAGATATATTTTCTGATATCTGAGCAACTTTTATTAGAAAAAAATAACATTTCCCCCCTAATAAATGGTCTCTCTCACTAGAGATGTAATTTTTTTTGTAATTTCATTCTTGAAGGAAACTATAAGTAATTTTAGCAATTTTCTTCTCCCAAAAAGAAAATCTTTGAAAACTGCACAAAGAAACCCATGTCTGAATTTTGCACAGTTTCTTGTCAGCCCATATTTTTAATCATTTTGGAGGATTAATTTAGAATATTCTTTCCATCCCTATGAATTGCAATAGATGCTAAATATCCCATAGCACAATATGAAGCGGTATATAAATGAAGCTGCTTTGCTTTGCTATACAGTAGTAAGTAGCTGGCCTTTAGTTAAATTGGAACACTTTGATTGTCAGTATTATAGAAACAATCTAGATCGGGGTCGGCAACGTTAGCTTACCTGGGGCTGGTCGCTGGTCCCCAGGTCTTCCGGTGGGCCGGGGGGGGGGAATAGCTGTGCGCACACTCATGCGCATACCCGTGCGCAGCCCCCGCAGCCCCTGTGGGCGCAGCCCCTGCTGCCGCCTCCACGCACGCTACCACCGCATGCATTGCGGCAGCCATTTTGTTTGCCAAAATGGCAGCCGTGACTCATTTGCGCATGCTCAGGAGTACTGCACACGCGCAAACGAGTCACAGCCGCCATTTTGGCAAACAAAATGGCAGCCGCGATGTGCGCGGAGGTGCAGTGGAGGGAGCATGTGGCGGCAGCAGTGGCGGGGGGCATCGGCAGCGGGGGTTGGCAGGGGCCAGTCGGCAGGGGTCCAACAATATTTAGAGGGCTACATGATTTTTACCCTGGATCTAGATTGTAGAATTAATGCATCTTGGCACCACTTTAACTTTCATGGCTCTATCTTAGGGAATCCTGGAATTTGTAGTTTGTTGTGGCACCAGAGCTTTCTCACACAGAAGGCTAAATAGCTCACAATACTATAAATTCCTGAATTCCGTAGCATTGAACCATGCCAGTTAATACAGTGGCAAACTACATTAATTCTGCAGTGTAGATGCAGCCTTGAATATTTCAAGCTGATTGATTTATGGATTAAGCTGCATGCTGATACTCCTTGAGAAACAGAATCTTGATTATCTTTTGGTTATTATATGCCTACATAACCTCTTTCATGAGGACTGTACTTGCGTTAACTGTTTCCATACAGAATATTGTATGAATCTGATGTTAGTTACTGAAACTTTGTAATGGACTCTGGAATAAAAGGTGTTCAACCCAAAAGATTTGTAGCTTACTACTCTATTAATTGGGCTGCAGTGTGTGTACAGATGGTGATATTTAAGTTATCGACCTTAGCTCCTTTTAATAAGATCCAAACTTTGACTTTTCACTGGTAGCTGTAATAAAGAATGATTGACTTTCTCACATAGCTCAGGGTAGGAAGTAATAAGAAAAGGAAATTTGTGGGGAACTGCAGCATGGCTGCTGGATGTGGTTGTTCAATGACCTTGTGTTTCATTTGTTTCTCAGCATTTCTTTTTGTATAACAGTCATTTCAGTGTGGTAGCTTCAAAGGGGCTTGTCTGGCTAATTTGCAAATGCTTTATGAACTTGTGCAGGGGTTCCAAAGTAAATACATACGTCAGGAGGAGGCACAGGCTTTGAGTCTCAAGGATACACTGTGTGGTGCCTCTAGCACCTTCTCTTTCCAATTAATATTGGATTTGTTTTCTCTGCTGTAATGTGATCCTGCGCATGCCTGCATCTAATACAAGCCATGTTCAGAGGCTCCTTTGGAGATGCTTTGTTATCTACACCCTTCTCTGCAGCAGCAGGAGGGGAGGAGGAGTGTATGCAACTGCTTTTGGATTCCCAGCTGCCTGCTGAGGCGCTTGGAATTCTGCCTTTGCAGCTGAACAGAGTTAACTTCCATTCATCTCCAGCTGCTCCCACATACACCATCAATCCCCTCCTCCTTTCCCCAATCCTGATTCCTTTTCTTCTTCCTTTTCTATGTTCAAGGCTAACCAACTATAAACATCTTTATCCTACATGTTGTTTCAAGCCACTAGCATGTGTACAATTTATTAACTTAATAAGGACATTTTATCTGTTTCCTTCATATAATACACTTGAGTAAGGATGAGACAAACATTACTTTTTACTCCAGGCTAGACTCCTCTTTCCCATTTATGACTTGGTCAGCATAAGTATTTCTGTTGCAATACTGCCATATGTTCTGGATTAGATTTTGACCATTAGACGACTCTGAGCTTAGAGGTGACAGTATGGTAGTACAGTCAGCCCTCTGCATTCACAGATTCTGCATCCACATATTCAACCATCTATGGCTTGAAAATATTCTTAAAAAAGAATTCCAAAAAGCACAACTTGATTTTATCATTCTATATAAGGGGCACCATTTTATTATATCATTGTATATGATGTACAGGAGCCCTGGTGGCACAGTGGTTAAATGCCAGTACTGCAGCCACTCACTCACAAAGCACAAGATTGTGAGTTCAATCCCAGCCAGGGGCTCAGGGTTGACTCAGCCCAGTATCCTTCTGAGGTGGCTAAAATGAGTACCCAGCTTGTAAACCTCTTAGAGATTTCTCAGTGTGGTATGAAGTGGTCTATAAATGAAGCTGCTATTGCTATTGCTATTGTATATATGGGGACTTGAGTATCCATGGATTTTGATATCCACAGGGGGTCCTGGAACCAAAGATTATTGGATACCAAGGACCCACTGTCCTCAGTACAGTGGGTCCTTGGTATCCAATGGTGTTTTCAAGTAAAGGTCTAAGTCCTGTTGTTACTCCTGACTAGAGTGTCAGTGGGATTTACATGTGTGATGATAATTGGTTCAATGGGTCTACTCTAGCTGAGACTAAAAAACAGAATTGCAGCCAGTTATTCTTTGTGCAGAATGGCTGGTTATTTGTTTGAAGGGAGGAACTAGGGTGGCTTAAAACAAACAAACAAAAAACCAAAAAATTTGAAAGCAATCTAGAGGTTCTTGCTTGAGAGAGAGAGAGGCAAGGAATCCTGAAGAACAAAAGAAGACAAATATTAAATAATTAGAGAGTGCCCTGTGCATGCAAAGAAAATCTCAGTACGCTGGACAAAGATTTTTTAAAAGATAGGTACCAAGGGGACGGGTTGGATTTACCACTTAACTGTGCAGTGTGAGATATCAAAGTGAATGGGGGGGGGGGGGAGAGAAACCCTGGATAGGAATAACAGACAAGTAATTTAAAAGGAACAAAAACCAGAAGTTGACAAAACTAATTCCACTAGGACTAGTGAAGTTTTTCCAGGATGTTCATCATTTAGAAAATGGCAGTGTAACCTTGGAATGATCATATAATTTGGTTCTAAATGAACCATAGGCTGGAACATAAGGAAACATAACTAAATATTTAGATTCCCCAACTGTAAATACTTAAACTCAAACCTTATTTAAAGTACATTACAGGGGCTGCTCCAGATGCTGTATTCTAAACAAGAGGATAGCTGTAAGTGTTCTGTGGTCAGTCAGAGGACTAGCTTAGCAGCAGAGAAAGAGGATCATTTAGTGTAACACCTCCTGGGAGCTAGACATGACACTGAAGTTTGGAGTAGGGGCTTTGGATTGTAAAGGAATTAATCCAGTTAGACATTCAAGCCATTATGACTTGAGACCACATCTCCCCAACATTCAGGAAAAAGCCCCATTCAGTTTCCAACAGCCAGTCCTATTGGCCACTAATATTTCTGTGGGAAACCCTTTTGGGAGCACTGTCATACTCTAGAGCAGAATGGGATTAAACAGTACTTAAGCTATTGAACTGCAGCTCTCAAAGTTCTTCAAACATGTTAATATAATGCCATTCATTAGCCATGTCTCTAGCAGTGATTATATTTTATTCCTTTCTATCACTCCTTTCTGTCAGTAATAAGTCTCAAGGCAGACAACCTATTTAAAAACAATACAAGTTAAAACTATGCAAAAACTTCAATAAAGGTATAAATATAAAAGTTATTTTAAAACAATTAAACAATTATATAGTTAAACATTTAAACATTAAAATCATTAAAATTCATTAAAAGATTTCATAGAAATCTTAAAAACAGCATTGTACAGCATTAAAAGCCCATGTTATGTCATGTCTGGTGATGAGGCAACTGTGGTAGTCTCCCTCTTACTGGCCTCTCTTCTCCTTCCCCCTCATTTCCCATTATGATTTCTGGCAGCCTAGTAGGAAAATCTGCTATGATCTGTTGTAGTTGGACAATGACATGGTGGCCCAGTGACTCACTGTATTTTGCAACTGAATCTGTCTGTGACCTTCATCACTATGGACACAATACAGTTAAAGCAAGAGACACAGTGGAAAGCAGAAGAAGGGAGAGGCTGGAAATCTTAATCAAATGTTTAAAGGAGGTGTTTTGATATGATGGGACTGCAGGATAGCACTATGAATGCTCCAGTGTATTAATGTTAAATACAAAGCTGTATGATGGTAGTGGAAGAAGACATCAGTGTTAGGTAGTCTTTCCTTTTAGCTCAGCTGGTCATTTAGGAGGTCATTCATACTAGGAAATAACTCGGTGTGAATACTGGGTTATTTCCATGTTCGAATCTCTCTGGTAGGATTGATTTGTCATGATTGAATCTCTCTGTGGCATTTTATGATTCGCATTCACACTTGGGAATGGGATAAAATACTATGGAGAGATTTGATCCTGGCAGATGCCATGGCGGGGCAGAGGAAGGAAAGGAAGAGGAGGAAGAGAGAAAGAGGAGGGATGACAGAAGCGATGGTGGTGACAGCAAGATGAGGTAGGAGGAAGAGAAAGAGTAGCGGCAGGGGGAAGAGGAGGAAGAAGAGCGGAGGCGACGGGATGCTCCTAATGGGATCGACTTTGAGGTTCCCAATGGCGGCTCTTTTGAAAAGAACTCCTAAAATTCCCATTTCAGAAAACCCGGGGTTAATGGGGATTTTAAAACAACCCCCCCCCCAAATTTGGGTCAAGACATTTTAACACACCCACACACCGAATTTGGGTCAAGAAAACCCAGTGCAAGTGTGAATGACCCCCAAATTCAAACTGGTGCAAGTGTGAATGACCCCAATTTAAACTGGTTTGCAAACCAGTTTAAAATGTAGTGTGAATGACCCCTAGATCAGAGGATTGGGAGAAACTGGACCCATGCTATGTAAATCTAGTAAAGAAGCAAAGATGAGAACGATCTTGA
The DNA here is from genome assembly GCA_026167975.1 of Phrynosoma blainvillii. Lineage (NCBI taxonomy): Eukaryota > Metazoa > Chordata > Lepidosauria > Squamata > Phrynosomatidae > Phrynosoma > Phrynosoma blainvillii. The sequence goes on along the minus strand of JANUYF010000003.1, from coordinate 312,615,003 downwards.
CAGTAATGCTTTCTGAGTCATAGTATTTAGTTCTGTGTTGTTGTGTGGCTTCAAGTTGTTTCCTAGTTACAGCAACCCTTAGGCAAACTTATTGTGGGTTTGTATAGCATTTTAATACATTTTAATTTTTAATGTATAATGTTTTTAACTTTAAATTTTTAAAAAATTGTCTTTGAAAGTTTGTGACTACATTTTATACCTTTGGATTGCTTTTAACTTGTGTTGTTTTAAATTTTTAGCCATTTTGAGTCTCTGTATTGGGAGAAAGGCAGGAAATCATCATCATCATCATTGGGGGGGTGTCTCTAAGGCTGAGAGAATGTGATTTGCCCATGGTCACCCAAACCATGGTCTCTCAAAGTCCTGGTCCAGTGCCCAAACCACCACACCATGCATATTTATCTCCCTCTAATTAATTGCTAACTTCTCCTTTCTTTCTCCCAAGAACACTTTCACTTCTTTATATTCAGGAAAGGGCTGGAGGGAGATCTTGTATTGAAGAGGTGGGCTGCAGCCATGGTGGAGAGAAAGCCAAGTGTATTTACTTGGGGCAGCAGTGTGTGTGTGTGTGAGGTGTTGGTGAGCATTGAGAGTCAATAGCAGGACATAATATATCCCTGTTTGGATTTCAATTGTGGAAAGAAATGGAAAATGGAATAGTGTTGCTGTTGAACACCAGGTAACACCACAACAGCAACCCTTGTTTTGTTCCCCTCCCATTCCTTGCAAACTGTACGTAAGTGTGTGTGTATGTATCTGTGTGTATAGACATTATACAATATAATTGTACAATAATTATTCTTGCAGTATGTGTGTGTGTGTTTGCTCAGTGAAACTGGCAGTGCTGATATCAATCTAATATTTTCGTACTTAGACAGTTTTTAGACTTTAAAACTGAGGAAGATAAAAAGTGTAGTTTAAAATTTTCTGGAGTTCAACATTTCAAGTTGTTGAGCCAAGAGGGGCTGAAAACCACATTTCCCATTTTCTTGGACATTAATGGGCATCCTGCACATGCTCAGAAGAGCTGAAACCTCTCCAGTGAGCTAGTTGGGATGATGCTTTTGGTTATGGGATTGAGGTAGAATCACAGACTAGAGAAGATGACTTCAGTTTCCCAAAGTTAGTCCAGATGGCTAAGGCAGGTGTGGATGAAGAAGCAAGTACTGTCCATAGGGCTGAAACAGGACCTGAGTCCTGCACTGAATTTGTTGAATCATACAGATATGTTGTAGATGAAAAATAGTTTAGAAGAAGTCATTTAGGTGCAGAAGTAAACAAGAGCACAGTGATGACAAGTATAAGAAAAATAAATCTTTAATTTCTGAGAAGCATAGTTGAATAATACTATTTTCTGCAGTTTCCATTGAAGAACATTCTGTTATCAGTGCAAAACAACCATGTACAAATTTTGCATAGAATAAATCCTGACCTGTGAAAATTCTGATCAGTCCAGGAGTCTTCTCATCAGGGTTTCTCAACAGTCAAGAAACACATTTTTAACAATTTTCCAAATGTTTCCCAATATTCCTTCCAAACCTAGGATATGCATGGCATGGAATTTGGATACAGATGCTGAAGGTGGTGGAGAGAGCTTTCAAAATGGATTCAGCAAAGCCAGGATCTTTGGTGGCTTTCCATTTATGCCTGCTGCAGCATGCCTTTGCATCATATTACATCTGGGAAAGCATGCCACATTAGCCTAACATAGTGGCTTGAAGTGCAGTCAGTTCTGGCCTTGACACTATCAATTAGATTGCTTCAAAGCATGACAAGGAAGCATCTAATCTGCAGGCAGGATGGTAGCAAATTCTAATTAGGGCTCAGTTTTATCCTACTTAAATAGCTGTCTGTCATTCACTCTGTCTCAAGAATCAGCATAACAGAGATTAATGATTCCCTGCTATCTCCCAAAATGGCAGCCACCTAAGTTTGTGTATATGCAGCTGAAAGCAGTACTAACATCACAACCTAGAGAATAAAATTAAATCACACCAAATTGGTCCTTGGATTAGAATGATCTAAGGATAAGCAGGAAATAGGATGCTATGACTCAGAATCTTCTTCCTTAGTGAATACAATGAAAACATTTTGTGATAAGATTATCCTGAAATTTAAAGGGAAAGGTCTAATAAATGTTTGTAATCAGTTCATTTAAATGCTAAAAAATCTTTTAAGATTTTTGGGGTATTCTGAAAGTGTTAAAGTTTGAAGCAAATACAAACGATAATTTTTAAAAAATGAAATTTTTATTGTCTAACCCCCCCTTCCACCTCATTCTTCTAGATAAATTACACAATATTTAGACAGATAAAATAGGCAATGACAGGAAAGGGAAAGGGAAGTTGTATAGTATTGAATAGAAACAGTGAAGGTAATTGGCAACAAGGTCTTAGAGTAGGTAGTCCTCAAGAAACAGGTTTCAAAGTGCTTAATGGATTTATGAGCATTGAGAGCAAAATTAATTAAAGCCAGGGGTGATCTCGGAGGTTTTTAAAAAGAATATGAAGTTCTCTGTCAAAGCAAAATGGATTCCCTGAAGTATAAACCTAATCAAAATATCCTACACAGCTAAATCTGATATTCATTGTAGGTACTAGATAAATATAGTAGCCCTGAGACTAACAGTCTGTGCAGATCAGCCTAAGCGGCTGGTCTGGGGATGGAGTTGGGGCGGATCGACCACACACCGGCCGCTCCGACTCCTCCCCAATTCCGCTGTCACACTGCATGCCCCACCATATGGCGAACAGTATCAGGGCACCCCGTTGGCACAGCATGCAGACACGCTGGGCCAAAGAGGTGCAAAAGAGCCACCGTGGCAGTGCTAAGGGTGACTTTTTGCCACCTCAAAAAGGAGCCATTTCTTTTGGGAGCAGGAAAAAGCTGGATCGGGACCATGGCGTGTGGTTGCTGTGGCCCCAATCCAGCGCTCCCAGGGGCAGCACAGAGCCACCCCTTAGGGGCCATCTGTATGATCCCTAAGGTGTGAACTAGGAACTTGAATTCACAAATCAAATCTGATCCCCACCATAAATCCATTAATTGGCCCTAGGAATAGGGCTTGCTCTGAGTCTCTCTAATTCTCACTTGACCTGCAATATGAGGATAATCAATACTGTAACCTACCTTGCAAATTTTGCTTTAAAGATTGCTGAGTTACTATATATAAAGCATTTTCTTCACCCTCAAACCTCTATATACATTATTTTCAGCCATTAATACTTATCTTAACCATCCTCTTTTCTTGAGCTGTGTGACAATAGAACAGACTCTCCCTTATTGGAGGTTTTTTTTAAAAAACAGAGCTTGGATGCCCATCTCTCAGGGGTACTTCAGGAGTAGATTCCTGCATTGCAGAGGGCTGGATTAGATCGTCCTTGAGCTTCCTTCATGCTGTGATTCTATGATATTAGGAGTCAGTCACACCACTCTGGTGCTCCTTACTCCATTTCATGATGAAATGGGTTTCAAGTGACCTAAGGTTGTCTTTTCCTTAGCTAGATGTGAGGAAGCAGATGGGGGTGGCAGAAACAACAGGGTGTGCCCACTTTTGGCTTTGGTCCCTCATGAACCCAGCATGTGATTCCTGACAACAGGGAACCCCAGGGAATGTGGCCTTCAGATGTCTTCCTTCAGCTGGAGTAAATGAATCAAGAGATATAAGACTGAGTTTGAACCCACTCAAAACAATGTTCATTCTTTTTGTGTAGAATGGTAAAACTTAACTGCCATTTTATCTATGCATTAGGCCTAGATTTGGCAGGTCAGGACTGCTCCAGTCTCTAAGAACTCAAGACCAAAACCTGAGACCTAGGAATGATCACTCCTTTTGATTCCATAGGGCTGGACCCTGTGATGTTACAAGAATGATGTTTACTTCGTAATGTCACAGAGCATGATACATTAAGTATTAACCACAGTTGTACAAAATATGCCATTCAAATAAAATACCAATAGTTATATTTTCCAATTAGGAAAATATATATTAATAAAATACTTCTCCTGTCAGTACTTACCCTGAAATTCCTTATCCTTGTCCTGGGACTGGGGAAAAGAGTCCAGATCTGAAATCCGGAAACCCTAATCAGTCCTTTTGGAGTTAGAGTGAACAACTTCATCCAAAAAATGGAGATTTGAACCGAACTTCTAAGTTACAAATCCTATGCAGTTGCTGGAGCAACCAGGGCTGCATCTATATTGCAGAATTAATGCAGTTTGACAGCACTTTAACTGCAATGGCTCAATGCTATGGAATTCTGGGATTTAAAGTTTTGTGAGCTATTTAGCCTTCTGTGTGAGAAAGCTCTGGTGCCACAACAAACTACAAATTCCAGGATTCCATAGGATGGAGCCATGACAGTTAAAGCAATGTCAAACTGCATTAATTCTGCAGTGTAGTAGCAGCCTAGGAGAGGTGGCCACAAATGCATTTGCCAAGTCACCTAACTGCAACTTCACTTTTAGTTGTGGATTTCCCAACTTTCTCTAGCCCCTTTTTTCCATCACAGAGAACTCTGACAGGGAGAGGCAATCTTTTGCTTTGTAATGAGAGTCTTGCCCAGAATTTGGACAAATGACTTTTTTCTACTACCGTTCTCACATTCCTGGGACCTAAACAGTAGTCTAAAAAAATAAGTTTTCAAAACTCTGGTCTTGTCAGCACCCAGGTTTTGGGGAGAAGAGCTTGTCTCCCCATTCTGTGCTTTGGGAAAAGATAGAAAAAGTGAGAAGTGGTCTTGTTGTGGCAAGAAATGAAGGAAGGAAGAACGGTGAGAGAAGTACTTGCATTGTTTTTGACCTTCTCCTGAGTTCAAACAAAGGGGAGGACTCTCTAGCTTCACCCTACATTTCTCTGCCAGGGACCATGGATAATTGTAATAAGTAAAGCTCCCCTGCACCCAAATGTGTGTGAACATGGTGTGATGTTTTGAGTGCTAGGCTTTTTAGATTGCAAATGAGATGTCAACAGAGAAATAGTAAAATGTTCCACAGTGGCACTTTTTTTCCAGAACCAACAGGAGCTCTGGTCACAGGAGATAAGACCTTCTCTGACCTGCTCCTTCCTTTAGCAGTTTACATGTTAATTAGCTCTTTTATACAGCATGCAGACCCACAGAGCATCAATTCAGTAACTGAACAATGTCCAATTATCCCAGCTTAGAGAGTGAGAAGCAGGCCGCTGGCACGTGGACACTGCAGCCGCAGCCAAACAGCTCCTTGAACTTACTTGGCTTGGGCCAGCAATGCCGCTTGAGGGGAATTTGAGACATGTCAGCACTTTCAGCTGAACCTCCCCTAAGAAAGGCAGAATTCCTCACAAGTTAAGATCAACTTTGTTTCCAACACCGAGCATCATTACCCCTGAGAAGAGAGGTTAAGAAGAGCAGAGAGGTTAAGAAGTGATTTGGAGGTTAAAAGCCACACTTTCAGCTAGTGGTCTGCCTTTTTTCTCTAGGAAGTCCATGCTGAGTTTTAGAATCAAGTTGGCACGGATCAACTTCTAATAGTGGAGGGCAATAGAAAACAATTGCTGACAAATAGGTCCTAGTGCTAAAAGGAAAAATAGTAATGCCTGTTGCACAGTTGTTCCCTCTTTCTCTCCTTAGTGGATATGCTGTGATTAAAAAATAAATGAAAGGAGAAGTAGAAAAAACACAACAGAGGGCAGATTGCAAATTGGAAGATGTTTCCTGGCTCCTTCATAAAATTCTGTGAATGAAGTACAATAGAAATCTCCTTTGGAAACACCTTTAGTAGCAAATGGTCTGCAAACCAGACTTTCGAAAAGTTAATTTTGGATTTTTCCAAAATTATGGAATGGCCACTAGGGACTAGGGAGTTCTGGGAGCTATGCACCAAAAAAAAAAAGTTTATTTTCCAAGCATTTCTGCACACAGTTGTAAAATGCTGATCTCTGCACACTTCTATTTCTCTCAAAGATTTAAAAGCAGTCCCTCGTCTTAAATTTTCTTAAATTTACTCTCCCTTCTGAGATCATCATCATTTGGATATATTTAATAGGAGCTCTGTCCTGCTTACTAGATGTCTGAAAGAGAAATAATAGGACATTTCAAACTTTGATCCTAAAATATTTTTCACTGAACAAAATCATATGACTCTGATGAGAGTAACTTCAAACAAACATGCACAAGAAATGTGCAGGCCTATTTTAATTTCCAGTTTATTATTCATATATATATATATATATATATATATATATATGCAAAGTGGCTTTATTTCATAACTACAGGGACTCAGCAATAGGCCTTGGAGGAAGCAACTTATCTGAGTGCAGAGTTCCCTCCTCCCCCACAAAATCTCAAGTCTATATTGGGATCTTATTTATCAGACAAGACAGTATCTTGGGGGTTCTTCTTGTGCTGTGCTGCATATGATATTTATTCAATGCGGGAGGGGACAGCTGGAGAGGAGTAACATAAATTCATATTTGAATAGAGATCCCACTTCTTTGCATCTCATCTTCCAAATGACCCTTCATTTTGTTGCCTGCCAGGCATCCCAGCAAGTGACCATTTCATAGCTCCATAGTTCATGCAAGCATGAAAATCTGTCAGTCTCATTTTTGTTCCATTTTTTTTCCAGAAGTCCACCTTGCCATTCTCCATCTGTCAACCTTGTGTACTTGGTTCTTCCTTCTGCAAATAATTCTATGCTTTTTGTGCACAGATTTTGAAAGTGCATATTTTTACCATACAGTACATTTTCCTATTGACAAGCACATTTGTTCATGTTTTTCAAGCTATTAATTGAATTCATTTCTCAGATATGTGCATGATTTTCTATTTTTTTCTTTTCCAAAATGTGTTGCAAACCTTGCAAACGTATACATTTCTGATATAAGACATGCTTCATCTTATTTCTAGTCTCAGGAAGTACAGCATTTCTATTGGTGTAGGGAACTGCAAGTCCAATAGATTTATTTTCCATCTGTATTCATGGCTGTGAGCTGATGTGGTGTAATGGTTTGAGTGTAGGCTGATGATACTGGGGACCAGGGTTCAATTCCCAGCTCAGCCATGAAGCCCATTGGGTGACCTTGGGCAAGTCACATGCTCTCATCTTCAGGGGAAGGAAATAGAAAACCTGCTCTGAATAAATCTTGCCAAGAAAACCCCATGATAGGGTTGCCATAAGTTGAGAATGACTTAAAGGCACACAACAACAACAAATTCATAACTGCTCAGCTTTAGTCAGAAGACAGTACATGGCATTTTTTGATGATTGTGTTGCAATTCTAGTTGAAACATCCATGAGAATAATTTAAAAGTAAATAATAGAAAGTTTCCTCTCTTACACTAAAACATACCACTTGAGGTGGGTAGCACATCCTGAACTATGAATCAAATATTTTTCAAGAGCTCGGCAAATTACTTTTTAGACTATACCACCCAGAATCTTACAGTCAACATGGCCAATGGCTGAGATTCTGGAAAATGTAGCCCAAAAATAACTTCCAATTCTGATCCTACTTGCTGGAATGATTTAACAATCCATCCCAGTTGTGGAAAAATATTCAAGATTTAAAACTTTTTTGGTCTTTGCTTTTTTAAAAAAATAGGTGAGGAATCTGAATGTTTATAGACATCCCATTTGGGAAAATTCATTCATCATTTTCAAATACATTTATTAAAACAGACTTTTATGCTCTGTAGCTTCTGAGCTGGTCTTAATCAGTTAAAAAATGTTTTGTTTCCTTTTCTGTTCAGTGTGTGTTTTGGTGCACGTTCTGTGAAACAACAGTACTGCCTTAACTTTACACTGTTCTTTTCTAAGGTGTTCCATTCACTATTGTTCTACAAATTCATTCCACCTCCCTTCCGATGCAACATGGAGAATTTCTAAAATTACTTCTGGAGCTAGCATGTGTGCTGTTTGCAGCAGTTTTCATTTCCTTCCCTTAGTATCCCCCTCCTCCAATCTTACCCAGTTTGTTTAAGTGAGCACTGATGAAACAGCTTTTAGGAAAATATAAGCACAGGGTCAGAGGAGCATGCAGTCAAAAACTGATCAGACAAACACCTGAGTGTACCAGGATCTTCTTTTGTACTGTGTTTCATCAGACTGTCTGAATGACTGTATCTCCTTCTATAAGTTTTAAGTTTTAGGATCTTTGGAGAAACGTTTTCTCTCTGCCCTGTCATCCTCACAAACAAATTTGGTGAGTGAAAGAGTCTTCTCAGTGGCTGCTCCTAACTTGAGGAATTCCCTCCCATGGGTAGCTTGGTTGACCCGCATCTACTTTCTTTCTTTCTACATTTGGTGTGAAGCCTAGGATCCAAACTGGTATACTAAACAATAACTGGGAAAGTACCTTAGCCCTGAAGACCTGAGGGTGGCAGGTATCAGTTGGCCACCTTTTGTAAAAAAGAAACAAACAATTGCCTTACTACTATTAGAAGCATTTTGAATAGCAATTTCCTGATGTGAAGTCCAGGTTCCAGATGCATTAAACGTAATTCCCAGATATTGAAACTTCCTAACTTGCTCTATATTATGGTCATCAAACCTCCAAACACATAGGGATCATTTCTTAGAGAAAACCGTAATCTTAGATTTACTAAAATTAATGGTTAGGTAATTGTTTTCACAGTATTCAATAAAAGCTCTCACTGCTCTCAGAAGTCTCACTTTTGAAAAAGAAAGGAGGGCAGCAGCATCTGCATATAAAAGTATGGGGATGCTAGTTGAGGCTAACTTGGGAGGATGAGAGATGTTAGAGGGTATAGCTGCAGGGAGATCATTAAGGTATAGATTAAAGAGGGTAGGAGCAAGGATACACTCCTGACATACACCTCTTGTAGCCTTGATGGTATTAGTGAGATTGCCCTGTGAGCCACACCTTACATGTACCGTGGTTTTACTGTATAACTTCATAATTAAGCCATAATTAAGTAGCCTTTTATCAATAGAGGAAGCAAGAAGTTATTCCCAAAGTTGTGTTCTTGGTATCGAATCGAATGCTGATTTCAAATCCATGAAAGCAACAAATTAACTATGTTTGTAGATTCTGGAATACTTTACTACAAAGTGACTTAAGACTACACAATGATCAGTGGTTGACTTGCCTTTTCTGAAACCAGCTTGTTCATCCCCCAGGATTTTTTCCTCCTCCACCCAATCTGTTAGTTGATTGTTTAAGAAGCAGCCATATAATTTACCAATCATGGACAATAAACTTATTGGACGTTAATTGGAAGGGTCATTTTTATCTCCCTTTTTGTAAATCGGGATAACTATTGCTTGAGACCAACTACTAGGTAACTGCACCGTTCTATTAATATGGGTAAAGAGGGTTGCCAGTAAAGGAATCCACCAAGTAATATTTGCTTTTAATAGTTCAGGGATGATTAGGTCAGGCTCAAGAGCTTTGCCTGGTTTCAGGGAAGAAATTAAGGATTTAATTTCCTGGTCAGTAACAGGAGGCCAGTGTGGAATGTTTTCAAGTTTTATAAGATTTTGGGCTTTTCCATATGAGGGTACAGATGTATATCCCTCACAATCTCTGTATACAGTAGAGAAATAATTTGTGCTGTTTGTGCTGGTATATTGCATTGGGGTGCTCTGTCAGAATTATTTAGTGCACCTGTTATAATAGACCAGAACTATTGTAATAATGCTGACCATTGCCTATGCATTATCTCTTTATTCCTTTTTGCAATTAAAAATGCATGATGCTTTTTAATAATATAGTATGATTCAGGAAGGGTTTAACTGTTATCTGTCTGATACCTAGGGCAAAAAAAAGCAGCTTCATTTATATACCGCTTAATATTGCACTATGGGATGTCTAAGCAGTTTACAACTGTAAGCTCATTGCCCCCCGCCCAACAGCTGGGTACTCATTTTAGTGACCTCAGAAGGATGCAGGCCTGAGTCAAGCCTGAGCCCTGGATATTGAGCCTTCTCTGTCAGAAAGCTCTGGTGGCACAATAAACTACAGTTCCCATGATTCCCTAGCAATGAGTCAGGGCAGTTAAAGTGGACTCAGTTTGCACTATTTCTGGCAGTCTGCAAAGGCCCTTAGTGTATATTTTCGTCAAGTTATTTTTGATCTCTAAGCATTCTCTATCTAAATCTGTAATGATGTTCTTTTTGTTTCTGTTTTGGGGGTGCTACTTTCTTTCTGCCAGTAGACAAATACCTTTCTATTTAGGCATGTGTTTGCCTTTTCAGTTTCTGTGACAGAAGGATGCTTTTAATGGGGCATGTTATGCTTTTTATCTTTTACTATATTTTCATATGTTTTTAGCTCTTGCATTTCAGTATTTTTAATAGAACTGTTTATTTTTTAAAAACTTTGTATCAAATAGGTTTTTAGTATACATTGTTTTTTCCTCTGCATCTCCTCTCCATTCTTCTAAGTTAATTGAATGTGAACTACTTTTGAACTGAGACATTTTAAAAGGAGCTGAAGAAATCGGATGACAGCAGATTAATTAGGAAGGTCCTTGCCAAATTGAGAAGTTGGATGGTCTGCATTCTACAACATTGTCACCTGAATGGTTGTAAACAATATCGCTACGTTTCAAGCACTTTAAAGGTTCAGTTGACTAAAAACAAAACAAAGCAAATCAATCAAACAAAAAACAACAATCCTGGACCAAAAGCAAAATGTCCCAACAAGTCCACCCCCCCTTTCATTGTCTTAGCCAGTGTAACATATTGGGATAAAAAATGGTCAGCCTAAGAAGCAGATGTGATCTATTGTGCTCATCAGCAGATGACACCCCCCTCCCATGAGAGAGGGAATGGAATATTCAATGGTTCAGAAAATTCACAAAATGTACATTAAATACTACCTCCCACTCTAAGCCTAACCACAATGCCAAGGCTATCCCCTACTGTTAATCCTCACAACATTGGCATTCTAATGGATTTAGAAAATACACAGCAATTCATTGAATGAAAGGTTTTGGTCCCTTTTGCATGAAGGGTAATCTTGACTCAGTAGTGTATAGGGCAATGAGAACAGGTCTTCCCACAAACATGTTACTTGTTGAATATAGCAGACCTTTGAAAAAGTTAGTTTTGGGGGACTATTGCACCCAGAATGCCAGCATGGCCACTGGGAGGGATCTGGGAGTTGGCATAGAAGAAAAGTAGCGTTTCCAAGTTGTGCTCAAAAGGTTGATCAGCATAGCAACCAACAGCCTAAGCAGACGACGCTTTGCGCCGTCTTCGAGGCCAGGAAGGGGAGGGGCAGCCTCACGCTGGGCGTCCCAACCCCTTCCCGAAAACGTCGTCGGAGCAGCTGGCCCTCCGCACAGCCAGCGCTCTGACGATGCACTTCTGCTGCAGCGTCCGCACACGCTGCAGCGGAAGAGGCACTGAAGGTGCGCCGGACACCTTCGGCGTCTTGCAGAAGGAGCGCTATTTTAGCACTCCTTCCTGAGCCTGGGACGCTGTGCCGCGGGGCCGAGGTGTGCGGATACCTCGGCCCCAATCCGCAGCTTCCCAGGGCGGCCCCGTGCCGCCTGTCTGCTCCCCCCCCCAAGTCACTATGTTTTGTACCAAATGTATGTACAGACAAGTCTCAGAGGGCAGCTGTGTTATGGCTGTTAGTAAGACAAAATTATGTCATAGAACTTGGTGGCATACAATCATAATTTTAATTTTTGTATGATACAAATTTTATAGCTGTATATTTAAAAACCTTTGTTAGCAGCATTGAGTCCTGGATTGGGGAAATGGTGGGAAATAACTATATGCATAAATAAATAGTTGTGCATTCTCTTTATTACTGACTGATGTGTAGTTAAGGGAGGGTGGTGGAGAAACACATGACCTAATGACATTAAACCATTAACTTTCTAAAATTTATACTAGAAAAGGAAAGTGGGCATATGATTGCTGTTTTCAGCAGCCACCATGTTGTCTATATAAACATCAAGTATTTAGTAAGCATATGTATGCCACCTGTGAGGAGGGGAGTGTGATAACCCTCTCCCATCATCACTTTCTCATGTGAAAATGAAGTTTCTGAAGAGGAGAGCTTGTTGTATTTGCCTGGTGCAGTTACAAAATCCTAGAAACCTCATTTGTTGACAATCTGGCTTGCATAGAGAACCTTTCCTCTTCACATGTGGAGTGCACATGCTTATCAAGCAGCTGAATAGGGCTTCAGTTTCCTTCTTCAATGGCACATTCGGATCTTGGATTTGACAGAGTATTCAGATAAAAAGAGCATCCTTTTACATTGCTCACTGCTGTTAAATATTGTAGAGGGGTGCACAGGGAAACTTCCTACGACAGATTGAATAAATGCCATGGCTAATGGTGTCCTGTTTAACCTTTTGTCAGCCAGTGGGTGCTCCAAAGCATGACCATAACACAACATGTTTTAATTAATGGGCCTCTCTGACCCTCCACAGCAACCTAGCATGTAACATTAAAATGGAGGGGGAGAATGCAAAGATAGGTTGAAGTGAAATAAGAGAAAGGATTGCCTGAAATTGGGATAAAACATTGGCATATTTGACCTGAGTCTTGTAAATAGAAAATGCATTCAGTGAACAGAATCTCTGTTTTATGTGCCTTTTACGACATTGAGGGCTCCAGCGGCATAATAATAAAAGGCCCTGGTTCAGTGACTCATCCACAAGGGTTTGAGCTTCTGAGTCATCCAGAGCAGGTCCTGGATTTTTCTTGGACAATCTCCCTTCCAGCCATTGAACTAAATTAAGTCATTAGTGGTGGAAATTGGTGAAATTCCAAGCAGGAAAGTAGGAGAAGTTAGGCCATTTGAAAGGGGAAGAGAAAACTGAAGAAGAGATGAAAAGAAGAGATGTAAGTAGAAAGAGAATGGATCTGAACATTAAAGATTTGAGAGAAACATATTCACTTGAGGTAGCAACTAGAAAGCGCTGTCAGGCAGCGCTTTGCTTTTTAAAGAGAATGATAGCAAGACACCATAGTACATTATCAAAAATCTACATTTGCAGATAAACCACTACAATTGATCTGTACTCTTAGTCTTTCAACATGTTTAATGGATAGTAACTGGTTACCTGTTTTTAGTACCGTATTTGTTATTTGCCTTCAAGACATTTCCAACTTATGGAGACCCTAAGGTGATGGGGTTTTCTTGGCAAGATATTCCTGCATGGCAGGGGGTTGGACTGGATGGCCCTTGTGGTCTCTTCCAACTCTATGATTCTATGATTCTATGATTCTATGATTCTATGATTCTATGATTCTATGATTCTATATGTTCAGAAGGGGTTTGTCATTGACTTGCTCTGAAGCGGAGAGCATGTGACTTACCCAATGTCACCCAGTGGGTTTCATGGCTGAGCGGGGTATCGAATCCTTGTGTCCAGAGTCATAGTCCAACACTCAAACCACTATGCCATGCTGGCATTCCTTATGGTTCGCTTATAATGTAGAACAAAAAAAACCCAATGCCTCTGAGCATTTACAAAGTACCCTTTTTTGATTAAATTACCAGCTTGGTAGATGAAGGGAATGCTGTGGATATAGTATACCTTGATTTCAGTAAGGCCTTTGACAAGGTTCCCCATGACATTCTTGCAAACAAGCTGGTAAAATGTGGGCTAGGCAAAGTAACTGTTACACGGATTTGTAATTGGTTGACTGGCCGAACCCAAAGGGTGCTCAACAGTGGCTCCTTTTCAACCTGGAAAGAAGTGACCAGTGGGGTGCCACAGGGCTCTGTCCTGGGCCCAGTGCTATTCAATATATTTATTAATGACTTGGATGACAGTATTGGGAGCATAGTTATCAAATTTGCAGACGGCACCAAATTAGGAGGAGTAGCTAATACCCCAGAAGACAGGATCAGCATTCAAAATGACTTGAACAGACTAGAAAGCTGGGCCAAAGCTAACAAAATGAAATTCAACATGGAGAAATGTAAGGTACTGCACTTAGGGCGGAAAAACAAAAAGCACAGATATACGATGGGGAACACCTGGCTGAATGAGACTACGTGTGAAAGGGATCTGGGAGTCCAGGTAGACCACAAGTTGAACATGAGTCAACAGTGCAATGCAGCAGCTAAAAAGGCCAATGCAATTTTAGGCTGCATTAATAGAAGTATAGTGTCTAGATCAAGAGAAGTAATAGTGCCACTCTATTCTGCTTTGGTCAGGCCTCACCTGGAATACTGTGTCCAATTCTGGGCACCACAATTCAAAAAGGATGTGGAGAAACTGGAGAGTGTCCAAAGGAGGACAACTAAAATGGTGAAGGGTCTGGAAACCAAGCCCTATGAGGAACGACTTAGGGAGTTGGGGATGTTTAGCCTGGAGAAGAGAAGCTTAAGAGGTGATACAATAGTGGTTAAATATTTGAAGGGATGTCATACTGAGGAGGGAACAAGCTTGTTTTCTGCTGCTCCAGAGACTAGGACCCGGAACAATGGGTGCAAGCTCCAGGAAAAAAGATTCCACCTCAACATTAGGAGGAACTTCCTGACAGTAAGGGCCATTCGACAGTGGAACACACTCCCTCGAAGTGTAGTGAAGTCTCCTTCCTTGGAGGTCTTTGGAGGTCTTTGGGGGGATTTATTATTATTATTATTATTATTATTATTATTATTATTATTATTATTTTGCTTAAATAACAGCAGCTGAGAGGGCCTGGGCAACTCAAAGCAGGGATCAAGGCAGTGCACACTGGTTCCAAGAAACAGAACTCCAGAGTGCAAGTTCAAAATAGTTTTATTTATGATTAAAAGATAATCACCATCCACACAAAGTCATTTACTCACACACACATTCAAGGACTAACAAAATGACAGGTGGTACCATTGTGACTCAGAAGATTGCTGAGGGAGATACTGTACTGATACCAGATGCAGAGATCCAATTGGGGATACAGGGAAGACAAGTGGCTCAGCAAGCTACCTTAGGACTGTGGTATGGCCAGCAATGTTGAGGAGACAAGCAAGATACAGACAGAATGTCTGTCTGACCTCAAATTGATACTGCCCAAGGGAGCATATTTATAGTGAAAAATATATCCTGGGACAAAATTCAGGATTAAGGGGTGGTTTCCAGGAGGAAAGAAAGAAAGTGGAAGTTGTGAATGGCCCGACAATCAGTGCAAATGTTCTTGGTCAAAGGAGTATCTCTCCCAGGGGGAAGTGTACTTGGATTTCTGTTCACTTGTAAACACAAAGTCTATAACCCCCCCATCACTCCTATCAGTGAACAGGTTATACAGATTCCAATCTTGATTGATCTATCCTTGAATATTTGCTCTTAAATGTTGAGCCTCCTGAGTCTCCTTCTATGGTAAGGCTAGTTTCCTGCACTGAGGCATGCTCACAGCTACATGATCTAAGCATCCCGTTTGATATCAATTTGATATTGACACAGAGGAGGGGTGCAGAGGGCCAAATCTTGGAGTAACAATATGTCATGACTGGAAGATGCTGGGAGCTGTAATCCAGAAAAGTCACTTCTCCCAAGATCTGCTTCAGGGTATAGAGGTTTCCAAATTAGAAGAAGATTCATGTGGCCTTCTAGGTCATAAGCTTTTATTTTCTTCCAGCAGTTCTCACTCCATTATGCCAGATGCCTGAGCGTTTGCAGGATATAATGAGAATCAGGAAAAAAAGAGCCCTGAACAGTGGGCCTTTAATTAGAAGACTGTATCAGTTGGCCTTTCTTGGCGGAGGCCTTTCTAGAGTTCACAAAATAGAACACACAACAGATGCTTCTTTCATATAATGGAGGGGGGGGAGGGACAAGTCCAGATCTGCCTTGCAGCAAGGCAGTTTTCTTGCATTCTGTTGACAGCATAATAATCTCAAAGTGCAGAGACATCCATCTGAGAGAGTCTATTTCTTCCTGGCTGTGGAAGCTGTTGACAGTCTAGCTGCCTTCAGTAGTGCTTCAGACAGTGGACAACCTTTCTCATAAAACTATGAAGCAGTGCTTAATTTTTTAAAAACAACAACAACAACACTTTTACAAACACTTGTCTGAGTAGACCTCAGGGAGATTTTTTTGCTGCTGCTGCTACTATTATTGGTTGTTGCTGGGTTTGTTTGTATAACACTCTTGCAATATTACTTTTTACAATGCAATCTGCTATTTTGATTATGTGATTATTTGATTTTGTGGTTTAACTGTTGTATGTTTTTAATCTTAATTTTATATTGTTTTAACTGGGTTATTTTAATTAGTTTTTAAAAAATTGTTTTTAAACTGTTTATCTTGTGAGACCCTTTGGTCCCGTTTTGGGAGAAAGATGACATAAAAATTAAATAAATATTTTACTGACATCACTGTATCTTGTGAGGCAGATTTTTATTGCCATTATTATTCCCATTCAAGATGGAAAGGAAATTAAGATTTTGCATGTCAGAAGCAATCTCACCAGATCTCTCAGATAGGGCTTGAATTTTGATTCTGTACAGGCCTAGCTTGCCATCCTCTGGCTGAGGAATTGTGGGAGTTGTAGTCAAGGTCTATGTCCAATTAGGATGTTGTTGTGGTGGTGGTGGTGTCCCTTCAAGTCATTTCTGACTTATGGTGACCTTAAGGTGACTCTAGCACAGGGTTTTCTGGGGCTGAGAGTGTGTGACTCATCCAAGGTCAGCCAGTGGGTTGTCATGGTTGAGCAGGGAAACAAACCCTGATCTCCAGAATCCTAGTCCAATGCTCAAACCACTACACAATCTTTGCTCTCAAATCCATTTTTTTTGTTGTTAATTGTCCTTGAGTCGATCTCGACCCATGGCGACCTTATAGATGAGACATCTCCAAGAGCCCCTGTCCTCCACTGCTCTGCTTAAATCCTGCAACCCCTTAATACCCATGACCTCCTTAATAGAGTCCATCCATCTGGCATGTGGCCTTCCTCTCTTCCTACTTCCCTCCACCTTCCCCAGCATTATTGTCTTTTCCAAAAAGTCATCTCTTCTCATGAAGTGTCCAAAGTATGACAGCTTCAGTTTGGTCATCTTGGCTTCCAGGGAGGTTTCCAGCTTGATCTGCTCTAGGACCCATTTGTTTGTTTTTTTGGCTGTCCACAGGATCCAAAACATTCTTCTCCAGTACTACATTTCAAAGGAGTTGATTTTCTTCCTATCATCTTTCTTAACTGTCCTGCTCTCACATCCATACATGATAATAGGGAATATAATAACTTGTATGATTATGGCTTCTGTGTTAAGTTGTATATCTTTGCATTTTAGAATCTTTTCTAGTTCTTTCATAGCCATCCTCCCAATTCTTAATTTTATTCTGATTTCCTGACTGCAGTCCCCATTTCTATCAATGTTTGATCCCAGGTATGAGAATTCTTTTACTATTTCCACTTCTTCATTGTCTAGGTTGAACTTGTGAAGGTCCTCGGTGGTCATGATTTTTGTTTTCTATATGTTCAACATTAAGCCTGCCTTAGCACTTTCTTCTTTGATCTGATTTGAGTAGGTGTTCCAGGTCTGTGAGGCTTTCTGCTACATTATGGTGTCATCTGCATATCTTAGATTGTTGATATTTGTGAAGACACACCCAACTAAAGGTGGTGGCAAATATGGGTGTGCAACGCCAGCACCCTGGTGAGATCAATCTCTAACCCAAAAAAGGCTCCCAAGCTGAGTGTAAAGTCCAAAACAAGGGAAATTTATTAATAAAAAAAGAAAAGAAAAGCTTTTCTCCTCCCAAGCTCTAATAGGCTTAAAATAAAAGGTACTTTACAGTTCAGGTTTAATGATCTTCAGTGTTGTCATCTCTCTGGGTTTGTTCCTGGATTGATCTCCTTCTCAATGAAGCTTGTGCAGGGTCTTTCAGCTTCTGGTGCTATTGTCCTCTTTGATGTTGATGTTTACTAGAATTAAATGCTACAGGTAACTAAGGGCCTTTGCCGACAGCCAGAAATAGTGCACATTAAATTGAGGCATTGCCCTGGTTCAGTGCTAGGGAATCATGGGAACTGTAATTTATTGTGGCACCAGAGCTCTCTGACAGAGAAGGCTCAGTGTCTCAGAAAAAAATACAATTCTCATGATTCCCTAGCACTGAGCCAGGGCAGTGCCTCAATTTAATGTGCACTATTTCTGGCAGTCTGCTTAGGCCTTAAGTTGGCTGAAGGTAAATAATTTGGCTGCAGGTGTAAGTTGGCTAAATGGTGTAAGAAATGCCCTTTCCTTCTGTCTGAGCCTGTTTTTGCCACCAAACAGATCAAGCCAAGCCTGCCTAAGAAAAAACAAAAAAATCCCCAGCTAAAGCAGAGCTTGCTGGGAAGGGGCAAACCAAAACTAGAAAAATGCAGGGGATTCCTACAGCTCCTCCCACAAACGAATACAGTGGAACATTCCTATGCTCAAACAATCTAAGGACTGAACTAAATGAGGGAAAATGCAGGGGAGAATTTAAACAGTCCAGGCTGGACATCACAATATTCCTTCCTCCTATTTTTACTGCTCCTTCTTCTGTGTCCAAACCTGCTTTTCTTATAATATATTCTGCATACAAGTTGAACAGATAGGGTGAAAGTATGCAACCTTGTCTGACCCCTTTGCTAATTGGGAACCATTCTGTTTCTCAGTGTTCTATTCTGACAGTAGCCTCTTGTCCTGAGTATAGATTCCACATCAGGACTATCCGATGTGTTGGCACTCCCATGTCTTTAAGGGCATTCCATAGTCTTTCATGATGTATGCAGTCAAAGGCTTTGCTATAGTCTATAAAACACATGCTGATTTTCTTTTGGAATTCCCTGGTGTGCTCCATTAGCCCTTGTATGTTTGCAGTGTGGCCCCTAGTGCCTCTTCCTTTTCTGAACCCTGCTTGGATCTCTGGGATTTCTCTCTCCATGTATGATTGGAAACTATGTTGCAGAATTCTGAGCATAATTTTGCTTGTATGAGAGATCAGTGCTATGGTCCAATAGTTGCTGCAGTCTCTTGTGTCTCCCTTTTTGTGGATGGGGATGTATATTGAGTGCTTCCAATCTATTGGCCATCGTTCTGTTTTCCATATCTGTTGATATATGTTGGTCAGCACTAAAGTTGACTCTGTCAATGTAGACTGCAGCAGTTCAATTGGAATACCATCTGTTCCTGGTGATTTGTTTTTCACTATTTCTCTTATTGCAGTTTCCACCTTGTTTTTTAGAATTTGGGGTTCATCTTCATATGGCTCTTCGTTCCATGACTTTCATTTTGTCATCTCTTTTGTCTAATTCTTCTGTGTATTGCATCCAACGTCTTTTTATTCCTTCCTGGTCTTGAATTATGTTATCTTTATTGTCATAGAGCATCCTAGTCCTTTGATTTCTCGGATCTTGTGAAATAGATCTTTTGTTCTTCCCTTTTTGTTGTGGTCTTCTATTTGTCTGAATTGGTCATTGTAGTAATTTGCTTTATCTCTCCACACAAGCCGTTGTACTGTAGCATTCATAATTCTTAGTTTGTTCCTATCTCCATTTTGTTTTAATTCTCTTTTCTTTATTGCTTGTAGTGTTTTTTCTGTCATCCATGGTTTTTTCTCTTTCATTTTGTTTATTGAAAGTGTCTGTCTGCATTCTTCTTTTATTATGTCCTTTGCTTCAAACCATAGTTCCTCTGGTTCTCATTATATTATGCTAAATAGTGTGAATCTGTTTCTTATGTTGTCAATAAATTCTGTTGAGATATTATTTAGATCAAAGTTTGGTATAATCATTGATTTTGTTTTCTTCTTGAGTCTTACTCTTATTTTTGATATGAGTAATTTGTGATCCTTGCCACAGTCGGCACCTGGTCTAGTCTTGGCCACCAGTATAGAGTCACCACTCCCTGTAGAAGCCATTTGGGAGCTATATATTATATGACTTTTATTTTTTATCCCTGGAAGACTCTGAGTGTCACAAAAATGGCCCTTGAGGCCACATGGTGCTGTGGGCTGTACATTGTCCATTCTACCTGGAATAGACTGAATCAATAGGTTTACACAAATGTTAACTTACTGTTCAACAAAATTTTATTAGCATTGTTAAGTTATTTATATAGTACCATCAGTGTACGTGGGGCTTTACATGAGTGGTTTTACAATTTTGACAATGAATTAATTGATCTACTGTAATTGGGATTACAAATGAATTTAAGTCTATCAAAGTAGAATTTCCACTCTCTGATACACACACACACACACACACACACACACACTTATACATAAAGAAAAGTGATCATAATCACATTATGCTGCAAACAAGTACTGAAAAACACAATACAAATTAATCCATATGAAAACAAACTACATCAGCAGCCCTTGCACACTACATGATTATGTTGATATGATTCCACTGTAACAGCTATGGCAATATTCCTTGGAATCATGGGATATGCAGTTTAGAAAGGGATATTTAGAATGCTCCACAAGAACAAAGGCAATTCTTTATGCCTTTGTTCTTATTGTGTGCCTTTCAAGTCATTTCCAAATTATCATGGCCCTAAGGTGAATGTATCTCAAGGTTTTCTTGCCAAGATTTGTTCCAGAGGGGGTGTGCAAATCAAGATGAGAGCATGACTTGCCCAAGGTCAACTAGTGGGTTTCTATGCCCATGTGGAAATTTGAATCCTGGTCCCCCAAAGTCTATGCTTTACTGAACTACAAATCCATGATTCCAAGCAGACAAGGCAATTAATGTGGAATTACAGTGCTCTAATTGTGTAAAGTGGCCCCTTAGTATTCTCTAAAGTTTGGTTCCAGGATCCACTCCCATCCACTGTGGGTACCAGAATCTATGGATGCTCAAGTCCCATTAAGCACAATGGCATAGTAAAATGGTGTCCCCCATATAAAATGTGAAAATGAAAGGTTGCTTTTTGGAATTTATTTTTTAAAAATATTTTTAAGCCATGGATAGTTGAGTCCATGGATAAAAAATCTGTGGATTCAGAGGGCCAACTGTATTGTGAAAAGACCCCAGGAAATTATAGAAAGACAAAATTAATTGGTTTTTTTTTTACATGTTACTAGTTATTAATGTTATCTAAGAGAAACTTGCAACAATACGTTTTTCTTGCACTGTTGGTGGAGAGGTAGTTTGAAGTTTCCTCCAAATGGTATAGAACCCCAAGGACAATTTCAGGCAAAAATATCAGAAGAGAACTGAATGTGACTTGCAGTGACAACTTTAATAATACTATCATAATTTCTCCAACTATTATTTTATTTTACATAGGCTGTTAGTTGCCCTGGCTTCCTTTGAGGAAGGGTGGGATGTAGTCTTGTTCCTCATCTGACCTCTGTGAACTACTCATCCATGTAGTCTGTCCATACTATGGCCAGCATTCTCTTAGTGACATGTGCAAGTGTAAGTCCACTTTATGCTTATGTATATATTGTTTTGATCATGGAGGAGGTTAGTATTCTCTTTCCCCTGCAACATCTAGAGCTCCCCAGGGCTTACTGTTTTGCTATGATAGTCCCCCTCTCTGTTATTCTGTCACTGTCATAACCAGCCACAGACCAATGATACCATCCATTGAGACCCCTAAATGAAGAGCTATCTCAGCAAAATGGGCTAACAGGGAACTGTAGCATAGTCTCCCCTGTATTCTAGTTCACCCAGTGTTCTTGCATTGTACTGAACAATGTAAACCTCTGCCTATAGGTGTTAAGTTTGAAGAGGCTATCTAGTACATGAACAGAATCTGCATTCCATTGTTATACACAGCTATACACAACTGCAAATGTACAAACCAGCACATAGGCTAAGAAATTTTAAAACATGATCTTGGCCATAGGGATAGCCTAAGTGAGTGGTTTGCCACATGACTGTTTCTTTAATGTAACTCTAGTGTCACTATATTAGTTCTTCTATCTAGTATATCTGGACTCCTGCATTTTCTTCAATGCCAGAAGCACCTAAATTCCCAGAAAGAAAGATTTCTCCTGAGATTCTCCTGCAGCCTTAAACCTCATTTCAAAAGAGATTTTGAAATATATGGCAGGCACTGTAGGATTCCCCCCCTCCCCCAATGTTCTCAGACAGAGGTCATTAGGGGTTATATGGCAAACATATATCAGGGCCATGACATCAGAGGTTATCATAAATTTTTGAAGTACACTCAGTCAGAGGTCATCGGGGTTATATAGCAAGACCCTTCCTGCCCTTGGATTTTGTTTTTCTGTATGTGCCTGCAAGTTGCCTGTCGGCCTATGCTCTTAGGTCTTTCTAAACCTTAATGCAGGTGAAAAGTGGAAAGGCAGGATAAAAATGAATGAGAAAGCTCCCTGTTGAAATTTTACTCATTATTGGTTTGGGCAAACTTCTATTTCAACATCAGTAGCAGCCACTACTCCATCTGTAATGTGATAGTAATACCGTTGGGTTGGCTTACCAGGTTATTGCAAGGCTGCTCTGAGATAATAGACTTTGAAGAGAAGAAATACATGAAAGAAAACCTCAAAGGAGCTGTGTGCTGAGGCTCTGTTTTATTGAACCTGATGTTCTTTGAGTTACAGACTCTTTTCTCTGATTAAGCAGTCAGAAACAGTACTGAAGGTTTCTCTGTTTACTCAGAATAAAGGTCACTAGCTTGAAACATATGGGACAATAATGGGCCTTTGCAGACTGCCAGAAATAGTGCACATTAAATTGAGGCACTGCCCTGGCTCAGTGCTAGGGAATCATGGGAACTGTAATTTATTGTGGCACCAGAGCTCTCTGACAGAGAATGCTCAATGTCTCAGAAAAAAATACAATTCCCATGACTCCCTAGTACTGAGCCAGGGCAGTGCCTCAATTTAATATGCACTATTTCTGGCAGTCTGCAAAGGCCCAATGTCTATGAAATCTGTCTGTTAATTATGAATTATTGGTTGGCAAGAATGAAACATGAAAGAATATTTTTAAAAACTTTACTCTTCATTGCATCGTTGAGGCTCCCACTCCTGTATTGTAATGAATCCACTTTCTCCTTCCTTTTATTAGCACTTGGAACATTCTGTAGCATGATTTTAGTACATTTATACTGCAGTTTTCAGACCCTATTACAGAGAAACACTAAAAATCACTCACATCTAAAAGTCCTATATTTGTTGAGCTCCCATTTCCTTTGTAACTACCTTTTTTAGAAGTCTAAACTCTTGTTTCTAAATGTTCAACTGAAGTTGAAGTTAATGCAATGCTAGAAATTTGGGAACTTTGAGAAGGAAAATTTCATTGGGAGACAGTGTGTTCATTTTGCACCTTCCTCCATGTTGTTGTTGTTGTTGTTTCCCCACCTTTTCTCCAGTTTAAAACACAAAGTAGTGTACAACAAGTTAAAAAACACACAGTTAAGAATGCAAAGTACAAAAGTTATCAGGGACTAGTGGCTTAGTGGTTAAGATGTTGACTCTGACAACCACAAGATCATGAGGTCTTTAATTGTCTATGAAAATAAAGTAGGGAGAGTGTCAGTCTAACTTCTCTGGGAAGGAAGTTCCAGAGCCTAGGAGCAACCACTAAGAAGACCCTCTCCCATGTTCCCACCATAGCTACATCCTGACATAGCCTTCCTGCTGGAGGCATTATGGGAGTTTCCATGCTTCTCTATACTACTGCTATTGCTGGTGCTTTGAATCCATCTCTTATCTTCTTCAAGTATTCCATACAGTGGAGGAGATGAATCCTGTCATAGCATCCTAATATCCACCTATCTATCACAGTCTGTCTACATTTCTCAAAAGAAAATTTGTTGTGCATTAAAAGGGAAGAATCCAGTGGACATTAAATATGACTGAGTCTGCAGTCCTATGGAAATCTTATATGGGAAGGAAGTTAAAACCCATTTCTGTAAAACAGTATGTGTAACCAGAATTTAGATTTAGAAAAAAACAAAAAGGACTGGAATAAAGTTATTCTGTTTTTATCTCAAAGGAGGGGAAATCAATATGTAGAAGGTTTTACATATAAGTATTAAATTCAGAAACACGAAATAGATATTGAAATTATTAATTATGTAAAATAATAACAATTATATGTTATAAGGAATAAGATACTTAGACTACTGTATTATGAGAAGTAACGTTTGGGGGGTTGCAGACTGCCAGAAATAGTGCAAATTGAGTCCATTTTTAGGGTTAGGGTTGGTGCTAGGGAATCATGGGGATTGTTGTTGTTTTTCTGAGACATCGAGCCTTCTCTGTCAGAGAGCTCTGGTGCCACAATAAACTACAGTTCCCATGATTCCCTAACCCTAACCCTAAAAGTGGACTCAATTTGCACTATTTCTGGCAGTCTGCAACCCCCAGTTTGATAATGGTATTCGTTAAAGGAATACAAATGAAATCATAGTATTAGAGTCAATACTGTAAGATAGGAAGTTTGAGAGTGAAATGTTAGAATGGTGGTGTTTTGAGAATGATTTTTAATTAGAGTAATTGTCAAGTCATTTGGATCTATCTGAAAGAAGAGAGATAGGTAAGAGGGGATAAGAAAGTAGAAGAGGGTAAGAGGATGTAGAAAGATTTATAAGGAAGAGAATGCAAAAGAAAGTAGAAGAGGAGAAGAGGATACATGCAATGAAAGAGAAGAAGAAAAAGGAGACAGAAAGAGATTGGAAAGAGGGAGAGAGATAAGAGATGGGTGAGTGGGGAATAGAGTGGGGAATAGAGAGAAGGAAGATAGGTAGAGGGAAAGAAAGGAAAGGACAGATCAAATTACTTGATTGAATAATATATTGAAAAAACAAAGATATTTTATTTAAGTAGTAATTATAGTTTTGTTATAAGATCAAAGAGAAATGATGTACTAATACAACTTTGATGTGTTAATACAATTGTGATGTAACTATAATTATACAGAGATGTATGAGATTGTAATAGAAATATGAAGATGGTGGTGGGTTTTGAATGTATGAATGTATTATGTTTTAATCTGAATAATCAATATATATATATGTGTGTGTGCTTATATATATATATATATATATATATTTTTTTTTTTTTTTAAAAAAAGAATGCTTATATATGCATGATTTCACATGGCCTGAAGTCTCTAATTTAAAATGCTTTTACCCTTGGCTGGCTCTTTTGCATATACTGTAGTATGAGTAAACTATAGCCTAGATCGTAGCTGAATTGGAGTACTAATGGTGCATATAGAATTGCTGGGTAAAAATGTTTTAAATGTTGTGTTCTAGGTTGTGTTCAACTGTGATGATAAGCATTTTGCCTGTGTCCTTCATTGAACATAAATTGGTTGTAAGCTTTAATGAACCCAATGGGACATCCTTCTAAGTAAATATGCTTAGGATTGTGTTGTATGTCACATTTCATTGCTTTCAAAGGCAGTCACCATGACTAACTTTTGCTAGATTGTGCTCTAGCTGCGTAAGCAAGTGGATCATCATATGTAGGCAATTGGGTATGACTGATAATTGATTATGTTCCACCATCTGGGGACTACTTTCTCATTGTTCATTTCTGCACCCAATAGCTCCATTGAATTTTGCCAGAAAATTACCTGCAAGTTTTCCTGCAGTCCTTGTCATGTGCTAAGTCTCCCCAAACATTTATCTTTATAAAGTTGTCACTGAAAACTTTTGATGTTGTTATTACAATTTAACAAGTTATTGCAAATATGAATGCCTCAGCTTGCTATCTGCTTTGTAAAGGATGGCTTGCATTATATATCTGCAAGGAACTCACAGTGCTAATGTGAAAAGGTAAACGGAGATTGCTAGGTAATGCTTTGCTCCAGGAATTTCATTTGAATAGAGATGATGCTGATTATTGCACAGACAGTACCTGACAGCCGGCTAAATTAGAAACTGGATTTTATAAATGTATTATTTTGACTTGTCTAAAGACATAATTTATAACAGCAGAATCATAGATCAAACATCCACACATCTTATACGCATTTTGCATGCTTTGCAGAAAGTCTGCATTTCTTAATGCTTCCACTAATTATGCTGTTGTGACTCTCTTCTAGTAATTTTGAAATCTTTGGCTGCATATAAGGCTAAGGGTCTAGCCCCAGAGTTTTAAAAAAGTGTGACAAATCTTTGGGATGTTCATAACACATGTCACTTGTATGAAGAGCTCATCCATTTAAGGGGCAGCTTAGGCATGTAACTGGCCCTGTCTACAAGGTTATATTATACTTTCTGCCCATATTTAGGACTGGATATCTGCAGGAGGAAAACATGTTTCCAACAATACCTATGTGTAGTGAGTTCCCTCTAGAACCTGGATTCCAGATCATTTATAGCTCCAGGACCCAGGGATTTTTTCCATGCATACAAATTCACATGTGTACACTGGCTGGGGTATTATGAGATTTGGCTGTATTGCCTTGAGGATACTGAGCTTTGTAGTCCAAAAAGTAATAATATTGAGCTCTGGGGTGTAGGCTTTACTGTTGTATATATCCATGGTAACATCAGAGCTGCGAGTAGGAGGAATTGTGCAACCTCAGGCAGGCCCAGTGACTTAGCTTCACTGTCCCTAAGTTGTGTGGGTGTGAGAAAAACTAATGTCCATAATGGTACTTGAAGATACCATCAGTTCCAGAAAAAGAGAAACAGTTTCTTCTAGGCAGTGTGTGGGGTTGTCATTTTTTGAACTAGTTTTTCTTATCCATCTAATGGTTTATTAGTATGAACCTAGCATACTAAAATGAGTATTTATTTCTCCATAATTCAGAGAGTAAAATTTCAAAGTGACAAATGCAGCTTGAATGGGGCGGGTGCGGGGGACAACTGCCTGCTTGGTCCATGAGTGAACCCCGCCCTCATGCCCACACATTTTCTCCCCAGAAACCTGCTTGGGTGAGTTATCCTTAGGATCCTGTTCAGTTTAGTTGGCTAATGGTTTCATCCAATTATTTCTAAATTTCTCTTGGCTTTCATAATAATAATAATAATAATAATAATAATAATAATAATAATAAATTTCTATCTCGCCCCTCTACCGAAGCAATTGGGGTGGCTTACATCAATAAAATATCACAAATACGCTCCCAGACCCACCCTCCCCTTAAAATAGTATTAAACATGAAAAGAATTAAAACAATTAAACAAAACAGTTAAAACAAAATTAACAGTTTACAATAAATAATAGACAATAAAATAACAAAAGAGAGCAGTCTAGCAGGTGGACCGCTAGCAATAACGGAATGTGGCTGAATGTGGCAGCAGGTGTGTGTGGGGGAAGTAACTCACTCCTTGGCCAGGAAATTAATCAGGAAAGGCCTGCAGGAAGAGATCTGTCTTGACAGCTTTTTAAAAGCTGTCTAAGCTAGTAATTTGACAGATCTCATCCGGCAGGCCATTCCACAATCTGGAAGCGGTTACTGAAAAAGCCCTCTGGGAAGTTGTTGACAGTCTAGTTTTAACAGGCTGAAGCAAATTCTTCCCAGAGGACCAAAGTGTGCGGGTGGGATTGTATGGAAGGAGATGGTCCCAGAGATAGGATGGAACCAAGCTATGTAGGGCTTTAAAGGTAATAACCAACACCTTGTACTGGGCCTGGAAACTAATCAGCAGCTAGTGAAGTCTTTTTAAGACCAGTGTTATATGGTCTCTTCTATATGTGCCAGAGACCAACCTGGCTGCCATATTCTGAACTAACTGACATTTCCGGACCAAGCACGAAGGTAGCCCCATGTAGAGCTCATTACAGAAACCCAGAAGGGAGGTTACCAAGCATGTACCACAGTTTCAAGATCCCTTACTTCCAGGAAAGGGCGCAGCTGGCGTATCAGCCGAAGCTGATAACAGGCACTCCTGGCCGTCGCATTCACCTGGTTAATCATGTGAAGCGATGAGTCCAGGAGCACCCCCAGACTGCGAATACAGTCCTTTGCAGTAAGTGTGATCCCGTCCAGGACTGGAGATTGTATCCCGATACCTGGCTTCGGGGCCGCTACTGTAAGTACCTCTGTTTTATCTGGATTCAGTTTCAGTCTGTTTTTCCTCATCCAGTCCATTACCGCCTTAAGACAGTCATTAAGAGGAGAGATGCTATCTGAAGTCAAGGCTGATGACCGGGACATGGAGAAATATATCTGGGTGTCATCAGCATACTGACAACACCCAGCCCCATGTCTCCAAATGATCTCTCCCAACGGCTTCATATAGATGTTAAATAACATCAGGGACAGTATGGCACTTTTATTTTTAAACAGGCTTTTAATACATAATTGCACCCAGTGAGGCTTCTTATTGGAGTGTTTGCTTGATATGTTTTTAATGGTTTTATATTTTGAACTATTAAGGATTTACATTTTTT
Source organism: Phrynosoma blainvillii (assembly GCA_026167975.1). Lineage (NCBI taxonomy): Eukaryota > Metazoa > Chordata > Lepidosauria > Squamata > Phrynosomatidae > Phrynosoma > Phrynosoma blainvillii. Next base: position 312,586,795 of record JANUYF010000003.1, on the reverse strand, counting down.
TATTTTTATATTAATATGCTGTTTTAATTGTGTTTTAAAACTGTATTGTTTTATTTTTGTTGTTTTTAAGCTTTTGTGAGTGCCTTAGGTCCAAGTTGGGAGAAAAGCAGCATAGAAATAAAATAAATAAATAATGATAAAAGAAATAAGCCCAACTGAAGATAGTCAGGAGTTGAGTTGATCACAATTGGCTTTTGGTGTGACCAAAATGATGTAACATCACTTTCTAATTTAGGCTTTTGGCCTAAAAACTAAAAAAAAAACAAGAACCCATTTTTGGGTGGTGACGGCCAGGTTTGGGAGGTGTAATGGTGGACAAGAGTCCAAAATTCCATGTTTGTTTGTTTTTAAAAAATCTGCTTTAGGTGCATTTTGGGGCAAAAATTGACCAAACATTTTGGGGAGTGTCAGGAGTCTTCCTCTGGGGGATCTTAGTGGTTCCATCTTGGAGGTCTTTAGGAAGAGGCTGCATGGGCATGTTTCAGGAGTGCTTAAGGGGGGAAGCAGATGGCGCTTTGCGCCGTCTTGGAGGCAAGGAAGGGGAGGGGCAGCCTCACACTGGGCGCCCCAACCCCTTCCCAAACACGTCATCGGAGCGCCTATCGCTCCACACGACGGACGCTCCAATGACGTCCTTCCGCTGCAGCGTCTGGACGCGCTGCAATGGAAGAGACGGCAAAGGTGTGCTCAACGCCTCTTGTGGCGCACCTTTGGCGCCTTGCGAAAGGAGCTCTATTTTAGCGCTCCTTCAAGGGCCCAAAAAGAAGTGGATCGGGGCCGAGGAGTGCGGATACCTTGGCCTCAATCTGCAGCTTCTCGGGGCGGCCCACGGCCACTCGTCTGTTGTGTATTCCTGCATGGCAGGGGTTTGGATTAGATGGCCCTTGTGGTCCCTTCAAACTGTATGATTCTATGAAAATAGGAGCCTCGAGTCACATGCAGCCCTTGGAGCAGACTTTTTCTATCCCTGATTTAGTGTTATAAAAACATGTGAAATCCCATTCTCTTCATATTCTTAGAATTTCTCTGCCCACTTCACAGGCTGTTGCTTTTAGAGACTGGCAAACATTCTTCCTGATGATACAGTTCCAGTGACTCCTGTTTTTATAGCATCAGATTTTTAGAGAAGAGAGGAGAGTTGCAACACCTCTGGGATTTTTATGGTCACCATGTGTTCTCTACTGTGTCAACTTCCAAATTGAGTTTTCCCTTCTTCAGAATAGTTCATTTTGATCTTGGCTTTTATGAAAGTGAACATAATAAAATGTTTTTCATTTTTATCTCCTAGGGATTATTTACAATATTTGGGGGAGGTTTTTTTAACCTGTCTGGAGATTGGGCAAATTACAAGTAAATTATTTCAACAACTCTTCCTGCAGTTATACCAATTCCTACTTGAGTAGTTCTTAGATTTTTATAATGTTGAAAAGAGAAAATTCCTGATCTAAATTCCTCCAAAAGTTGAAAATACCTAGCATACCTCCTTCTTGAGTGATACATTCAGGCATTTGTTCCATATGTACAAAGTAGATGTACAAAATGTAAAACTTTACAGGCTTTAAATGTCACCCACTAAGCATATAATGGATGTTCTCTGATTTTTATTAGCTGTTGTATTCTCTTAGCCAACCTGGCTTCTTTGAGGCGATTTATGTGTGGTCCTAGGTCACCGGCAGTGATGCCAGATTCATAAATTCCTGGGGTTTCCTTTACTATTGTATTATCTTTTACAAT